>VWZO01014499.1:51073-66583 GCA_013396975.1 Bucco capensis
ACAGGTTGCCCAGAGAGGTTGTGGATGCCCCATCCCTGGCAGTGTTCAAGGCCAGGCTGGATGCGGCCCTGAGTGACCTGGTCTAGTGATTGGCATCCCTGCTCAGTGTGGGGAGGTTGGAACTAGATGATCTTTAGGGTCCCTTCCAACTTGGCTATTCTATGATTCTATGTGACCCTGCATATTTGACGGGGGGAGACTGGGTGGAGACACTGTGCGACGGGGTGGGACCCGCCGACCGGGGCGGGGCGGCACCGGTAGGTGCACGGGGAGCAGCACTGAGCTCGGCGGCGGAGCTCGGCGGCAACAGCAGCATGAGGGAGGCGAGGTTCAGGGACCACTTCTGGGTGAGCCGAGGGCACTGTGACTGGGGGGAGCGGGGACAAGGACCCAGCCGGAGCCAGGAGCTCACATCTGAAGACAGGTTATCACATCTGGAGACGGGGGAATCACAGCTGGGTCGGCGGGAGGTCACCCCTATCTGGTCAGAATTGGCTTCCAAGCCGCCTTCATAGTGCTGATTGCTGTTATTGAAGGCTCGGTGCATCCCCCGGCAGGCACTGCCCGTTTACATATGTCCCGAGACTGTGGCACTGCAGCCTGCCCCGTGCAGTCCAGGTATGTCCCGGAGAGCTGCCGCTGTGCTGCTGGAGAGAGTCGGTGTCAAGCTGAGGGCTTGATAGTGTTAACCGGTGAACTATTTGGAGAAACGGCAGTGTTGTTGAGCTAATCCTGGACTGGGAGTGAGTTGCTCGCTGTGCTTGCTGCCGAGCTGTAGAGGAAATGCCACGGTTCGGGGAAAGCCATAATTTGTTCGAGTCTGAGCTGTGCTTTTAGGAATAGAGAAGTGCTGTTAGCTTCTGCAGGGCATTGGTGTTGTGGTTGCTCAGTTCCTCTTGGTATGCAGGCCTTTGTTCCAGGTACCAGCAAGTAGGAAAGAAATGACAAAATTTTGTCTTCTGGAGCTGAAAAATCCCTGTCTGTGAATGGCACCCTGTGTTTCCCAGATGATATCTGGGAAGCAGCTGCTGTCTTCCAGGACAGGGGAGTGGCGCATGGGCCCCGGGAGGGCCAGGCACCAGGTTTGGAGCTCCTGTGTGTTGTGGAGTGAGAGGGATTAGTGCAGACCACTGGGCTTGCCCAGCATCATTAGTGTGTTAGCTGGCACAGTGCTGTCAAATATGTAAATTCCACATTGATATTGAACCTAGTTTGGATAATAACGACAGCTTCGCATCTGGCAGCTGTTTCTCAGATATTTGTTGCCTGAGAATTTTCCATGGTGTACCCTTTGCTTTGCAAATGTGCAAGAGAGGAGGGATGTCAGGGTGGTGGCAGCGTGCTTCAGGCTGGGTGAAATAACTGTGATGCCAGGTGACTTGAGTGGACATGGTTTGTCATGCTTCAGTGACACACTGGATTAAAGAAGGGGTCCTCGCCATTGGGCTGGCTTTGGCTAGTGGTGCCCAGTTTGTTCCTCTCCTGCTGTGGCATGGTGCTTTCTGAAGGAGGATCCTGGAGGAGGGGCATCAGTGGGAGAAAATACAGGGGCAGGAGATGCCCCAAGCCCCCAAGATGAGGAAGAACCAGGTCATTGCACAGGGCACTCATGTCAGCCTGATCCCTTTTATAGCAAACATGTCTGTTTGCCGAACAGCCTGTTGCTGAGCCCAAAACTATTAGTGTTGCCAGAGACTTTGCTTGGTTTTTTTCCTTTCTGAAGCCTGTGTGCTTCACCTCCCGCTTTAGTGATGTGCTTGGCTAAGGCAGCTGGGGTGAGGTTGGGTGGGAGCATGATGGGTGTGACTCAGTGGAGAGATGGAGGCCCTGCTGCAGACGTTTGGCCCATGGAAAAAGGCAAGTATCACCCCAAGCCCTCTCCATGCCACGTATGGGTGAGTGTGCATTAGCTGCAAGGGCTGGGGAGGAAGGAAGGGAATGAGAGATGGGTAGAAAGAAACAGATTTAGACAAGGTGTGGAGGGCTGCTTGTCCTGCTTTTGGTTAAGAGCTGTGAGAGTGCAAACTTCCTCCTCAAATTTTTCATGTTAAATTATTTTGTTTAAGCCAACTCTTCTTTGCCCAAGGGAGTGATTTCACAGTGGTCAGGACAGCCTGATGGGTAGAGGGAGATTTGAGGAGTGCTGCAGGGGAGGAATATTCCTGCTAAATCGTGCAAAAACTGAGCTGGTTTTGATATTGCATCTTACAGCTTTGAAATGTGGCTGGTTGTGAATGGTGACTGCCGAATTTCTTTGTGGGGGTAAACTGCAGTCCCTCCACCTTGTTTTGCCAGTGTGATAGAGCTGTTCTGGTTTCTTCAGTGGGATGTGCGTGTCTGACTTTTCCTGGACTGGAGCCTGCTGCCTACTGAAATTCATGACATGATGCACTGTGTCAAAAAAACACACTGTGACTTTGCTGTCTGCACTCAACTTTGCTCATGTACTTAGGTTGAAGCATAAAATGACAAATTTCCTTAAATAAAGTGGTTTGCTTTTATAAAAACATGCCAGAGATCATGTTTGTTTCCTCTTGCCCTGCCTGTGGTGATTGCCATGAGTTGAGCAAGTGTGAGGTTTTATTTTCATTTGTTTTTGCAACTGCTCTTCTTCTTTCAATCTACAAGGTCTTTTATTTCGCTTTTAACAATTTTCTTGGTATGTTCCTGTTCTTGCAGAGTATTTTGGGTAACCCAGCAGCAATGCTGTGGGTCTCTTCAGAACACTTTGGTCCTGTAAAGATATGTGGGAAAAATAGAAATTACGATACTGCTAAAAAACACCTTACATCTGATCTATTTGCTAACAGCTTGCAACATGGAAAGTGGATTTTTGATCATTTTGCATTTAATGTGACAAAACTAATGCTCTACTCTCTGCAGTGCGTTGCAGAGTGCATTAAAAATAAACATTTTTAATAAAAATATTGATAATAAGCATTTTTAGTTAAAATATTAATAATAAGCATTTAATAAAATACTAAGAAAGATCCCAAATAATGCCAAAGACTGCTGACTTGCACTGTGGCTGGTCTGATCAGGCAATTTTTGAAAATTAGAGTTAGGTATCTAAATCTTTTAGGCACTCTTAAATATTTCTTTGTCACGTGAAGAAAAAGCGATACTGCTAATACAATCCATGGCTCAGGCAAGTCATCTGCAGTAAAAGATGCACTGGCATATTTAATTTTCTAAGAAAGCATGTGGCAAAGTATCTGAATGCATTTATTTACCCCCCAATGCTTTGGAAAGAGCTATTGCATCTCTTTTTGCAATAGCACAAATGAAGCACAGGGGAAAAGAAATACTTTGCCCCTCTCTGCAGAGCAAGGGAGCACCGGTGTTTGTGAAGAAGCTGGTGGTTCCTCCCTATTGGCCCCTCTACTACAGTCTACAGATTGTATTTTGTAAGTGCTGTGGCTGGCTGTGTTTCTTCTTCAGTGCTGTGATTTTGTTTTTAGCTTTGTGAGGCTGGCTGGGGAAAAAATGCTTTTTTCTGTGTCCCCGCTATCAGGAAACAGGCATGCTGTTAGCCCTGGGCTCCTGGGTTTATTCCCTGGCTGCTGACTTGAGATTTGATAGCGGCTGCACTGTTTCACTTCTCCTTACCCTTGTTTGTCCTTCTCTAAGTGGGCTTGTTGGAGTTTAGTGGCAGCATTATGAAATCATCTGGTTGTTGCTCTAAGGAACACAGTGGGGTTTGTGGGTAGAAGTAATTGCATCAAGGCAATTGCTTTCTGTATCTTGGATGAGCACATAGGTGTATTGGCATAGGAGGAGACTTCAAACAGAAAATTATTAATCAAAAAGCTGCTTTTTGAAGGATGCCATTCTCAGGCGGGCATCTGTCCTGTCCTTCTTTCTCTGTCCTATTGTACGTACATGGTTTTGGGATGAGGATAAACTGCAGCATCTTGCAGCATCTCCTGTTCTTCTCACCCTGCTCCCTGCAGGCACCAGCACAAGCATTTTTCTCAATCTCTGCAGGACTCTGAGGGATTTTGAGCCTAAACTGACTATGAGCAAGAGTAGCACAACCATATATTGTTACATGGTGTTTCCAATTAACATAACAGACAACTAACTTATGCTGTGTTTGTGTAAGCAGATAAGGCTGAGGAGAAATACTAAGAGCTCTGCATAAATAAAGATCTTTCAAGTGACGGTCGATGAGCAGTACAGTGTCCTAAACCTTTCAGTTTTGGCAAGGTTGGAACAGACTGCTTGAAGGTAGGAAGACTCTACAGAGGGATCTGAATGGGGTAGATCCATGTGCTGAGGTCAATGGTAATGAGGTTCAACAAAGCCAAATGCTGGATTGTGCACTTGGGTAACAAAAACCCCAGGAGATGCTACATATTTGAGGCAGAGTGGCTGGAAGGCTGTGTAGTGGAAAAGGACCTGAGGGTATTGATCAACAACCATCAGAACATGAACCAGCAGAGTGCCCAGTTAGCCAAGAAGGTCAACAGCATCCTGGATTATATCAGTAATGATATGGGCTGCAGAACTAGGGCAGTGATTCTCCCCCTGTACTCAGCACTGGTGAGGCCACACCTTGAATACTGTGTTCACTTTTGGGCCTCTCCCTCCAGGAAAGACACTGAGGTGCTGAAGCGTTTCCAGAGAAGGGCAATGAAGCTGGTGAGGGGATCTAGAGCACAAGTCTGTTGAGGAGTGGCTGAGGGAACTAGGTTTGTTGAGTGTGGAGAAGAGGAGGGACAGGGGAAACCTTCTTACTCTCTACAACTACCTGAAAGGAGATTGTATCTAGGTGTGATTCAGTCTGTTCTGCTAAGTAGCAAGTGATAGGACAAGAGGAAACAGCCTCAGGTTGCACCATGGGAGGTCTTGATTAGACATTCAGAAAAATTTCTTCACCAAAAGGGTTGTCAAGCACTGGACCAGGCTCCCCAGGAAGTGGTGGAGTCACCATCTCTGGATATATTTAAAAGACATGTAGATGTGGTGCTTTGGGACACGGTTTAGTGATGAACTGAGCAGTGTTGGGTCAATGTTTGGACTCAGTGATCTTAAGGGTCTTTCCAACCTAAATAATTCTATGATTCTGTCATGTCACTGGCTTTGTCGCGTGGGTGTCTGGAGGGAGTTTTCCATTCCAAGTGGGGTAGAAGATGGAAATGTCAAGCTCTGGAGTTTTCCTTTCAGTTGTGACTCACACAAGCTCATAACACGAATTCAGATACCCACCAGAACATTTTAGCTCCTCTTCTGGCTAAAAGTGCAAACAAAACTCAGAGCATCACAAGCACCACACAAATTCTATCTCCTTATTGAGTCCACTGGGAAGATGCCACACACCTGGAGCATATCAGAAAGGGTGCCACATCCTACTAAGCCCTGCCAGCTTGAGAAACATCATCTGCTGCTTTGTCACCTTGTAATCATCTGTATGTAGTTTCCATGGGCTATCCTCTAAATAGCACATGAGCTCAGAGCTGTGCCTAGCAGGGAGGAAAATGACAGCCACGTGCTGCAGGGTGGGAGGAGAGATGCTCATCCTCCCGCATCCCTCTGGTTAGGGACAGCTTGGTGTAATTCCTCATCCTTCATACCTATCCTTGTGTTAGTTTATTATGTCTTTTAATCTTGTCCTCTGTGCCTATGGCTCTGTGCTCACTGTGTTGCTGTTCCTCTTTCATTGCTCCCTGCCAGTTCGTTCTTTGAGACATCCCATGGGCAGTCGCACTGGTCCTTTTTATTTTTTCTGTGGCCAGAAGGGTGCTGCAAAGACTAGTTTCATGGAACACAATCCTTCCCAGCTCTTTCTGGGCTGGGAGAACTCCTTCCTGGAATCAGTTTTTCTGGAAATCTCCACTGTCTCCATCACCTCTCATTTTTCATATAGCACTTTTCACTGGTCGAGCCTTGGGTGCTTAGGAAATGTGTGTGTGCTGGAATTAAATTTTCTACTGGAGGAGAAGAGTGATAAACCAAAGAACTTAGTGCACATTTTTTATGAATTGTCCCAATTTTTCCTGTGGCATATCTGCCTGGCACAGTGAGCCCAAGTGTCCCAGGCAGCAGAACAGGATGTAGGAGCCTTTGGGGGCCCCCTGACATGCAGTAAGGTGAGTCTGACCGCTCTCTCCTGCTGGGCTTGCAACAACCCAACAGTTGTTCTCTGCATCCATTTTATAGTGTCTGAACCCCAGGATAGGAAGTCAAGTTAGGATGTTCCTGTCTTTTGCAACTGTCATGAAGACTAACATCAGTGCAAACATATTTCCTTTTTCACAGACTGGTTGCAGATTTATCAGTTATAATCCCATTTTGGAGGGTCATTTGTGCTTTCTGAAGAAACAGAAACAGTTTGGTTTCTGCTCGGGTCCTGCTCCACAGTGCTTTTTTCCTGTGCATGCCACTCACAGAACAAAACTGATCTGGGATAGCCAGGGTTTCCTGCACATTCTACTTGTGGCCACTCCATCAGATCTTCACTTCACTTCTTGCTTGCTGGCCACTGACATTCAAGTCCTTGACTCCTTGGGGAAGTCCATGTAATAAAATCCTTCATTTATCACAAATACCAGCCTTGTTTCTTCTCATTTCTTGAACTGTGTAGGAACTCTCAAGAAATTCTTCCTTCTGCTGCCCACGTTTTCATGCCAGTTCTCTGTGTACTTTCACCCTGGCTTCAAACCATTACCTGAATCTCTCCGTCCTGCCCTTAATCCTCTTCAGGGTTCTTAATAACTGTTTGTGGCTTCTGCTTCCTTTCCCTGAGTATCGTATCTCCTCTTCTTTCTGCAGCCTCTTTCCTTGCTCCCATATATACTGTTTTGTGCAACGCCAACTGGTCCTCTTCACAGAAAGTGACAGGTAGCACCTTCTGCTCAGCTCCTTGCATCTGCTTTGGGCTTCTTCCACGTGAGGAGAGGTCATGTCTAGACAATCTTTTTGTATTATCATAGGACTTAAGAGCCTTCCTTTTGGCCTAGGTATCCTGGATGGTAAATCCTCAACAGCCATAGGGCAAAAATCCTTTTTTTTTGTCCTAAGGTGCTTCCAGGAATGGGTATGAATGGAAAGAGTGGGGTAGCTTTTTCCTAGCTCACCTATATCATTATCACTATTTTTTAAAAATAAGCATTACAGTAAAATACATGTTTTATGTTTTCAAGAAGTAATTTGAGGAAGGCTGTGATGCTTCAGAAGTCTGTGGGAAGTGTGAGTGGCACTGCAGGGCTGAGAGCCCAGAGTTGGAAGATGGGACTTGGTTCCATAGATAGTGGAGGCAGAACTTCTCCAGGGCTGCGATATTTTGTGGGGAGTGAAGAAGAAGCTGTCACTGTGTGATGTGTTAGAGAGCATACAGCTATGGTGGAGGAGGACCTGGTACTTATGAAAATCATCTTTTCAGGGTTGTTTTGAATTGATGTTTGGGACAGTGTTGCTTTTTGTAAGGCCAGAAACAGCAATGACTGCAGCGGCAGTCATTGGTTGCATCCATACATTACTGTGAGGGCAGTGAGAAAAGCCTGTAGCTCAGCAGTCCTGTGCAAAAGGTCTGATAAATTCACCTTCAGCCCAGATGTAGGCTCCTACAGCCAGATGTGAGGGTGATGCCTGTAATAGTGCAAAGTCAACACTAATCAAGGTTGGGGATGTCCCTGCCCAGTGCAGGGGGGTTGGACTAGATGACCTCCAGAGGTCCCTTCCAACCCTAACCATTCTATGATTCTATGATTCTATGATCTCCATGTCTGCAGAAACTGGGAGGAGCAGTACTAAGACTAGAAACTTGGAGGAGTTTTAGTGTTTGATTTCATTAAGTTAGAGCTGATAGCTAAGCTTCTAGGAGAAGATGCCTTGTGCTGTGGGGCTAGCTGTGCTTAGGCCAAAGCAGGGCAATAGTATGTGGTAAGACTGAGCTCTTCTGTTTTCCAAAACTCATGGAAGTGCCTTGTCCCAGATTGCCACCATTGCTCTCATTCTGGAGTTTCTCCCACCACTACAATAAAAAGACCTTGTTTCATAAAAAGACACTTGTACACTTGATCCCAGCTGGCCTGTCACTATTTCAAATGCTGCTGGGGGTGGCAGCTGTGGAGTGCACTGATGAGGATGTTACTCCTGTTCTTGTGTTTTCAGAGTACGGATCTGACAAGTACAGTTGGCTATGACAGCATCATTCAACATCTGAATGATGGCAGGAAGAACTGCAAAGAGTTTGAAGACTTTTTGAAGGAAAGGTATGGAGCCGCCTCTGAAAACAGGTTGGATCGAACTTGGGAAGTGATGTGATGGCACTAGTCTACTCCTTGTATTCCTAGCTTGGTTTCTGTTGCGTTCAACTGTCCATTATGTCAAAACACCTTTAATTTTAGACTGATGAGGAGCTTACTTGTTTACACTGTCCTTTCCTTGCATGGCTGGTGCTGTGGTATGATGTCCATGCCCAGGAATCCTTGGCTGTGAGGCAGCAATGGTGCCCAGAGCTTGATGCTCACATCTTGAACCATCTGTTAAAAACAAAGAATCAGGAGCAGTTTAATAATTCAGTTTTACATGTTGCTATACATATGTGCTAATGTGTTTGCAGCTGTTGATGGCCTGCCCAGGCCACACACTGTCCTGCGAAGTTCACCTTTCAGTTCAGCTTGGAGAAGATCAGGTGAAGAGTTCAGCATAGGAGAGGCATGGCTTTGCTCTGAGTTTGTCTTTGTACATTATGTACAGCCCACAGATTTTATGTTAAAAAGAAGTAGTAGCATTAGATAATGAGTATTAATCAGAGGATTTGACCTAAGTAGAGGTTCTGTTACTACAAAGGTACAACTGAGATGGTCAGGTCATGTATTGTGACTTTATAGTTCATCTGACTAAATATGAAGAACTTTGTTGAACAACCCAACCCTGAATTAATGCAATTTTGGTATTGAGAACTGGAGATAACAAACCTCTGAATACAAGACTTGGTACAAAAAAGCCTGGAAGAAAAGTAATGGGATGGAGGAGGAGAACCTGAAGTTAAAAGCGTCTAATACGCCTACAGCCTAGACAAAGCTTGTAGCTTCCAGCTGCCTGATGAACCCCACTGAACTTTGAGAACTGTGTCCTACTGATCTGTGAAAAAAGCCTCCTCCATACCCTGTGCCCTGTTCCTGTGTGCTGTTGAAGGAGCTGGAGGTTACCACCAATGTGTCTAGCCAGGGGGAGATTAGAGGCTGGACCTAGACTTTCTACTGGGACCCCTCTCTGAATATGGCCCTGATCTCCATGTACAGCATGACTGTTGCATGGTCCTAGTCACCGAGAACATGCCTGTTGGATTTGATGCTTTGTCTCAAAAAAGAAGTTCATGGGAATATTGTTAGGTAGAGGGGAAAAAAATGAATTTATAATCTTTATTTTTTCCATTTCCTTACAAACTTTTGGAATTTTAAAGAGTTAATTAGGTGAATCCCGTTGCCAAACTCTAGAAATCAACAAAATGAGCATCTTCATCTGCATTAGAGATACAGGCATTTTCAAAAGCTATTTAATTTATCCAGTGGACCTTGCAATACAAGCCTCTAGTATTACTTGTTTCTCTCCACTGACTGCAGACAGCTCAGGCATCTTGCTCAGATAGATCTGGAGATTTTAGATCTAGATTTGACCAAGCAAGTTCAGCCCTATTTGTCTGTACAGATTTCAAAGCATCTGCAGAGAGCTGCAGATGTTCTTAGACTGCAACACATAGGCTTTCTTCCCCTACCCCCTCTTTCTTCCAAGAAGGGAGGACAATACAGTCTCTCAAAGGTGTGATTTATGGTACCTCACAAGATGCATCCTCTTCTAAAGATGCTCTTCCTAAGGGTGGGCAGGAGAGAATACCTAGTGCCTCATTCTAAAAAGTCATGAAGAACTGAAGTGGTCCAACTGTGCTTTGGGGTGTGTGTATGGTAGCTGAACGGTCTTTGTGGTGCCTGCTCCCTTCTGTCACATCTGGTTTAAATCAGCCAAATCACATTCAAAAGTACTTTCTGTGGATGGGCTGACAGAGCCTGATGGCTGAGATGCAGAAAATATGTGATTGCGCCAGCCATGTCCCAAAGGAAACTGAGCTGAAAACTCCTCAGGTGATTCACCTGGCTGTGTCTAGCCACCTGCTGCACAGGCTGCTTAGTCCTCCATCTCCTGAGGAGGTGGTCCTCACACCTATTGGCAATGGGGAGATGGGAAGAGCATCACAACCGGACCACAGACACAGCAGGACAAAGTGTTTTCACTAGAAAGACTGAAAAGCTATAAACAGGAGTCTCCCTTCAGCCAACTGTCCATGGTTGGTTTGCAGCAGGGCAGAAAACAGGGAGGGTATTAAGAGTAGGTCTTAGTCTCTGCTCCAAAAAACTATCAGTTTCTGAAATGAGAACTTCTTCTCATTTGTCTCATTCCTCAACAGGGCAATTATAGAAGAAAAATATGGCAAAGAGCTCATTTACTTGGCAAAGAAGAAGCCCTGCGGGCAGACAGAGCTAAAGTAAGTTCACAGTCCTGTGTGTGTTTTGCTTTTATGGGTGTCCTTACTTGGAGTGACACAGGAGGAGAAGTATGCTGTGAAAGACAAACCAGTGTGGAAGTGTGATTGGATTGCTACCAGAAGATGATCTGAAATTGGTCTTGTGAATGAATGGTGCATAGTTAGGTTGGCCTTTCCCAGTATTTGAGCTGGACTCCATCAAGATCACACCAGCTGAAGACTACTAACCAGAGTATCATACCCAGGTGAGATGTGGGCTGGCGTTTCAGCAGAGGGCTGAGGACCATGAGATCTTGAATTTGCTTCTGACTGTTTTTGTGGACAAAAGGAGGTATTGGTACTTCCTTGACTCAAACCAAGCAAATCTTCAAAGACCAGGGGTGCTGTGATTGTCTTCATGAGTGGGTCTCCACTTCCCTAGTGACACTTGGCACCTTCTGCTTCCTGCTTTGTTTCTATTCATGCCCAGGCTGATAGTCTCTGATCATTTATTTACTGTTTTATATTGTAGCATCACGTAAAATGTTTTTGAAACCTGAGAAGTACATTTCCAAGCACTGGCTAATGCACTATGTAGAAGTTGTTCGTATGTGCCAAATGATACTTTTAGGTGGTTGCCTGAAACATTTGTCATGGAAGTCAGGATTTTTAATAGCATCCAGTGTTCACAAAGATGTCAAGTAGATCTCCAACCAAGTGAGCTGTGTTACACTTGCTGAGATGGAAAAAACCAGAGGTGTAAAGAAGGTAAACAAACCTGTTTCAAGCTGCTTTGGCCAGTGTTGAGTGAGAGACTTGCTATCTCTTTTGGGAGAGGTGCTCTACTGATGCCTACCCCCGGCTGTGTTTTCCCACTCTTTTTAATGCCCTGCCTGTGTTTTTCAGCACACTGAAGAGATCCCTGGATGTCTTCAAGCAACGTAAGTAATTCGTTATGTTTGTTAGGACACTTGTCAGTGACAAGGCCTGCAGGCAAACTGCTTGGGAAGAAGATAGCAGAGAAGCCTCTAGGACTGTGCAATGCTGGGGTCAGGTATAGGCTGGCTGTCCTTCTGGCCTGGCTCAGTTAAGTGTGTGGGGTTTGACACCAAATGCTCCAGGGCATGGGTGGAAGAGGGGACCAACAGGGTGTCTTCTTGGGAATCTCCTGGGTGTGCAGGTCTGGCTGCTGCTCAGAGGTTGTGTTTCCATTGTACAGCAGAAAGTGTGCATGGGAAGCTTATCTGGAGTTTATTGAAATGGCTTGCTTTGCCCTCTTCACACACATATGCAGTAATTTGTGCCTTGAATACTATGTTCAGTTTTGGATCCCTCTGCACAAGAAACACATTATGGTGCTGGAGCATGTCCAAAGAAGAGCAGTGAAGCTGCTGAAGGGTCCAGAGCACAAGTCCTGTGAGGAGTGGCTGAGGGAACTGGGATTGTTTAGTCTGGAGAAAAGGAGGCATGAGAGACACCTTGTTGCTCTCTACAACTCCCTGGAAGGAGGCTGGAGTGAGGTGGAGGTTGGTCATTAGGAATAATATCTTCAACAAAAGGGTTGTCAAGCACTGGAACAGGCTGCCCAGGGAAGTGGTAGAGTCACCATCCCTGGAGGTATTTAAAAGAAGTATAGATGTGGTGCTGAGAGACATGGTTTACTGGTGGAATTGGCAGTGCTGGGAGAGCAGCTGGACACAATATTCTTGAAGACCTTTCCAATCTAAATGGTTTTGTGGTTCTGTGATTCTAATTGGAGCATGTAAAATATGATGCTTTGGCCATCTTATACTGTCCCTTCACTGCCACGTGCCACAGCCTGCTGCCAATGTCAGTACCTCAAGTGCTAGCACTCTGCTATTCTGTGCTAAGTCCACCCTCTGCCCTAGCCAGGTTTGTCTGCTTCCCTGTCCCTTGGTGGACCTCTCTAATGAGGCTTGTTTGAATAACTTCTCTTGATATGAGTTTTCTTAAACTGAAGGACTGATCCTTATATACATAAGTGCTGCTTGGAGGTTGCTTCAAAAGTGCTTCTGCTTTTGTATGTTTCTGCATGGGGATGTATGGTGTTGGGTCAGTTTGATGTGAACTACCTCAGTTGATTTCAGCACAAAGAATGTTTAGGAATAGACTAAATATTAGTCTATTTTATATATATGTGTATATATATATATAATTATGGTATTCTTAATTTATTTTTTTTTGCAGAGATAGACAATGTGGGGCAAGGTCACATCCAGCTGGCACAAACCCTTCGAGAAGAAGCAAAGAAAATGGAGGACTTCAGGGAAAAACAAAAACTGCATCGGAAAAAGGTCAGATGCCATGGGAGCATGTGCCTTCACCACAGGGTGTCAATCCTGCCCTGACAATGGGCTGCTCCTGGCCAATGTCTCCTGCTGTGCCCCAGCCCCCTCCATGTCCCCAGTGCCTGTTGCTGCTGGGAAGTTCTGAACTTCTTCCTATGTGTTGCAACCATGTTGGGGAACTGTGTGGCAACCTCTGACTTCCTCCCTCTTACTGTTGCGTCTTCTCCTTTAGATGCCTTTTTGACCCTACGATACCAGGGATGCCAGCCGCAACAAGGGATGTTTTCAAAGCATATGTGTAGTGCTTTATGATCTTCATAGGGTCTGCTAAAGTCAGCAAGATCTTTAACTTCTTCTTACTTGAAATTGTCTGGAAAATGAGGGAAAACTGAACCAGGGGCTGGTTTGGACCTACTGGAGGGGAGTGAGCTTCCCAATTTTGCCAGCAAAAGAGATGGGTTTTGTGAAGATTGTTTGTGTGGATGAAAGTCCTTAAACCAGAATCAATGTGATCCATGCCTCTTCCTTTCCTAAGCTGCATAGGCCAGCTTGGAGTTTCCTTGCTCAGTCATGTGCCGACTCTGAGTCTGTTGTCTTCACAGATAGAGCTGATAATGGAGGCGATTCACAAAAACAGGAATTTGCAGTACAAGAAGACCATGGAGGTAAAGCAAACGTGCTGCTTTTTCTTGCAGCGTAGGCTAATGTTGCTAACATGCACATGCATGATGCTGTGGGAGATTTAAACACAAAAGATCTTCCTCTTCTGCTGCAAGTTTCTATGTTGTGTCTATGTGAGTGGTATGCAGGATGTGCTCAGAAATACCCAACTCTGCAAGGCTACCAGTGGCCATGTCCCTGGTGTACCCTGAATGTCATGAACTTGATTGCCATGAGCTTTTCATCTCAAACGAAGAGTGGCTTGTGTTGTGAGCTTGGTTTTGCTCAAGTAGTAGGGCATCCAGTACTTAAAGGGGTCTGCCCTTCCAGTACTTAAGGAGGGCCTACAGGAATGATGATGAGGAACTCTTTATCAGGGAGTGTAGTGATAGGATGAAGAGTAATAATTTTAAACTGAAAGAAGGTAGATTTTGATCAGATATAAGGAAGAAGTTCTCAATTGTGTATGGTGGTGAGACTCTGGAACAGATTCCCTAGAAAAGTTGTGCATGCACTATCCCTGGAAGTGTTCAAGGCCAGATTGGATGGGACTCTGAGCAACCTGATCTAGTGCTAGATGTCCCTGCCTATGGCAGGGTGGTTGAACTAGATGATCTTTAATTTCACTTCCAAACCAATCTGTGGTTCTGTGGGGGACCTTCTGTGCCATGTTCTGTTTTGCTAGTGTCCTGCTCCCACCTCTGCATTTGTAGACTGTTCTTTACTCCAAAGCCTCTGGTGTGAACTGTATTTGTGTCTCTATGCTTGCTGATGTGCTCCTGCCCCATTTGATGGTCTTCTAGGCCAAGCGTCTCTATGAGCAGCGCTGCAGGGATAAGGACGAGGCAGAACAGGCTGTGCACCGCAATGCAAACCTAGTGACGCAGAAGCAGCAAGAGAAGGTACAGAGTGGGGCAGCCATCGGGCAGGAATTGAAAGGGGTGTCTTTTCTTGCAGCTCTCCTGCCCCATGGCTCTTTTCCCAACTCTGGGGCTTGGAGCGAGACTGGGGTGAGACAGGAAGGCTGGTAATGTTCCCCAGTTGAGCTGCAGTTCCACTGGTGATGAATAAGGGCTCTACTCTGCTTTTCTTCTCTCTCCCGTTTTTGGCAGCTGTTCCTGAAGCTGGCTCAGACAAAATCAGCTTTGGAGGACTCCGGTGAGCATGGAAATGAAGTGTTTGGAGGGCAAGGGGAGTGTTTCCTGGGGCAGGGGCGTTGTGAAGCCGTGGCATGGTTCTTGGGCGAGCTCTAGTTCCTGGGTCAGGCACAGCCCCTTAGAAGCATATACCCAAGATACTGGAGGTGTTTACCTGCCTTGGAGAAGCTTGGTGCGGCCCACCAAGGCTGCTTCCATGACATGACCCTCTACTTTGTTGTGTGGCTATGTGTCCCCTTGCAGTGCTCACCCAGAGCCAAACTCAACTTAGCCATTTCAGGCTTCACACATTGCCTTCTAGTGAAGGGGTTTTTGTAATTATTTTTGTTCAGATGACAATGTGATTTCCCTCACAGATAGGAGCTACCAGCAGAATGTTACCACACTGGAGAAGATCCGGGAAGAATGGCAGAAAGAGCACATCAAAGCTTGCGAGGTAAATGCCCCAAAACACCTTCATGTGGTAGCACAGTCCTCTGGATTTCCATTCCTTGCTGTGGGTGTCAAGAGATGGTGCAGATTTGCCCTCTCTGTGTTCTCCTGGTGGTGAAGCCACAGGATGTGTTGCAGCTAACTCTGCATGTGTCTCGTGCTTGACTTCTGTATTCAACATTCAAGGTTTTCACTCACAGAATCAGATGACTAAATGGTGATATTTTTGCCCATTACCTGCCTGCATGTTCAGTGCAGCCATTGTCTTAGTCACGGTCATGGTCACCTCTGCACATCTGGTGACTAGAGACCAGTATGTGCTATAGCTGCAATACCACCCAGCAGACTCTGAAACATGCCCTGCCTTCAGAAGCTGGTGTGCTGTCTCCAGAGGTAGTGGTGTGCCAAGTGATCTCTTCCACATCGATCCTGCAGACTTTCCTGAGCTTAGCGCTCATCTGTGAAATACCTGGTTATGGAGAGG
>VWZO01014516.1:0-12736 GCA_013396975.1 Bucco capensis
TGACAGAACCAGAGGGAATGGTATGAAGCTGTGATGGGGTGGGGGGTGTTAGATTGGATATTTGGAAGAAATTCTTTACAGAAAGAGTGGTGAGGCAGTGGCATAGACTTCCCATGGAGGTGGTTGAGTCACCATCCCTGCAGGTGTTTAAGAAACATGTAGACGTGGTGCTCCTGGACATGCTCTAGTGGCAGGCATGGAGGGCAGGTTTGTTTTGTTTTGGTGTTTAGGTTTGGGTTGTTGGTTTTTTTTTTTCTTTTGGTTGGACTCAGTGATCTGAGAGGTCCTTTCCAACCATGAATATTCTGTGATTCTATGTGTGTCATTTTCAGACAGGAAGAATATTTTAGTTTTCAAATTAAAAATGACTAACAAGTTCTATCAGCCCTCCAACATCTCCTTTACAGTTTCTATTTATTCCTTAATTCTTTTTCCTATTCCTATGTGTAAACTGAACTTCTTAGCTCAGATCAAGCCACACAAGATATAACATGACCAAGGGGAATATGGTAGAGATCCCTGCAGTTGCTCTTGGAATGCCATGGAGTGATCAACACTGACCCTGTTGCTCATTGAGAATGCACTATTAGGATATGCAAAGTAACTTACATGGGGATGGAGAAAGGCTGTATTCCTATTAGCATTCATGGGAGTTGTGCAGCTACAGTCTTGTTCATCAAGTTTGGAATATACCCTTTTGTTATTGATGGGAAAATGTCACTAGTTACAAATGGTTACACACAGGGGTACAGCAGGGTCAAAGCAAACTCCAAGACTTTCTTCCCCCTCTAAGATAGAGTGCTGCTTCAGCAGTTCTTTTTTTTTTTTTTTTTTTTTTTTTGACCTGATGGTACATCTCTTTAGATAAAAGAAATGGTGAAAATCCCCACCCTGACCTTTTCTGCAGCCTCACCACCCAAAGATTAAAGAAAGCCTCCAAAGAGACATGCCGTTAGTGGTGTATGATGGGATAATCATCAAACACTGCTGCAGGCATCACTGCCTCGGAAGCCTGTCTTCAAACTCCTCTCCAGGTCCACCCACGGCTCTGAGGGTCCCATAAAAAAGTCTTTCAACAGCATGAATAGGGTCTGAGTCATCAGTTTCCCAGCTACAGACAACTACAGTTGCTTCACTTCTGTTAATGAAAGCTCCCTTTAAAAAACAACACAAAACTCGATGGTGCTGCAGATATTCTTTGTCAGATGTGTCATGGGACCTCACAATAGATGGAATTCTCACTCACTAAGATATCATTATTTTTTGTCAACTTGAGATCCCACGAGAAAACTTAGGGTTTATGGGAAATCAATTCAGTTTTGTCACCTTTAATATTGCTCCTGCTAGAAATACAGTTGGTGGAAGAATCAATCTTCTTTAATTTTGCCATTACCAGAAACACAAAACATCATTCTGGGATCCTTACAAGTATGTTCACACATTTGTCATGTAATCTGATGATCCTAGCTTGTCTTTGTTGTGCAGCACTCTTATCTATGTTAATTAGCACAAGCTGTGCATCTGGCCCATAATAAAAATAGAAGGCTTACCCGTGAGCAGGGAAGATGCTATGGAATGCTCTGAAGAAAAGCAAATATCTCCAGTTAGGCTCCTAAATAGTTTAGAAATAATCTTCTGACTCGTAAGTAACATTAGTTTGAGGGAATTCCAATGACAGTTGTCACCTACAGCAATATTTTAGCAAATGCAGAACAAGAAAGCTTGACCACTAGCAGCTACTAACTCTGTCCAGACTACTGCTGGAAGGAAATCCTGTTTATACCTTAGTAATATTCTGTGTGCAGCAATCAGAACTGCTTCATCTGGCCAGCCTGCTGCTGACTTCTGCACCTGAGAATACTTATATTCTTTCAACCAAAATTCCTGTTACTGACAACATCTAACTCCTGTGCTCCTGACAGAAAGTCTGTGCTGAAATGTATTGCTGCTCTTGTTGATACTATTTGACTAGGGATTCCCAAGACAGCTTTAGGAATACTTGAATTTTACCTGATCCATCCACAACATAGTGTTATTTTAAAGTAGATACTTGACTAGATATATTTCTTCTTTAAAAGAAGCCGAGACACAAGAAAACAGTGCACCTTCATGATTTACTTCACTATGCCTGGAAAAGTCGTGTCAGTCCTCTCCAGCTTCTGTGAGTGTTAAGTGTGACACTCAACAGAGCTACACAACTGTCAGCTTTTACATTTATGTCTTCAGACTCAAGACATTCAGTTTTCAAAATGAGTCATAAAAGATTTCTGCCTTTGTTAATACCAAACAACTCCTTGGTTGCTCAGGAGACTCTGGAGACATCATATCACAAAGTACAGAATGAAAATGAAAGGTAACCCTCCCCCTCATTTCAAATTAATTTCTTTTTTTAAGATTAATCTGTTGAGAAAGCAGACATACAACTGCATTTGTCTTCAACAACAATGCAATCACCTGTTACAACGTGGTCAGCCAAACCCTGTAGCTGTCAGCTTTTGTAGGAAACACTGCATTTGTTGCTGCTGTAATGAAAAACTTCCTTCTGAGGCTGTGCCAGAAGAAACACACAACAGATTAAATTGACTAGTTAGACTAGGAACTGCCTGCTGCCTCAGAAACTGCAAGAGTTGCCAACAGTTCTTAATACTAGGGAAGGAAAGTTTAAATATCTACAGGGCTTAATTTATGGCTTCTCTTGTGAAAAAAAAAGTACATCAGCGTAGGCCAAATAGCTGCATCTCTGCAGTACTAGTCCTGAGGAGGGGTAAAAGCATGAAGGGGTAAAAAGCAACTACCTGGCAACTTCTGAGCGTGAAGCAATACATGAAGTGTCACGCAGGACTAAAAGGTAGACAGACTTTGCAGAGGAGCTGCAAACTGATTGAGGCAAAATGGGCTCCTGGAAGAATTATCTTGCTGGCCCAAACACGACAGCTTTGTAGCTGGGCAGCCTCAGGAGAAATAGGATCAGTAAAAAGGATGTACTAAAAAGAAAAGCTCATTGGTGGGACTCCATACACCCATCTGCTTTCAACATAGCACCTGCCCCTTGGTCCTTTCCTGGACCCAGTTCAGAGCCTCTGTGCCACCCCTGTGTGGTAGCAGACTGGGACAGCCCCATCTCCCACCACATAGGGCCAGCTGCTCATCCACCATACCTTGCCACTGAGAGGGGTACTCCCTTACAGTGCCCCACAGGGATATGGAAAGCTGTGCTGGAGCCCCCCTCTGCTCTTTGCAGCCAGACACAGGTGGTTTAGGGCAGCGAAAGAGATGCCCATGCCGGGACCAGTTCTGAGCAATATCTTCATCAATGACACAGAGCATTGGATTGAGTGCACCCTCAGCAAGCTGGCAGGTGACACCAGGCTGAGTGCGCAGTTCACACACCTGAGGGACAGGATGCCATCCAGAGGGACCTGGAGAAATTTGAGAAGTGGGCCTGTGTGATATCATGAGGTTCAACAAGGACAAGTGCAAGGCCCTGCACCTGGGTTGAGGCAGTCCCCAGTATCAATACAGGTTGGGGGACAGACAGACATATTGTCAGATGGACAGACAAATGGATGGATGGAGAGCAGCCCTGCAGAAAAGGACTTGGGGGATACTAATAGATGAGAAGCTGGATATTGCTACCCAGCAATGTGTGTTGGCAGCCCAGAAAGCCAAACTCGTCCTGGGCTGCACCCCCAGCAGCACAGCCAGCAGGTCAGGGATGGGATTCTGCCATTCCATTCTGCTCTGGGGAGACCTCACCTGCAGTGCTGGGTCTAGCTCTGGAATCCTCGGTACAGGAGAGATATGTACTTGTTGGAGAAGGTCCAGAGGAGGCCACAACAGTGATCTGAGAGCTGGAAGCTCTCTGCTGTGAGGACAGGCTGAAAGAGTTGGGGCTGAGAAGGATTCAGACAGACTTTCTTGCAGCCTTTCAGTACTTTAAAGGGACTAGAACGAATACGGGGAAAGACTTTTCAGCAGGGCCTGTTATGATAGGACACAAGACTAGATGACTTTGAAAGGTCCCTTCCCACCCAAATCATTCTATGACTCTACGACTTTCAGCAGAGCCGAGCAGCTTCCCCACAGAGTTCCCTCAGCCGACGCCTCGACGGCCTGAGGGGAAGCGGTGAAGTGCTCCAAAAACCGGAGAAACCCTCCCGGCAGCACCTGAGAGGGCCACGACAAGGTCCCGCAGGGTCGAGCGGCGACTGCACCCCCCCAAAAGTAGAAGCCGGAGCCTAATAGCAACTTGCCGCCGCCCACTGGGCCGCTGCAGCGGCGCGGAGCAAAGAAGCGCTTGGGCCCTTTAAGGCGGCGCTGGGGGCGGGGGCGTTCTGAGGACGTGGCGGTGCCACCGCCATTGTGGTCGCCATGAGGAGAGGCGGCAGGTAGGGCTGGGTTAGGGAAAGGGGAGGAGCGGGGTCGGGCATGCCTCAGAGTAGCGGGAGCGAGCGGGGATAGAAGGGGGAGAGGCCGGTGCTGCACTTCCTCCCGCAGAGGGCCCGACGCTTGCGGTCTGTTCCACGGAGGCAGCCGCGGAGAATGGCCGGCAGAGGCCTGCAGCCGCCGGCCGTAGGGCAGCCGCCCCTCAGCACTCACCTGTACCCCTTCGTGAGCGCGGCGGGAGCGGAGAGCGAAGGGCCGGAGGAGGAGGGAGAGGTGTCGGAGCTGAGGCCGCGGGGCAGGGAGAAGGTCCGGAGGAGCGCGTCGAGGGACAGGCTAGATGATATCGTCCTGCTTACGAAGGATATCCAGGAAGGAGACACTCTGAACGCCATCGCTCTTCAGTATTGCTGCTCGGTAAGTCTCCAGGCGCTTAGTGCTTCTTCCTTTTACCGGTAGAGAAGGAATGGGGAACATCTGAGTGGGGGCCGGTCCAGTCCTTTGCTGGGCTGTGTTACTGTCTATATTGATGCCCGTGTGGAGAGCGCATAGGAAGCGCTGTAAAAAAAAAAAACACGACAGTGTGAATGTGGCACTGGAGTTTTAGCCCCATAGACATTTTCGCTTAAAACTGGTGTAAGCGCAATAAACAAATGTATGGCTTTGCTTGTGGCATGTCTCCGAGAGTACAACGACAGTAAGTTACCTTTGTGCACAGTCACATGTGGGCCCTTTTACCACCACTGTTTCCCCTGTCAGAATTAGTCTTGAGGAGAGTATTACAGAGCCACCTTGAGGGTTTTTCTGGAGCTGTTAGCTTTATTAAGGAAAGAGGGAAAAAAACCCCAAACTTCTCAGTGTAGTTTTCATATAAACATTCTGCTAAGCTGCTTAAACGTAGTACCAGTATGTTGTACTGCTGGAAGTTCTCTGCCCACATGTCCCAAGCATTCCCTTCTGTAGCTTAGCCCTTGCTGCTTCTCTTCACTAAGAGTTCTTGGTTGGTAGCAGTACTATTGTGGCCAGCAGGACTGGGGCAGTGATCATCTCCTTGTACTCAGAACTGGTGAGGCCACACCTTGAGTGTTGTGTTCAGTTTTGGGCCTCTCACTACAGGAAGGACATTGAGGTGCTGGAGCTTGTCCAACAAAGGGCAATGAAGTTCATGAAGGGTCTAGAGCAGAAGTCTGGTGAGGAACAGCTGAGGGAACTGGGGTTGGTTAGTCTGGAGGAGGCTCAGAAGAGACTTTCTTGCTCTCTACAACAACTTGAAAAGAGTTCGGAGTAAGGTAGGGGTTGGTCCTTTCCCTCTAGGGACAAGTGTTAGGATAAGAGGAAACAGCCTACAGTTGCACCAGTGGAGGTTTAGGTTGGACATTAGAAACAGTTTCTTCCCCATAAGGGTTGTCAAGCCCTGGCACAGGCTGCCCATAGAAGTGGTGGAGTAACCGTCCGTGGAGGAATTGAAAAGATGTGTAATGTGGTGTTGAGGGTCATGGTTTAGTGGTGACCTGGCAGTGCTGGGTGAACAGTTGGCCTCTTCAAACCAAAATGATTCTATGATTCTAAACTAGTCTGGTGATTGTTCTTCTTACCCAGTACTTTGGTCAGTACTAATAAAAGCAGAGGTTTCTTTCTTGGTTGATGCTAGTCTTTGCATGTATCTAGTTTTAACAGGAAATAAGCCCTTTATGTGGTAGACTGACTGGTCTCAAGAGGTCAGATTTAGTTAAATTGAAAACCTGTATTTACAGAAGTCTTGCTGTTACCATAACTCTTCAGGTGGAAACAGAATTAGAGACTTCATGTTGTGAGCTTAGGTACCAGAGTCTTGACATAACTATTTAATAATCATGACAAGGCTTTAGCCTTATTAAGCAATTTCTGGCTTCAGAACCCACCACAATTAGGTATTGGGCAGACTTACTAGATAAAGCCTCGAGTAAGGAATAAAAGAAAACAGAGTTTGCTCTTTCTTGGAAATTTATGGAGAATGTGGAAGCAGTTCAGGATTTTAGGCAGAAAGCACAATTTGCATGGTTTTGGAATCGCTAATCACTACAGTAAATGTTGCATCCTGATTTATTCAGCATGGCACAGGTAACAAATACACTGCCACATTAAATGAAACGCTTTTTAATGATACAAGGTTAGTGCAAGCAGTAAGTACTGATTGCCCTAACTTACTTTTTCCAGTCACATCTGTGTTGTAAGTGGGGAAGTCACAGCAAGAAAGGTCTTGACTACTGTGTTTTTTGCCTGTAACTTCTGAGGGAGATGTCCTCCCATTGAGGACTTAAAGGATCTGAACTTGGGTACTGCGCATATCAGAATGGCCACAATTGCTGTCTTTATACTAGGCATTGCAAAAAGTACTGACTTTTAATTACTTGATCAGGGTGAGGTTTGTGGTTGTGCCTTCCATGTTGAGGAAGTTACAGTCTCGGAACACAGCTGTTAATCCTCCAAGGATACTTAAATCCTCATATTTCACGTTAGACTTAGAATCTGAACTTACTGAGAGTAAAATGACATTCAGTTAGGGCAAGAATAGGTAACGGGGAGAGCTGACTTCATGAGAGAAGATGGCAGTTTAAGTTACATTTGGTTTGCGCCTTAGTCCCTGGCAGCAGGAAGAGTAGCCAGACCACAGCTGTGACAAGATGAAATGTTTTTAATATTCCTTAGAATTTTTCAGTTTAATTAGGAACTCACAGTTTACTTCGTTTGAAAACCGAGCTGAAGTCCCATTCATTTCACAGAGATAACTGCCACCAACAGGTGAATATATGTTAAGTGGATATATGTGCATGAGTAACTTACCATCTTCCTATCTGAAGTGAGGAGGTTTAATACCTTCTTGCTTTAATGTTGTTCAGATTTGGTCTTTGACCTCTTCTCACTTCATACTGTTTTAAGTGGTTTAAAACAAAAGGAATATCAAAACAAATGCCCTGCCTTTGTTTCATTATGGAAGAATTGTATTTCTCAAGGATGTAGTACTCCTAAATAAAGAGCTTTGGTTCAGTGGCTTTTTGGACATTTAAATGATTGTTTTTATTTTCAGGTTGCAGATATCAAGAGAGTTAATAATCTCATCAATGATCAAGACTTTTTTGCCCTGAGGTCTATCAAGATTCCAGTGAAAAAGTTCAGTGTGTTGACTGAAACACATGTCTCTCCAAAAGGAAGATCAGTCCTTCGGCCTGCACATTGTTCCCCAGAAGTGCAGGAAACATCATCTTCTGATAAATTCTCTGCTAGTGAGACTGCTGGAAACTTTTTAAAGGAAGTGGATAGGGATATAGAAGAAATAGTTAAGTGTAATGATACAAAGAGAGAGAATCTTAATGTAGTTGTTTCTGCCTTAGCAGCCCAACAGATCTGTTTTGAAACTGATGGTAAAACTAAAAAATGCAAGGATCCTTATTATGGAGCAGACTGGGGTATAGGATGGTGGACAGCTGTAGTGATTATGTTGATTATTGGCATAGTAACTCCAGTTTTTTATCTCCTCTATTACGAAGTCCTGGTGAAAGCAGATGTCAGTCACCATTCCACAATGGAATCTTCCCGTTTGTTTGTTACAGCAGCATCACATCAGAAAGACACAGAAAATGGAATAAACCCAGCAAATATCATGAATGTTGGTAATCAAGGAAACCTTCAACCTTAACGTTTGAAAACCCCAGGCAACTGTTCTTCATAGACACATAGCACAGCATTAGACACGGGGGAAACCACAGAATGCAAAATGCATCTGGAACACACAAAAATGTGTTGTGATGTGTGACTTCCCTTCATGGGCAGTGTTCCAGTTCAAGGATATCTCTGTGGATCCTGCAACCTCTGACTGTGCCTGAGACAGGTGATTTTAATGCAAGATTGGGGTATAAATTAAGGTATAAAATTGTGTTTGAAGCTTTGCACTTATTTCTGTTTTGGTAGGCATATTTTTTTAATTAATGATGAGGAGAAAAAAATGTTCTGACACGTACGTTTTACAGCCCTAAAGTGGGCACATTTGGGGATACCTACTTTTAAACATCTTAAAAGTATTTATAGATTGCATAGTACACTCGACATTTCAATACCAGGTTTACACTTGCCAGTTACAATTCCATTCTCATAATTTTATCCTTCTTTTATCCTTCTTATAGAGTAAGATCTTTTTTAAAAACCCAGTCATTCCAATAATTAATTACCACTATGAAGCTCTTTTAAAAAAGAGACTTTTATGGAGGCAATAGCTAATACATAAGCTGGAATCTTTAAATCTTGTGCCTGTGATGAGCTTGTTCTTTAGTACTTTTCAGTACAGGCAGTAGGCTAACTTTGTTTTCTGTGTGACACTGTGCCTCAACACAGTCCAGTTGAGAGAGTTTTGCTGAAATGTCACATCCTTTTGTGGTGTCCTACTGAAAACGGACTGTACTGGACAGCACTCCTCATCTGGTCAGCTGTATACAGAAGGAAAGAAGTGCAGATGTGTGGCACCTTGCTGTGACTGCTTCAGGAGTATTTTTGCTATGGGTTGTTCCCCCATATTCCAGTTAATCTTTCAGGACCAGCTGATTTTTCAGTGGGTACTGAGTATGCTAATGGTCATGTGCCTATGAATCTCAAACACTAACTTTGTCCTGAAGTCTCCTAGAAAAGACTTCAAATGAGATTTAGTGCCCGCTAGTAAGAAACTTAAATACACTATTACCTAAAGCACAAATCTGAAGCTGGAACTTATCTAGTCTAGTGTAATTTATCAACCACTCTGTTCTTGAAATGCTTCACTTAGGGTTTCATGAACAACCTTGCTTTTTCCCTTGTTTTCGTCCCTACCTGAAAATGCTAGAAGATAAAACAAAAAAACCACCTTGATTCTTCCCACACAAAGAACAAAGTACTTGTGTACTCAGAATATTCTTTTTTTAAATAAAAACTGAGATGCTGCCTATAATTCTTACATTTGCCTTGTGGAGTGAGATTTTCATTGCCCTCATCAAAGTGCTATTTCTTACCAAAGCTCAAGATAACTGACTTGAATAGGACCTGTGAATAGAAATGGAATAATAATCCCTATCCTTCAAACTACTGTTATAAACATTCCTTTGAGTGTCTTCACTAAGTATATACAGGGTGAAAAATCTGATGAACTCCTGAATCTGAATCATTCCTAACTGTTGGAGGTATTTCCAAGTGCTTTATTGACCTAAATTTTGAAAGTAAAGACTTGTGCTCCATCTGTTCTTGGGACATCTCTTGCCCCAAGAAGTGGGACAGATACTCTTCATGGGCAGGGCAGAGCCTGGAGGGAAATGCTCTACAGCTGGATCTGTGAACTGTGGTCTGTGGCTCTTATGGTACCTGTGGCGATGGTGAGACTACTCATAGTTCCCACACTAGAAGAGGGACTGCAAGCAGGCAAGGACTTTGTGTTTCACGTAACACTTGTTTTCCAAGCTCTTCTAAAATAACAGTAGCACAAGTGTGAATACTAAAGTACCAGTCCTGAGTAAGGCTGTCTGAAAATGAAGTGATACAGCTTCTGTGGCTAACACTTGCAAAGGTGACTTGCTTTAGCATAGACTACAGAGGTTTGGCACATTAAGACAAATTATTTCCCTACGACTGAAACTTGGTGTATCAGGTGTCATTTTCTTGCTGCAGAGCCTATTTGCTGGTTTGTTTCTTTCACCTGTTTTTGAAACCTCAACATTTTTAATACCATATCCTTCCATTTCTTACAAAACTGTCAAAGGACATGAAATTTGGTACTGTGATGATGCAACCTAAGCATCATAAACATACCTGAACTGACAAGTAATAAATTACCATTTACAGAAGTGAACTTCAATTGTGGTTTGACTGGGCCAGGAAGGTCTCTGTCCTGTTGATGTAAAAGTAAAGAGATTGATTGTTAACTGTTGCTGTTCATGACATGGGGATACAGCTGAGTAATTCTTTTTTACAGTGTTGGAAGGCCTGTGCCTTTTCATCACTAAGTTAAGTGTGATGGGCCTTTATTTACCTGAGGATAAGCAGTCATTCTAAAACAAGATAGCAGTTTTATTTGACTGTATTTTGACTGTATTTTACTCTAACCAAGAGCCTAGCATGCTTTTACTGTTTTATTTTTAATTTAATTTTTAGGGAGTTGACTTTAGTTATCGGAAGACACCATAGGTCTCCTTCCAGGACTGCAAGACTTGCAGTATGGATCATCTACAGTTACCAGCTGGCTTGGCTTTCTGTAGGATGCAGGGATCTATACTGTTTGTTCCTAAGTATAGCACAACTGGCAATGCATCATCACATGTCAGCCCTGGATAAACAGAGTAACTGCTCTGTGTGGAACTTAAATCTGATCCCAGTTTTAGAAACTGACTTGTTTAAAAACAAAACAAAACCAGCAACCCAATGGTAAATTGTGTTTTAGATTAATTACAGCACATTGTTGATCAGGAAGTTGCTTTAAAATTTAAGTGCATATTGCACTGTTGGATCCTGTAAAATGTAAATGCTTTAAATCTGCTATATTTTGGAGTATGTTGTCACAAATAGTCTTTGTATAACTACTTTATAAAGGTTGAAAATACAACTTTGTAAAATGATCCTGAATGAGGATGCAAGTCTTATTTTAAATACTTCTGCTCCTCTGGTTTTAGAACATAAGTAATATAAAAAAAAATAAAGATTTTCTTTTAGACTGCAGTGGAAGTGGTGCGTAGAATGTATTCTTAGCTCTATATACTTTACATTTTTTATTACAGGAAGCCACTACTTTTATCTGTTTTAACTAGTTTTTACGTATGATCTGAAATAAAATCCTTGGCCAACAGTTACAGTTGGCAGCAGCTGTCTACAGTGTTCACAGCTGCTATACTGTAATTGGAGTCTTAAAGGTTGATCCTGTGCAGGCGTTTTAGGACTTGGAAGTATTTGGGCATAAAGTTCTGAGAACTTGTTAGTTATGTGAAGAATTAACCAACAGACATGAAAAGTTAAGGTAGGGATCAGTGAAGTTCTTAGATGGTGATCTCCTGATGCACTGAAAGCAGTGCCTTCTTGGATGAAGTAGCAATGTTCTTCTGCTGTGCTGTTGATATATTCAAATACTATGCTTGTCTAGACCCAAAGTTTACTGAGAGAAAAAGAACAGTCTAAGTTTTATCAGCTTTATGGTCTTGCAATAAATTCTAAACAATCAGAAAATCAGCTTATAAAAACAGCTGCAAGTGTTATGTCTTTGGAATAGCACAATCTCGTTTCACACCAGAAGTGCCTTGGCACAGAGCTGTGTCATTGCAGAGCCCCAATGTGTTTCTAAGCATTGGCCTTAATTCCCATCATTAAACTAGTTGTAGAGGGTCCATCCTAAGACTCTCTGGTTCCCTCTGGAGGACAGAGATAACCACCTTTTAAAGGTCTCAAAAAGGTCTGATTTCTGCCAGAGTAACATTCCTGAACACTACAGCAGGAAGGCGGTTGTCTTTCCCATTACCAGTATGATGAAGGAAGAAATTCATCAGTCCTCAAGAATAACTGTTTGCTACAAAAGGAGTTATTGCACCTGTTGAGGCAAACCACAGCTTGTGACCAAATTTTTAAGCCATGCAGCAGTGCTCTTCCAGCATCAATTCTCTAGTTCCGTCTTTGGCAGAAGCCATCTATTTGCATTCCTTGTGTAAGAGGTAAGGATTTTCCCTGTTTCCCTTGCACAAAGGGGAACAGCTAGTAGGAGGTAATACTAGTTATACTTAAGGCGTACAGATTTAGTTTTCAACATGCTTACCTTGTTTAAAATATTTGCCTCTCTCTTGTATGTCACATGCAAGAAACAGGCACACCTGCTACAGAAACATCTGCTGGTGTGTGTGACATTAGAAGAAAATGAACAGGCAGAATACATTTCCTATGCAATGCAGCAGAATGTTTATTAAATGTGTAGGTATGAACACTTCAAAATAAAATCGATACACCTCTGAGGTCTGTGACCTGTATAGCATTTTAATTTCATTTCCTTTACATCTGATAAGGATTTTATCAGAACATTTAACATCTGAAAGCTACACCCTTGGGAACAAGTTATTCTTGCCTACTGAAGTTCACAGAATAATGCAGTACTATTTTCCAGTCACCAGTGAGGTGAAGTACTGCTGGACAGAACACTAGGCTTGCCAGGTAAACTCCTGCAGTTTCGTTTGCTGATAAAAGAATGGGTTTTGTTTTAAAAAGTTCTTATCATTAAACCTGATAACATCAGTAGTTATCAGGAACAGAATGTTTTAAGAAAGTAAAAAAGTAAAAGATCACAACATCAGTAATATATCTGCTGGAAGAATAACACAGCAAGGTG
>VWZO01014518.1:0-35605 GCA_013396975.1 Bucco capensis
TAGTTACTTTCCTTAATCAACAACAATAACAGCAACAACAATAGCAACAACAACAAGAAAAAATAATTCAAAATCCCATGCATGCTGTGAAGGCTGTTTCAAATGCCCGGGGCTGTGCTGGGCCATGTGGTCTCTTAGCTTGCTCTTGGGGGATGGGCGAAACTGCTTCCTCACCTGGAGAGGCTGCAGTGGTGTCCCCGAAAGCTGAAAGCTACAGGAACAATCTCTGCTGAAGCTGAAGGTGCTTGCAGAGCTTTTTCAAATGCCTGGGGCTGTGCTATCCTGGCAGTTTTGCAGGCCAGGCTGGCTGGGGCTGGGAGCAAGCTGCTCTCATGGGAGGTGTCGCTACCCATGGCCGGGGGATTGGGACTAGATGAGCTTTAAGGTCCCTTCCAACCCTGACAATCCTGTGATTCTGTGTTGCTGTATTTTGCCAGTTCATCAGGCTGGAATGATAAAATCTGAATCTGACCATGCTGCTATAGCTGAATTTCTCTTGTAACTGGACTTAAAAACTATATTTAGTGGTGTTTTTTGGTTACTACTGTTGCTCAGTAGCTCAGACTGACCTTCCACAAGATGGCACTTCAAGTATCCTGATGGAACCTACTCAGTACTAACATACAGAGAACCAGAGGGCATTAGATACTGGAATTTGTAACGCTCTGCCTTTGAGTTTTTCAGTGTCTTAGGACTGGAATCAGAATTGGCACTGACGTCCCCTAGTACATGCCCCCTGAATGAAGTCACACTGTGTAATCTCAGACTGTCCTGCTCAGTTTTCATGTGTGTTAAGCTCTCCTCTTTGGAAATCCCCATCTAAATAGGGTTTGGTCACTCCTGTTGTTAAACTGTATGAGATAAAAGCTGTAAGTGGTATGGCTGCAGGCCACTTAATACAGATATGTGGCCAGGAGTCTTCTGGGTGTGCCAGCTGGAGTTCACAAGGGCCATGCTGGGTTTTGAGATAGCACAATGAAATACCACAGGAAAACAGACGGGATTTTTATGGGGAGCAGTAGAGCTTACCGATTCAATACAGAAGTAACTGTATTTAGCTGTAAAAGCCCTCAAGAAGCCATGAATATGTAGTTCTGGAATACATTCAGTTTCTGTTGTGGTGTTAATATCCCAAGTGCTGGGATTTTCTGATTACTCATCCAGAGGCATGAAAAGTATACTGACATATTTGGAAAAAGCCTCTAATTATGTGGTAAAAAAAAAAATAAATCAGATGTTCTTCATTATAGGTCTGCAGAAAGGATCTGTTTAAACTTTCTGTATTAGCTTTTGAAGCTGTAGAAGGATTGCACTCACACTTTCTCAGTGCTGTACAAACATGCTTTGAAAAGTATTCCCTACACATGCAATAGAACTGCGATCAGAGAGACAGTTCAGAGGGCTCAATGTCTTACCGAAGGCCACTCAATTCTGGAGTAACCTTAATATCTGGGTTGTTTTTATTTATCAGGTAATGCTGATATGCAAAATCTTCCTTTCAGGGAGATGTTTTCTGTTACTCCTCTGCATCTTTCCAGCTTGCCAGAGAAAAAGGCCAGGGCTCTATGACACAAGACTTCCAAGTTTTTCTACCCCTTGCTTTTAAAATCATATTCTCAGTTTAACACTTTAAATGTCTAGGCTTTGCTGAAAAGTGCTCAGAAGCACAGGACAGAGAGGAATAAAGCCCCTTCTGCTGCTCTAAGAATACTGCCACCTCTCCCAAAAATCTGAGTGTTGGACAGTGAACAGAGAACATCCAGGGAGCTATGACAAGCTGTGTGACTGAGTTACTCCTTGACAAGGATGAAAACCTCTTTATTCCTCTCATAGGACTCACTGCTTACTGTTGATCTCTCTGAGGATGCACAGGTCAGTAGGAGATCACGTCCTTGGGCAGAGCAGGTGCCAATGCTTTCTGCTCTGATACAGTTCTCTAGCTCAGGAAGCTGGATGCCCCTGAAGTGACAAGCTTCTGGTTTCTCTGAGTGTGAGTCTTTGTCTTTCACAGCATCTCAGACTTGTTCAGATTGAATACTTCTAGTTCAACAAATCATTGGAACTCTTTCCATTTCTGAATCCTTAGATCAGAGTCTTTTACTCTTTTCTATAGTAAAACTGAACTTGGAAGTGAGGGGAATGTGATGGCAAAGCTGTTGGTGCTGCTGTCTTGAGTCCAGCACTGCCTGCAGCTGAGCTTCAGATGTGAGTTGTCTTCAGTTTTTTCTGCCAACTGAATTGTAGGAAATGGCTGATTGTTAATCCCTGATGATGATGAGATTCCTATTTGTCCATTCCTTGTGTGATTCTCTACATTCCTGTGTGTAAGATTCAGGGGAAATCCAGTTTCTATTATAAACAGGCCTTTTCAGACACAACTTGACTGGTTTTTTTTTTTGGTGAATTGTAACAAAATAGCCTGAATGGCCAGCTAAAATAAGGGTAAAGGAGAAGTGAACTTGCTGCCAGACATTTTATAAGGTAAGGCAGGGAGAGCTAAAAGCCAAATGCTCAGTGTGGTCTGATCAGTGTGGGTGAGGGCAGCAGTGTGGCTTTGTCAGCACCTGTCAGTCTCAAAGTGGCACTTCAGGAGCTGCCTGCCCAGCTTCTGTAAGGGGCTAGCAGCTATTAGATTGGAGAGCAAGAGCCCCTCTGTTCTGCTCTCTGCAGCAGCTAGGGAATTGAAAGAGCAGCTGAAGATGTTTTGAAGGTGAGAAGGGGATCTCTGAGCTCCTGCTTGCATATCAGTGGACTGCAACAGACTGTGCTCAGCTCAGCTCTGAGTGAGTTGCACAGGCTGTTGCTGTGAGCCAGGGGAAGAAAGAACTTGTAGATAGATCTTAAAAGAAGCTGATACCATAAATACAACTGCAAGCAGGTCAGAGTTTCTAGAATCTGTTTGGTTTTATTTATTAACTCAATGTTTTGCGCAAACATTGAACACTCTTGCATCAGGTAGGGCTGTGGATTTACTGTGGATAGTCATCTACCTTCTTTGGGTTCTCTTTTTTTGCTGAGAGGAGTCTCAATAGATGTCTTTAAAGGGTAGAGGCTGTTCCAGAGATGGTTAGGAACACATCCCTAAGAGATGGAGAGGGACTGGCAGCCACAGAGCCATAGGCTGTCCTGTAATTGATAGTGTTATTTTACCTATGTCTATAGACTAGAAAGCATGTTTCTGGGCTTTCCTTTGATGGATGTAAGATAGAGTGAGACTGGTCCTGCTCAAAGCTCTAGAAAAGGCTTTTATGCTCATTTTTAATATGATCTTTTTCTTCTTCCATGCTTGGAAACACAAGTGTATTTTCTAGGAAAAAGCAGAGCCCTGCTAGAAAAGGACCAATCTGATCCTAGCTTGATGAATCTTTTGATTTAGCAAGTTTCTTCCTAAAACTTTGAGATTACTGCCTTGGTGTGTGGAAGAATATTGTATCTCTTCCTACAGTACCAAACCCATCAAAATATTTCAATTCTGTAGGAAGGCTAATCCAAATGCCCCCGAAACTCATAGGAATGCTTACATTTGCTTCAGCAGGCCTTCCTATGTAATGTGGTGTGGTTTGGCTCAGCCCTTCCTCAAGATGTTCCAAAAGTAACTTCTTAGGTGTGCTGACAGGCACCTTCCTCACCAACAACCTCACTCTTGTTCATGGCTCAGATGAGGAGATTGAGGTGGGTAATTAACTTGTAGGAGCTGCATTTACAAGCTGCAAAATGTTTTTTAATCCCTGAAAGACTGACTGCCTTGCCCAGTGCTAGAATGAGTGAAAACAGGAGGAAAAATATCCTAGTTTCAATGAAAAATGTGCTTCTGAGTGTAAGGAACTAATTGGCTATGGTTGTATCCAATTTGAGCAGCCGTTTTATGGTATCTGAGCTAACAAATTCCCTTTTCTCCATCACTGACACTCAGCCAGGAAGAACTCCTTGATGAGAACTGATCCTAGGCTGTTACAATAACAGGCTATCCAGTTGAAATTCAGGCTTATTTTAATGTGTTGCTCAGGCAATTTTTGGACTTTTTTCCAAACAGCTTTATTGAGGAGTTTAAAAAACCCAAACCATCAAGGTTTTGTTTCAGAGTGGTGTGAAGGCCCTGCTGGGCTCCCAACAGGTGACTTGCTCAGCACCCAAGGCACCTCTGGAGATGTGGGCTAGTGGCATTCAGGTGCAGTACAGAGCTGTATTGCCCAGGTTCAACTGCTCTTCTGGGAAATAGGATACATTCCACTGGTGGAAGCAGCAAGCTTACTGCAAGGAGTTGTTGCACCTCACCAGCTAGAGAGGAGTTTATTTCCCTGCAGGCTCTTTCTCTTCCTCTGCCAGCTCTAACCAGTGCAGATATCTTCCTCTGCTAGGTACCAAATGCTTCAGGAAGGGCTGAAATATCTGCTGGGCTCCAGTGATTTTGCCAGCACCATTCCCAAATAGACATTGAGCAACTGATTTCCAAAGGCTTTGGCAGAATCTTTAGAAGACTGGAGCTGATATTTTTAGGCTGGGGAGATTTGACATGGAACTCTGCCTGACTCAATGATTTCATTTCCCAACAGAGTCCCAGAGCCAAGCTCTCTGCTTTGTAGCATGTTGTTTTGGATGAGCTTATACCTGCATCAAGACATGAAAACAGCTTCTGCAAGTTTGAAAGGAGTGTGTTGCTTCTTGGCTGAAGAAATAAGGAAAGAAAGGGAATCACTTGGTAAGTTTCAGTAAGGAATTTTTGTGTGGGAAAAAGCCTTGGAGGCAGCATAGTTGCACTATGTGGGTCATCTGAAACAGAGTGTGAATTAGGTAGAAAAGTCACCATACTCTTCTCAGAAAATGAAGTTAATTATTATTTCTGGAAGATTAGGAAGAGTAGGGGAGAGTGGATAGATGTTTAACAAGCTGACCTTCCAAAGTTCATGGAAGTAATTTCTCTGTACAGGCTAAAGATAAGATCAGAACCTGTGGGACAAACCTGCCTCCAGAGTAAAGGCAGCATACAATTAGCTCTAACACAAAGTTCAACAGAATTGCTGTAATGTTTTAGTCATTAACATATATATTGGGAAATGAATGCTTGTGTACTGGAAAATAAGCAAAGCTGCTGTAGAAATCTCAATTCTGTAGGAAATTGCAACATCTTGGAGAGGTGAGAAACTGAAAAAGAATTGAGCTGTAGGTCACTCTAAGAACAGTCTGACTTGGCTGTCCCTATTGTACAGGGATTATTGGGAGCTTTCAGAAAGAAAGACTGATATCAAATGCTCTCTCATCCTAGTGATACTGAAGGTTTAACAGCTGTTGCAGAAGAGATGCCTGTCTCCAACAGAACATGCCTGGGTATGTTCTAGGATGCTGCATAGATGAGGAGACTGCACTGGCAGCTCAGGCCAGCAGAACCTACTCAAATGTGAATTCACTCCTGGGGAGAATCATATTCTAGACGTAAAAATGAACTTGTATTGTAAATAACTATTACAAATCACTTAGTCTATTGCATTAGAAAGTTTTAGCCCTTTGTAGAGATGCTCAGGTATGACACAGAAAGAAAATCTAGGTAGTTTTGTGCTAGAGTAGCCCTGTGGCCAGAAGATCTGGCTTCACTCCTTGCCTCTTTTATGGCAATTACTAAGCAGCCACCTAAGGACATAAAGAGTTCAGAGATTAAATGATTGAAAGCACTTAACTGACACCCAGTCACACCTATGTGCTACTCGTGACAGGCTGATACTGTGATAAGATTAGAGATTTCTTTATGTTATCAAATTCTGTTGTTTTGTAAGAGGATTTCTGCTATTGTATGCTCATTTATGTGCCACTCAGGTATTTGATTGGACTTTTTTCTACTACCCTTTTTTGTCTTTGTGGTGAACTGTGCAACCCAAGTGCACTCTCAGGTGTTGTGGAGTGATGCACTTCACTTGTAAAACAGAGGAAGCAATGTGTTTGTTGATGGAAGGCAGGGAGTTAAAGTTCAGTGGTAAGTGCAGTAGGGCTTTAACAGCTCCAATGGCAAGGTACACGTGAGTATTGCATGGAGGACAGGGTCAGACAACTGTCAGGGAGGCTCACAAGGTTCAGAAAGGACCCTCTTGCATTCTAAACCTTCTCAGAGGGGTGTTTAGCTGTGGGTGGACACAGACTTGGTACCGTATGTGGTCAGTGCTTTGTCTAAAGGATTCTATTTGCATCATCAAAGCTTGATATCTCCTAGGTGAGATTTCAGTTTCAGCATGCTTATTCCCCATGCACTTAGCAAGTCTCTGCAATAAGGATTGTCTCAAGCAGTAACCCTGAGAAGTGCCCCTGCTCAAGTGTTCTGCTGTGCAGGAGAGCTCAGTGGGCCCTGGGCTGCCTTCTCTTTATGGAGCAAGAGAATTGACTTGTAGTCATATTTTCATCCTGACTCTAGTTGTTAGTTTCTTCTCCATGTGGCCTGAGTCAGCCATTGAGCAGCACTGTGGTTAGGTGAGCACATGGCTCAGATTAGCCCTTGGCTGTTGTGGACCATGGTATCTGTCTCCTCTCAATCTACACAACTAGGTGCATTCATCACAACTGCCACTGTGCTTGTCACTTGAGCAGGGTTATGGGACACAGAGGTCAGGTTGGGTCATGAGCAGCACACCACGACATCAGGACACAGCTCAGTAATCGCACTCCAACTTCTAATGGTGTTCCAAGAGTAACAGCAGGAGAAGTTTGCTTGCCTCTTCCCAAATGACAGGACAGGGAGAAAACCATGAAGGCTTTATACTGAACCTCCACTTTACTTTCAAGATAAGAGAGCATCCCATAGCTCAATGATACTCAAAATCCTGTAGCAAGGTTTTATGGGAAACAAAGTTTTGTACAATTGTGTTCCATTGCAAGAGCTTGAATGAAAAACTTTAGAGTCAGAGGGATATATGGCAAGCTTGCATCATTCTGTAGGTGCATGTAAGTAAAATTATTTTGCCAAAGCTACTTTTGTCTCATTCTGTCTCATGGTCACTGATAGAAAGGCTTTGAACACAACTCAGGGGGCTCTAAGGTGAGAAAAGGATAGGGAAAGGCTTCAGGGAGAGAATGAAGACTAGAAGGTAGGCCACAGTGCAAGATGGAGCAAGAGACAAGAGATGGAGAATGTAGCACAGCAGTGACTTTAGTTGTGTGCTGGCTTTGTTGGCCTGGAGTGGAGAAGCAGAATTTAAAGGGAAGTCAGTAGAATGGGCTGCTTTTTTTTGTGTATACAGAAGGGGTTCTGACATTGCAGTGTGGCTAGTAGAGACACAGAAGATTTGGCTTTCCTGGACTCCACAGCCTGGTCTGTGTTTCCTGGTTGCAATAAGGGTAGGCAGTACTTAGAAGTCCTATGTGTTACCTTGCCCTGCTTAATATCCATTGTGTCTATTCCAGGTTACCTACGGGTTCAATACATTCCCTGGCTCTGCAGGTACTTTGTCTCTTTCTAATATACCTAACAGCCACTCCTGAGGCAAAGCTACCAGTAACTTTGCATAAGCTCTTCATGTATGTTTTTTCTAGGTGAGAGAGTAAGAACAATTCAAGATCAGGCCAGGTGACGGAGTGCAATTTGAGGCCTTCATGCTTCTCTGCTGTGTTTACCAAAGGCCACCCCCTTCCTGAGGTACAAGGTGAGGACATGCTTCTCCTTCAGTTCTGCTGAGTTTCCTTTGTGAACATGAAATATCCAGAGTCTCCAGGGCTTTGCAGTTAGCTCTTTACCAGGCACGTGGGTGACTGCATTGGTTTAAAGCACAGCCTGTGCAATGCAGTGTCATTACTGCACACTTCTGCACAGTTCCTATGTGTTGTCTCCCACTCTGGCACAGCTCCAGGCAAAGAGACTCTGAGTAGGGACTAGCTTGAATTGGAATCTGAGGTCATGAGAAATAGTCTTGTGGAGCTCAGTGCTTACTGGTAGTGAAGCAAAGCAAGTTCTAGGAAAAGATGGAGGCCAAAGCAGAAGCTGCTGCATAAACCTATGGTTCGTCTGTGCTTAGATTACTTATGATGTGCTGTTTGTACCATCTCAGCATGTGAGAGATCTGGAGAAGGTCTAGAGGAGGCAAAGCATGCTCACTGCAGAGGACTAGATGATCTTTAAAGGTCCTATCCAACCCAAACCATTCTGTGATTCCATGATGTAAGGAGGTATGGAACGGTTTCTGTATTGGGAGTAAGTCAGAAGACTAAGAAGTGATTAGAGCTGAGTGGTGTGGAAAGGATCGGTTGTGTAATCTCCCTGCAGTACAAGTACCAGAGGCCACATGTGAAATGACTAGGAACTGGATGAAATGAAATGGAATGGAAGGTGCTAGCAAGTGAACAAATCTAATTAGATTGCAGCCAGTTCCCCCAGCTGCACACAGCTGGAGGTAGAGGAAGACACAAAACAAGCATCACTTGTTGTGCTTGTCCTGTTCTCTTCTGTGGGTGCCTACTGCTGCCCACTGCTGAGGATGGATGGGCCCTTGGAGTCAGTTTGTGCAGATACAGTGAGCTCTGGTTAGTGTGGGAACTCCAGCATGTGTTCAGGCACAGGGAGCTGCAGCAGCAGAGACAAGGACAGAACAGCCCTGATCTGCTGGTATTGCTGGCAGCCTTGAATGCTAACCTTTAGGGTGTCAGGAGTGCAAAAAATGAATGCAGATAACAGCCTGGTCAGAGCTCCCAGGGAACTGATATCAAGGATAGCCTGTGCTTCTGGTCACCTTGCTGCCAAGCCATTCTGCCCTGCTGAGCACATGTCAAACAGACCAAGTCAGGGACTTGTCACAGCTCTGCTCTGTGGCTTCAGCCTCAAGGTAAAGTTTCACTGAATATTACAGCCCTTAGGCTCTTTGTTGATGATTCAAACTTAGCATTTTCATAATCAAGTCAAGTATTGACCAGGGAAGCAAAACACCTCCTTTTATCCCTGCTTGGGACAGGTTCTCTGTGAAAAACCAGAACACTTGGGGCATGCTGCAGCTGGTCTGACAGCTGGCAAAATTGAGTGGATTATAAAGAAGTTATTTCTCTCTATAGAGTAATTATTGGCAAGGGTATAGGACTAATGTAGAGTCTTCCATCTCTAGCCTAGAAATAGCCGCTTGATAGACAAAAAGTAAGGTGTACTTAAAAAAAACCCCAACAAAGTCATTCAAGCAAAGAAACCCCACCTGAAACAGGTGTATTTTGGTTAAACAGCTGGGGAGGAAGAGCAAGAAAGCCACAATTTAATGAAGTTTATATTAAAAGAAACTTGCACAAGATCTTCAGGGGATTTGGGGTTTTGATTGGTTAGGTGCTGAGTATGTATACTGAAAGATAATTCTTGCCACAACAGCAGTGCACACTTATTTCATTGACGTGTGCTCAGCTTTAAGCTTTGGCATGAGCAAAAATGACTGACTCTCAGCAAAATGTGGAATTGCAGAAATCACTAAGTCTTTCTAAAACAAATGCACTGGGGACTTAACTCCTGAATGGCTTTATTCTTGTGCAGAAATCCTGCCTGTTTCTTTCCTATAAATTCACTATGCCAAATCTTTTCAGAACTTAGGTTGATTATTCTGTGTGTTCCCAAGGAACAGCAATGACCTCAGAACATTGCAGATTCTCTTTTCTAGCAAGTGGCAAGTCCTCTCCTTAAGCTAGCCTAGAAAGAGCTGTCAATTGCAGGTGAGAAACCTTGACCTGTGCAGTAATGCTGTTACACTTTAATGCAGGACTGTTACAGTGTGACTAGGTGATAAGATTCACTTCCAGAAGGATGCTGGTTGATCCAGTTTTATGCAGAGCTATTCCAAGGGGCTTTAAATTTCACTCCTGGCAGTCAGTGTTGCAGCACAAGGTGCCACTGTGAGGGGAAATTGGGATCTAAGAACAACTTGCATTTGAATGTATCACTCCAACTGATCTTTCAATGTGCATGAAAGCTCTGAAGAGGAAGGGATTTGCATACAAAACTATCTTAGTTTCCCAGAGACTCTTAAAGTTGCAGTGGAAGGAAAATGTGGCAAGTCAGAAACATCAGAATTAGTAACCTGGACCTAAGCAGCAGTGTGAGCTGCTTGAGGGTGAGGAAAATAAACCCTGAGGGTAGGAAGTTGCAGGGTAGCTCTAGGACAGGCCTTTCCTAAACACTCTCAACTGAAAAACTATTGTGTTTTGCTGCTAAAACGTTTTTCTCTGAGGAAATCAAGGATGCTGGCTATACTGGCTCTGGATGCCCTCAGCTGTACACGTTGCAACAAGACAAGGGATGATGGTTTTAAGCTAAAAGAGGGAGATTTAGACTAGGAAGAAATGTTATACCCTGAGGGTGGTGAGACACTGGCCCAGGTTGCCCAGAGAGGTGGTGGCAGCCCCGTCCCTGAAACAATTCCAGGTCAGGTTGGTTTGGGCTCTGAGCAACCTGCTCTAGTTACTGACTACAGTGGGGTTGGACTAGATGACCTTGAAAGGTCCCTTCCAACCCAAACAATTCTATGGTTCTCTGATTCTGTGTCTCTAAGCCTTTCAGGAATGCTACTAAATCCTTTGTCTTGATTAAGTGATTCTTGATCCCGATGAAGTTAAGGAAATAAAACTTTAAAGTTAGGGTAAAGAGCTGCAGAATTCTGTAAGTTGTAGCAAGGAAATGAATCCAAGACTTTCCAAAGGCTTTCTGCAGTTCTTTATGAGATGTCGTTACTGACTTAAGCTCACTGCATTACCTGCTTCTTTCCCACATGTTTGAAAATGACTGTCTTTCCTTGAAGGAAAATATGTGCAGCAGAGATGCTCAGTGCTCACAGTTAGGCTCTACCTCCTAGTTGTAGGTTTCTTCTCTGATTGTTCATGTCAAAAACCAGGAGAGTTTAATTTCTGTGGGACATCTTCTGCCTTTGAGCATGTGCTTGCCAGGTTGCTGAGTCTGATACATCATCTTATGGTACAGCAGCTTATTAAATGAGGCTATGGATTGCTAATAGCCAGTATAGATTAAAAGAATAGAACCTAGCACTAACTGTAAGGTTGTAGAGACTAAAGGCTGTGTCTGCAAATGATGTTGCTGTCCTGAGCTCATGTAAATATTTATGGGTATATTGACATTGAGATAAGCAGAGGAAAAATCCCTGCCAGCTTCATGTGCAGCTTAATCTTTGACTAGCTCATGCCTGCTGTTTGTTTGAAATGAAAAGTGCATGTGTTTACTTTTTCCCCAAAACCACATGAATGTTGAGATCATGCTGGAAGCCTGAGTGCAGTGCATGTCAGCTGAGCTTGCCTCTGAGTGCTGTGCTTGAGGAACAAGGATTCTGCACAGACCTAGTCCTCCTGGGAAACAAGCATGACTGTAGTCCCTTGAGCTGAAGGCCTTTTTGCATCCTAGTAGGTCTTGAAAGGAAGTGTATGCGCTGGCAAGCAGAAAACGTGCTAGATTTGACTGTCATCCCCATACCCTGTCACCTGAGGACAGAGGTTCCAGGACCCTGGCCTGGTTCTGAGGGGGCCCAGGGGAAATGCCTGCACAGCCACCAGCCCTGTGCAGAGCTGCTGGCCATGGACACTGCGCAGCCCCCAGCACTGTGCAGAGCTGCTGGCCATGGACATTGCGCAGCCCCCAGCACTGTGCAGAGCTGCTGGCCATGGACACTGCGCAGCCCCCAGCACTGTGCAGAGCTGCTGGCCATGGACACTGCGCAGCCCCCAGCACTGTGCAGAGCTGCTGGCCATGGACACTGCGCAGCCCCCAGCACTGTGCAGAGCTGCTGGCCATGGACACTGCGCAGCCCCCAGCACTGTGCAGAGCTGCTGGCCATGGACACTGCGCAGCCCCCAGCACTGTGCAGAGCTGCTGGCCATGGACACTGCGCAGCCCCCAGCACTGTGCAGAGCTGCTGGCCATGGACACTGCGCAGCCCCCAGCACTGTGCAGAGCTGCTGGCCATGGACACTGCGCAGCCCCCAGCACTGTGCAGAGCTGCTGGCCATGGACACTGCGCAGCCCCCAGCACTGTGCAGAGCTGCTGGCCATGGACACTGCGCAGCCCCCAGCACTGTGCAGAGCTGCTGGCCATGGACACTGCGCAGCCCCCAGCACTGTGCAGAGCTGCTGGCCATGGACACTGCGCAGCCCCCAGCACTGTGCAGAGCTGCTGGCCATGGACACTGCGCAGCCCCCAGCACTGTGCAGAGCTGCTGGCCATGGACACTGCGCAGCCCCCAGCACTGTGCAGAGCTGCTGGCCATGGACACTGCGCAGCCCCCAGCACTGTGCAGAGCTGCTGGCCATGGACACTGCGCAGCCCCCAGCACTGTGCAGAGCTGCTGGCCATGGACACTGCGCAGCCCCCAGCACTGTGCAGAGCTGCTGGCCATGGACACTGCGCAGCCCCCAGCACTGTGCAGAGCTGCTGGCCATGGACACTGCGCAGCCCCCAGCACTGTGCAGAGCTGCTGGCCATGGACACTGCGCAGCCCCCAGCACTGTGCAGAGCTGCTGGCCATGGACACTGCGCAGCCCCCAGCACTGTGCAGAGCTGCTGGCCATGGACACTGCGCAGCCCCCAGCACTGTGCACTGCTGCTGGCCATGGACACTTCACATGTGATCTCAGAGAGACTGTTTTTGCAAGACATCCACTGCTGCTCTCTACTTGCTAGGAACATGTCATGTGGATGTCAGGAGGAATTTCTTCCTCGCAAGGGTTGTTAAGCCTTGTCCCAGACTGCCCAGGGAGGTGGTGGAGTCACCATCCCTGGAGGGGTTGAAGAAACATTGAGCTGTGGTCCTTAGGGCCATGGTTTAGTGGCATGGAAGTGCTAGGTTGATGGTTGGACTTGGTCTTTGAGGTGTCTTCCAACCTTTGTGATTCTATGTTCTTTTTCAGGGTGTGTTTTTTCAGATTAAGGAGATCTCTGCTCGTGTTCTCCATTGTTGTTCCCTTAAGCCTGGAGAGAGAAGATGTGAGATCTCCCAACAAAGCATTCTCAGTAGGCACCAGAGTGCCCACACAAGTCTTTACTGCAGAGTAGCCACAGATTTGACTGAAGGAATGCAGACAGAGCTTTGTAGTCCTACTGGGTAGTATGGTTGAACAATGAAGGGTGCTGAAAATATATGGTTTGTCCTTACTGATTTGGGAAGACAACTCTTTTAGAGGAGGATTTCAAGGGAATGAGTTGAGAGCAGGGAAGAGCAAAATTCACTGTTTTAAAATAGTTCCAGCAAAATGTAAGGTTTTGCTTTTTCCTTTCCTCAGTTTTCCAGGTTATAAAGACACAACCATTTCAGTCATTTACATGACTGGGAGGTCAGTGTCCCTCTCAATAACAAATGAGTGTGACAAACCTTTCTTTCTCTCCCCTTGAACCCAGCTGCCTAAACACTGTAAAAAGAAGCATGAGCATGGGACAGCTATGGCCTTGGCAAAGACACCGGAAAGTAGGACACATGCTTAGGGCCAAATCTTTCTTTAGGGGAAGCCATGTGAAAGCATAAACACATGTAGGAAGTCACAAGGGTCCAGGAATGGCTCTCACACTTGCAAAGCTGCCTAAGCTGCTTTTTTTCTGTCAAGGCTAGCAGTTATCTGGGCTTCCCCATGGCTCTGTCTTTTTGCAAGAGCAAGTAAGAATGTACCTCAGAGATCCATCTGCTGCCAGAGGTGGTGAGGCCACAGCTTGCTGCTTGTGCAGGGCATGGAGAGGGAGCAGCTTGCTGATGTGAGTTCAGGTTATGGTGTTGGTGACAAGTGTGTGGTTTTTAGCTGAAGCACAAAGAACCCAGGTAAAAGGTTTCAGTGTTGATGTCAAATCATTTATCATCATTAAATGTCTGTTCTAGTTTAGGTACATAAGCTAAGATAGAGTTTTGTAAGAGGAAGTTTTCCTGTGTGGAAAAGGTGGAGATGCTTTAGGCAGCAAGAGTGAGGCTGGATTTTTAGGCACTGCGCAGAGATAATATAGAACCTAAATAGCTGGTCAGGATTTTTAACACTTGAATTTGAGTTTCTGCCTTAGCTGAAGTGATCTGCACTAGAGGGATGGATGAAACTCTTCATGTTCTCTTAATCAGAAAACAGGCAGAATTTTATCCTTGTGTTTTGCCATAATGGAAGGAAACCCCAATGGTGAAGCACTGCTGTGGCCCATGAAGGATCACCCTGGGAGTGTTCATAAGAAACCAGCAGAGCATGAAATTCCAACGTGTGAGACAATGTGGGAAGTCATCATTTGGCACAGAGTGATGGTACACCTTAAATCAGGCTAGAGGGGAGGGAGGATGCTAGAGAGGCACTGTCAGGAATGTTCTGCCATGAGCTGTCAGCAGCAGAGGTAAGAGCAACGAATTCTGACACCAGAGGGGTGTTGCTCCTTAAGCTCCCCTAAATGAGGAGACAGCAGCATCAGGGCTATCTGACAGGCTTCAGGAGGAGGACCTGGATGGGTGGAACCTAATGACCTGAGGTGAAAAGTCAATTGGTAATGAAGAAACTTCCTGCAGTGGGGGATGGTTTAGGTGCAAAATGTTCCCCAGACAGTGCTGTGTCTCTGGCCATGCTTCCTGGCATCTTCTCCAAATTTTACCTTGGCAAAACAAAGCAGCAACTTGTGTGAGTTCTGAGAACGCTATAGTGGCTGACACAATTGGAAACAAACTGACCCTGACAGCATATGCACCCAGGAGTGCTGATAATGGGAACTGCACAGCAAATGTGGTGCTCTAGCACTGTGACTTGGTTTTGCAAGTATACACAGATAGAATTAATCCTCTGCATTATCTCAGGGCAATGCTTCATGTCAAATTCTAGTGAAAAAAACAAACAAATGAAACAACTTTTTAAAGAAAGAACCATTCCACAAGCTACTTTTGCTAAATTGCTTGCTGGTGTCTTGCTAATCTAGTTTAGTATCTGTTTTCTAGATAGTGTTCTCTGTAGGCTAAGCCTTACTACTTTTTAAAAGGAAAAAGCTTAAAGAACAGAGGAGAAACCCTTGCAAATAATTCATTTTACTGACAACTTCCACTTCAGTGTGTCAAATCTATTTGTACCTTGTGAGATAGAGATGTGGATTCCCCAGCTCTCAGCTGGAGCACAATACAATACACCTCAGTGAATGAGCCTACAGACTAGGAGTTTGGATCTGTACAAGTCTGAAGCCCTGTAAAGACCCTTTAATCTGTGCACAAATAAAATACTGAGTTTGTGTGAAGAAAAGTAGTATTTATTCACGGAATCACAGAATCACAAAGGTTGGCAGAGACCTCTAAGCTCCTCCAGTCCAACCATGCCTAGCACTCCCATACCACTAACCCATGGCCCTAAGGACCACAGCTCAATGTTTCTTCAACCCCTCCAGGGATGGGGACTCCAGCACCTCCCTGGGCAGCCTGGGACAACACTTAACAACCCTTGCAGCAAAGAATTTTCTATTTAGATCCAATCTAAACCTCCCCTGCTGCAACTTGAAGCCATTTCCTCTCATCCTCTCCCTGGTAACCCTGGAGAAGAAACCTACCCCCAGCTCACTCTAACCTCCTTGCAGGGAGTTGTAGAGAGAGCTAAGGTCTCCCCTGAGCCTCCTCTTCTCCACACTAACCAAGCCCAGTGCCCTCAGCTGCTCCTCAGCACACTTGTGCTCCAGAGCCCTCCCTAGCCTCCTTGCCCTTCTCTGCACACACTCCAGTGCCTCTGGGTCCTTCTTGCCCTGAGGAGCCCAAAACTGAGCCCAGCACTCTAGGTGTGGCCTCCCCAGTGCTGAGTGTAGGAGGATGATCACTCCTCTGCTCCTCCTGCTCACACTAGTTCTGATCTAGGCCAAGATCTTTCTTGGCCACCTGGGCACTCTGCTGGCTCATGCTCAGTCAACTGCATCCTCTTGACAGCTGTGAATAGAGACAGTGCAAAGTCCTGCTGGAAATCTCCAGTGAGGTGTACAACTCCAGAGCTTATATAATCTGAGTGATCCTACCTGCAGTAAATCAGGAAAAATTAAGTGCATTGCATAAATTTGTAGGTGAAAGGCTGGCTGCTAGGCCAAGTGCAGATTGCACAGTGACTTCCTCTGCTGGAAAGTTTCTGTAGACAAAGTGTTGAGCTGAATTATTTGTTTCTGGACAAGGTACAGAAGGAGAAACAGTGACATTGATATATAATCTGTGTGATATGTTTGTGGGGATATATGTTAGAAAGAAGGCCCCAAACTGCTATGTTCAATGGCCTTATTGTGCAAGCAAATAAAGGACAGTGGGTTCTTGTTGTACATTAGTATTTTCCTGAGAATAATTTCACTGATCAAAAATCTGACAGAGTTTGTGATTTTGGAGGAACATCTTGGCTTTATTTGCAGAAGTAGAGATTGTAGTTTTCCAAATACTGGTGGGAAATGGAGAGCATCTCCTCTTGTCCATAGAAGATAACCTCTGCAGGTTTGCATACACAGGAAATACTCCTGATTTTGCTGCTTAAAGCCTACCAAACCATCCTATGGTTCCCCCTTGTATCTAGGATTGAACAAGTAGGAACTTGAACATATCTGCTCTAAAACGTCTGACATGCAACACTGCAACAGAGTGAAGATAGTTGTTGAAAGACCTAATAACAGGACAGTCTTTAATCTCTTAAGCTTTGGGAGAAACTAAGGCATTTGTTTAATTTTATCTTGACTGATAAGGAGATGTTTAACTGCAAATATCTGAATAAAGCAAATAAAAACCTTTGCTCCTGTAAAACAAACAAACAAACCAGTATGAGTTAAGATCTCTGTGCAAGTGCCACCTTGGGTGAAGGTCCAGACAACTTGAAGGACCTTAAAAGCCTGGCTTTCCATCTGACAAGTATTTACTGAGTCATATTCAGAGGGAGCACTGTTAAATTTTAACTGAAACATATTTATTAAAATGACTTATTCTAGTGGAATGAAAATAGATTAGGAGGTGTCCTGCTCTGATGTGGACTGTGAGGGTATAGAATGCCTTCTTGTGAATTGTTTTCTCTCTTCTATTGTGGTTGAAAGTGTGCATCTGAAGTGGGTGTCAGCATTGCTCCTGGTTCCCCTCCAGACCAGTTTCAAAATAGATGGCCTGAGAGAGAAAAATATGCTGCACTTATTGCTTAAATTGAACACTCTGCCACAAATGTATTTAATTTGCTCAGGGCACTTTAAATTTAGCAAGCTTGATTGATTATTTCAGTGAATTGAGTAAGATACCTTGGATGAAAATCCTTCTATGTCGTAAGGTTTACAGCCTGACTCATTTTACTGCTGCTGTGCAACAGGTTGGTAAGACTTTATCTCACTGAAGGAAAGAAAATAAACTGAAGTCTGTATTTTTGACTGACTAGATCTGTAACAATAAAGTGAAACAAGCCACAGACTGTCCAAAGTAGGAAGGAAGTAATCACATTTTCCTGTCCTTTTGTGGCCAGAAAGAATCAGTAGTTTTAAAGCAAGCAGAGACTGCTATATCCTATTGCTTTTATTCCCTCCTGTAACTATAAATGCAGAGGGGAAAAACTCAGCTCTGCCACAGGAAGCACTGCATTTTATGAACTCTCAGCTTTCCGTTTGCCCTGAAGGTTAAAAATGAAGATATTTGTTCCCTGCAGGACTTGTGCTGCTCCGCTTGTAGCCATGGAGTCAGCTGAGCATTACTAAGGAAGATCACTACCTCATTCATTCACAAGCTGGGGAAGGGAAATATTCCTGCTGACTCATGCTTATAAGCATTTTCCTTGCTCCACCTCCATTCCTTTTTGCTCCTCCTCTCCTCTCTCAGGGCTGGTAGACTACTCTACTTAAACAGCTGTCCTGGAGCAGAGGCAGGATCCAAGGTTTGCGGCTGGTTGGCTTTCCTGACTGCATTGGCATTGGCATTGGCATTGGCATTGGCATTGGCATTGGCATTGGCATTGGCATAAAGATCCCCCTTCTCATCAGACCTGCTGCTAGAGGTAAGAAGGCTCTGAGTACTTGTAGAGAGAGCTCTCTGGCACATTGTAACATTGCTTCCTGAGTAACAGGAGGTGGGTTTAGAAAGAGAGTATTAGGTACCATCAAGGTGAATTTTTCCCCATGAGTTGTGTTTATGGGCTAGGTTACATTATTCACTCGACAGACCAGGCCGGTGGAGGGGAGGAAACAAACTTCTGAAAGTTGTAGGGAAGTGTACAATGGGAATGCTATTGAGATTTCTCTTTTTAAAAGCACTAATGAATTGAATTTTAAACTGCTGATGAAATGTGTGGGTTGATGAAGAAATCAAGCTGAAGAAAAGAGTTGCCTTTGTGTTCGAGTTACTCCTGTTTAAACCTGAGTGTCATGGTAGCTCTTTCATTAGTGAGCTGCTGAGGGCACTGCTCTCTTGAACTCTCTGCATCTGCTGTTCAGGCCACTCTTGGGGTGCTCCTTACTTGAGCAAAGCTCTCACTGATGTTACAGGAAGAGTTACTTGCATGTAGCTGAAGTAACTTGGGTTTTTATTTCTGTGAAAGATGATTGTGCCATTGCCTTGCTAAATGCATTTTCTTTCTTTTGCTTGCTTACAACCTGTTTCAGTTGTGCAGCTCACCCTGACCCACTGGATGTGAGCTAGAGTCCCTCTAGGCTTAGGGCTGTGTCAGGAAGGTATGCGGAGTTTGGCCCAGAATGAGCTGGGTGCTTTCCGAAGCCAGAACAATTATGTAACCTCATAGATAGTGAAAGGCTATGGAAGTGGTGAGGAGGTAGATTGGGAAGTTTGGAGGGAGGAAAGAAACACCCATTTAAAGTAGGAGGCCTGAAGCAGGAGCCAAAAAGGGGATCAGTGTTCCTAAGGTGACTAAGTGTGAGTGCCCAGCAGCCTGCTCTGCATAAAAGGAGAGTGAGAGGATCAGTCATGACTTTCTTCTCTTGCTGCTCTCTAGTTCTGCATAGATTTGAAATGAACTTCAGTGTCCTCTGTGCTTTCCAATAGCCTCTGCACGAGCAGACTTTCACCTGTTGGCTGTACAGGTTATGGAGGTAGATGTGATCCCTTCATTATAAGAATGCCAAATAATAATTAAAATAACCTATCTTTACCTCTAATGGCAGAAAAAGTGAGCATTTGGACTGCAGCTGAAATGCCTGAGATGCTCTGAGCTCGGTTTTACCCCCAGAAGTCCAACATTTAGCTTACAGGATAGGAATAGCTCTAAACAGGTTCACTTTTTAATTAAAGAATAATTATTAACTATGACTCTTTGAGATGGTAGCTACAGGATGTGGAAGGGGTTTCTCCCATCTGTAGGGTTATGCTAGGATAAACAGAAGCATCTCTGATGGCTCATCTTGTGTTAGTAGAATTGCCCAGTGTCAAAACTTCAGGAAACAGTTATCTAGCAGTGAAATGGGTGGTGTGGTTGTTACTCTGAATCAAACAATAGCTAAAACTAGTCATGGATGTGCATGGATCTAGTCATTTCATCAGCCTAACAAGTGTGCTCCTCTAGCCATGAAGACTGCTCCTTTTCCGTGTGTCAGAAGGTGCAGAATGGAGGAGGGTGAAATGAGTGTTATCTGTGAGCCTGCAGCTGCTACCTTTGATCTCTATCAGGGTGGTGTAGGGTGGCACAGTGCAGTGGCCAGGAGCCAAGGCAACCTTTCTCTAAAGCAAACAGGACTGCCAGGCTGGCTAACTTCTACTTCTTGTGCCTTTTTGTTTTGTCCCCTTCAGGCTCCCTCAGAAAAATGCTGGCACACAGCAGCATGACTTTGTGCCCAAGCCTCCCAGATGGGCTTGCAGGCAGGCTCCTTCTTGATCTGCTGCTGGCTTTGCTGCTCTCCTGGAGCTGTTGCTGTGAGCTCTGTTGGGTTGGTTCAGCAGTGCTTGCTTCCAGCAGAACTCCCACAGGTGTTGCTGGGTTACTGCTGTCTGCAGAGGACATGCAGTCTCTGTGCATGCTGCTGCAGGAGGCTGTGGAGCAGAGACCACAAGATTGCTTCCAGAGATCTTGCTTCCCTCTTCCAGACTCCCAATGGTTTCACAGAAATAAGACGTGCACTCTGTATTAGGAAAAATTAATAAGAACTTGTCTTCCTGTGCAGTAAAACCATGGAGGAGGATTTATTTGTTGCCATGGAGAAGAAACGTCTGCTAACCTTCAGATAATGTCCTGTGGTTTAGCTGGTTTGAGGAGAACATCTTACTGGTCACACCAGTGTCCTGGTGTCCTTCGTCCGTAGCCATTCCAGGCACTAGTGCTGAATTCTGCCAATTGGCAGGAATTCTATGGTAGGGAATTGTAATGGGGCAGATTGACACAGCAAGCTACTGAAGGTGGTGCCGGTCTAGTAAGCGTTACTAAACTGTGATCCAAACATTGGGACCAAGCTGCTAGTTTTGACTTCAGCTTTATGTAAGCCTTATGATGTGCCTCTGGCTGAGCCCAGCAAGGGCTGCCTATTGGTGTATATGACAATTGTCACATCCTTGCAGGCAAATGCACCTAAAAGACTCCTCCTGAAGCCTGTGGTTCTGCAGATCCTAAAGTGCCCTCTGGTTTTGTGGCTGCTCATTCACTCCCCAGGCACTTACTGTGTTACTGGAGTTGCTGCTGATGTAAATGTCAGGCTGAAAGTGGAGCATTACACTAGTAGGATGAGATTTGCTGCAATACCTGTGTCACAGGCAGTGATGTGCCAGACCTTATGGAAGTGCAGGGAGCTTGCCAAAGTCCTTTCTGCACTTGAAAGGGTTGTGGAGAGCATGAACTGCTGAACAAAGCCATGGCATTCAGAGGACTTGTAGCTAGCTTTCCAACAGGAGAATGATGGCTCCATTAAAGGCTCCATTCTCTGTAGAACTATTTAAAAGCTTATGCTGAATTTCAAAAATCTGATGTTTTTTGCGGTAAAAATAACCTTTAACTTCTCTAGGTTAGTCTCAGTATAGCTAAATTCCTTGAAAGACTAAAGACATCATGACTTGGCATGGTAGGGCTCCTGCAGGAATGAACAAACCAACCACTTTGATTCACTGTTCATTGACTATCTGCTTGGATTAGTTCTGTAGATTCCACTCTGACACCTTCATCTTCAAGATAATGGTGATGTATATTTTGTTTCAAGACTTGTTCTTTGCTTATTCTAACCTAGAACTCTTATTTTCTGGAAGCTTGAGAAAGAAGGTTCAGCAGCTGAACTAGCACTTCTCAGCAAAGCTTGTAGTACTGGAATGGTGGATACCTGGAAAAGCAGGCAGGAGATTTCCAGCCAGCTCTTCTGGAAAGAATGGAATTTTCATGTGTGGAAGAGAAAGATAAGGAGCCTGTCCCTTTTCTGGTGTGTTATCAGGGAATGAGCTTTCAGTTTGGGGGCAGGAGGAGAAAAGATAAGTAGGGCTGTCCTGAGTGTGGAAGTATAATGTAATGGTCTGAAGTCAAGGGATACTACTTCAGATCAACCTGTTGGTGGGCTGTAGCCACAAGATTTTTTTTGCCAAAAAACCCTCAAATAATTCCAAATGTGTCTGTTTTAACAGGTAGACTCCAGAACCTCAATGCTTCCAGACAGGAAGATGTATGCACTGACCAGACCCCAAGATAAGAGTGGGCTGAAGCCACTGCCTGTTGTGATCATAGGTAAGCTTTCTCCTGCCAGCACTGATCTTCTCTCATGCTGGTTTTGCTTTGGACTTGCTGCTTTCAGCTTTTTCAGCATGTTCTTACTCTAACCACTTTCTGCATCCTTTCCTTGGCAGCCAAACTTTCTCTAGCATCAAGAGAAAAACAACTGAAAGTTGTGGGAAGTAGGGAAGCAGTATTTGACAAACTAAACCACATATCAATGTTACTATTGAAAAAGAGCTAACCTCTTGGGCATCTATTCAGCTGGGCCTGGTTTTTCTGTTGGCTGTTTAGAAGAGTCTGAAATCTTTTTGCCACAGATGGTTCTACAACCTAAAGTGAATTGATTATCTGTAAGGCTTGAATTGGAGTTGGGTTTGTGGCTTTTTTCCCCATTGTGTGTTTAGGAAGTGCTCCAGATGCTGTGAGCTGCTTCATGTTTTCCCAATTGATTTTAAAATGTGAGTTAGCTACACTGATTTTGTACAGATTTAACAGAAAACAGGTTATGTAGTAAGTGTCTTGTCCCCTCTTGCAAGAGGGGAGCTTTATGTGAGGTGACTCTTGGAGCAAAGCACAAGTAATGATGTCAGTGCCTTCCCCTCTGATCTGGAGCTGTGCTTGAGTGCAGTTGGACTATGTTCATCTGAGCATGTGTTTAAATGCCTTCCAGACCTGGGTTCCTTCCTTATCTGTCATCTCATTTACAGCACCCAGGAGAGCTAGTCCCAAGTTAGTGCATCACAGAAATCTTACTTTCTATCCTAACAGTGAGCTTGAGGAGCACACTACTGCCAGCAGGTTCTGCTCTGAGAGTGCCTCACTCCTGCCCAGTTGTACAAGTCTTTAGATGGGAGGGAGGGTATTCTGGTACATCCCTGGTGCACTTACATAGGGATCCAGTCTGAAGATGTCCCTAATGCCTCAGAAGCACCAATGTGAAGATGTGCGTTGTGAGGAGGCTGTTGGGCTGAAGGAGCTCAGCTGTGACCCTGCAGCTGGATGTTGCAGGCAGGTTCCAGCTACTCCCCTTGGCTCTGCTCCAGAAAGGCTGTGTGCTCCCTCCCTCCTGTGCTGGCAGCCTGGTGGAAGCAGTTGCTTTCTAGAATAGTTTGAGCCCCAGTGACAGCTGTGCTTGTGACCATCCAGAGTAAATCCTCTGTGTGTTGCTGAGTGTGGTGCACTGCAGTGACTGAGTTTGCTTTAGGTACCTCCTTGTACTTCTGAGCAAAGTAGTAACCGGAAATGTGTACTTTTACTATAGCTGCAGTTGAGTTTTTGCTTTTAATTTCTCTTACTGTTGCTTTTGGATAACTTCCCTGCTAGTGGAATATTCCAAACACTGACCTCCAGCTGCTGGCCCTTGCTCAGCACAGCAGGCTTTGGCCCCAGCTGTGGCATGTCCTGCCCTTCACATAGCTCAGCTCACTGTTAGCTCTCCAGCCTGAGCCTCCCTCTGCCTCACATCTGCTTTGCTCCAGTCACACATGGATGCAGCATGGGCACTGTCAGCACAGGCTTCTCTGGCACCTCTGCTCTCCTGCCCTACATCATCACTGCATGCTCTAGTGCTGATGAGAAGCTAAATCCTGAGCAGCCAGAGGCTGACACCTAGTTATGCAGACACTGTAAAACATTCAACAAGCTGGAGAAGAGCCATGTGAAAACTTTCCATTGGCTGTTCTCACTGGGCTTTGGAGTCACAGAGCAAGTTTTTTCCACTGGCTGTTGGGTGGTCAGCAGTCCAGTTGTGCAGCAAGCTGTTCAAAGTGCTGTCTTCTGGGTGCCTGTCCTGGCAGAGCAGAGGTCTTTCTTTTTTCCTGGTGCCCATCTGAAAGTGTCCTCAAGACCAGCAAGTCAAAAACACTCTTGCCAGATATCCCTTCTTAGATGGGAGTTCTTACCTGAGCTGAGCTTTCTCCTGTTCAGTAATCACCCTCTTCTCTGGACTTACTCTGTACCTCTGCACAATCAACTACTCTGCACTAGTGTCAAATGTCCATCCAGGAGAGCTGAGGCCCCTGTCAGTGTGTGACCAGTTTCTAAACCTTGAAAGCAGTTAATGAGCAGTTCACCTGCATGCTAGAGACTTCAAGCTTCACTTGAGGTTAACATCTGCCTTGTTTAACCCAGTGTCTTTTCAGCAAGTTCTGAAGATAGATGCAGCTGAGGAGAAGGCGATATAGGGTAAAATGGCTTCCCTAACTCCATCCAATAGGTCAACCTGTATCCACAGCAATGCCCTTTGAATTGGTCTGCAGTATCAGAAAGGTTCCTCCCAGGGCTGCTCTGTGTGCAGGAGTATGAGTTCTTTTTCTCCCTCATGTCTTTTTAGGGAATGGACCTTCAGGAATCTGTCTCTCATATTTGCTGTCAGGCTACATCCCATACTTCAAAAGAGGTTCTCTTCATCCTCATCCCATTCTTCAGAGGAAGCTGGAAGAGGCACCAGATGTCTCCATTATGGACCAGGTTTGTCTCAAGAGAAAGAGTATGACATGAGAGTAAAGCATCCTAGGGGGGTGATAGGTGATAACCTCATTTGAATCCTTAGACAACAGAGGCAGGAGGAGCCTTAAGCAAAGTGCTTTTAGTTGTCTGAAATACAAGCACAGCTGCTAAGGTCCTTGAGATAGCCCTTGGGTAATAACAGGCTCTGTGTGCCAGTAAATGAGCTTCTCAGAGCACAGAAACCACTGACTGGAAATACTGGTGTAAGAAGCACTCTGTTGCCTGGCAGGACATGCATTTTAAGCATCTGATCTTTTTCCTAGGATCTGGAATATCTCTCTGAAGGCTTGGAGGGACGATCCCAGAGCCCTGTGGCTCTTCTCTTTGATACGCTCCAGCGTCCAGATACAGACTTTGGAGGAACAGCAGAATCTGTCCTCACCTGGTGGCATGAGGAGGACAGAGCCATCCCCCACCTGGTCCTGGGCAGAAATGCTCCTGGAGGTGCCTGGCATGTATGTGAATTGGAGTCTAACTGCTTGGGTCTGTATGTTGTGAGGCAGCCAGATTTGTTGAGTGGAGAGGCAAGAGCTCCTCTGGTATGCTGCTCAGACATCCTTGATTGGCCTAGATCAGAACTTGTGAGCAGGAGGAGCAGAGAAGTGATCATCCTCCTGCACTCAGNAAGTTTGAAAGGAAAAAAAGCATGGGAGGCATTTGTATTTCCACTCTGTTCTTTTTTGCAGAACATGGTTTCATCTGTGACAACAGCTCAGAGGAAGTGGTGGATTTCCTGACCTGTCCCATATTGCAACATGATAATCTTGCATTGCACTTCTCACATTAAATAACTGACAATGATTTTACTCTTTCTTGTTCCAGTCTATCGAGGGCTCTATGGTTACCCTGAGCAGAGGGGAGTGGATGGGACTGCCAGATCTCCCTTTCAAAGACTGGCTAAAGCAAAAGAGAAGGTAAGAGAACTGTGGTGTGATTACTAGCAAGGATCTAGAGGCAGTTGGATTTGGGAGCCTGGGGTGGTGTAGACCTCTTGAAAGTTACTACCCATCTGTTACTGAGGACACTCTCCTTACTCCCAGTAAAAGTCTGTTCTGCAGTCAGTGCTTTGGGTCAAGTTGCAGCCTGGAATGTGTCCTCCTCAGCATCCATTGGGGAGATGGATCACAGTGACCATCAGTTCTGAGTAAAGCTTGGAAAAGACATGGTCATCTGACTCCTGTCTGCTGCTGCTGTCCCTGATGACAAGTGTAAATCAGCTCAACTCCTGTGCAGTCTGAGGTGCTTCTGTTCTTGAGATGTGTAACAATCTTAAAGTCCAGGAATTGGAAATGGAATGGCAGCAGGGTGAAAGGAATGCATAAATGAGCAACAGTGTTCTTGGGGATGGAATTCCTGCTAGAGAAAGCTTCCTTTGTCCAGGAGCTTGTGAACCTGAGCATTAGCTCTATATACTGGGTATAACTTTGATGTCAGGGGAACTAGACAAGTCTTCTCTGGGAGTGCCTGGAGAGATGGTTCTAGGACACATTCAATGGAAGAGGAAAGAAATTCCAGTCTCTTTGTTAACAGCTGCTTGAACTTTGTTTGTGCTATACTACAGAGGCCTCAGAAACAACAGAGCCACAGCAGGAGACATTGCTCAATATTACCAGCAGTACGTGAGGAAGAAAGGACTGCAGAAGAACTTCAGATGTGGAACTGTTGTGACCTCAGTGAGGAAAGTGAGTGCAGAAAGCCTCTGCAACCAAGCACAGGAAGATCTGCAGGAGACCAGTGACTCCCTCTGGAACTCCAATGAGAACAGCACAGAGGTCTTCCAGGTGGATGGCTTTTTCAGGACTGTGGAAGGTGGCAGAGAGCCTTTCTCCATCCATGCAGAAAATGTGGTCTTGGCTACAGGAACGTATGACAGTCCTACCTGGCTTGGGGTCAAGGGAGAGAACCTATCCTATGTCCATCACCAGCTGTCTGCCCTAGAGGAAGCAGTGAAGAATAACAGCATTGGCATCATGTCAGACCCAGTCTTGGTTGTAGGTGCTGGTCTGACAGCTGCTGATGCCATCCTCTTTGCTCACCACTGTAATATTCCAGTAATCCATGTTTTTCGGCGACGAGTCACTGATCCAGGCCTTATTTTTAACCAGCTCCCCAAAATGATGTACCCTGAATACCACAAAGTCCACCAGATGATGAAAGAACAGACAGCTGCTTGTGCTGGGCCCTATGAGTGCTATGTTAGCCTTGCTGAGCATCACGTGCTGTCCTTTGGCAAGGACAAGAAATGCATCCTGCAAGACAAGAATGGCTACCAGAGAGCTTATCAAATCTCCATGGCTCTTGTTCTGACTGGCTCAAACCCCAACCTCTCCTTCCTGCCCAATAATGGCATTGACCTGGCAGTGGACAGTGGCCAACCAGTCAACCCCAAGAGAAATCCTATTGCTGTGGACCCCTTCAGCTATGAATGCACTCAGCAGAAAGGGCTCTATGCTCTGGGACCTCTAGCTGGAGATAACTTTGTGCGCTTTGTCCAGGGAGGAGCTCTGGCTGCTGCCAGCTCCCTGCTGAAGAAAGCAAACAAAAATCCCCCCTAGCACCAACAGATCCCTCTGCTAACTCTGTCTGAATGGGTTACTGCTGTTTTCCTAGGGAAGAAAGTAATCAGATCTGTACCTCCTCCAATGCAAAGCCCACTCCTGGTAATTCTCCAAGCTTATTCAGAATGTTCCTAAGTTCTTGCTGAGCTGTCTGAGACCAAGTCACTAGATACAGGGTGGGATTCACACAGGCCAGTGCCTCCATTCAGTCCCTGGGGGTTCAGCTCTTCTCCTGCACAGCTGTGCATGAGGCCTGCAGGGGCTCTGAATCTTGTGCTTGGAGAAGTCAGGGGCAAGACAGTGATTGCTCTTCTATGTGACACCTTCCAGCTTAATGAAAATTGAATTGGGGAACAATCAAGGCTAATTATTTCCTGACAGCAGGCTGGCAACCCTGTGTCTGTCAGGGTCTTGTAGTGGTTTTTTTTTCATGAAACAGAGTAACTGACATGGTTTTATTTGCCCCTGTGGCTTGTCTCTCTTCTTAGACCAGTAATCACTGCAAGATGCTGCAGGTACCTCTCTGGTACATGAAGTGGTACTCTGCAAATAAACACTGACATAGAAACAGCCAAAACTGCATTGCCTCCCTGACACCAGCAATATACAATATCTTTTTAATCAAGAGATTCCTGTGATTTTTTTTTTCTGCTTGGCCAGGGCTGGTACTGATTTACAAACACTTGGTTTACCATCTTGCAGCTTTCTACTCTTAACTCCTAAAACTACAACAGCCACGTTGTTGGCAGCTGCTCTGCAGACAGCAGAACCAATGGGGAGCTACTGCCCAGGTACTGGGGTGAGCGTCTGCTGCACAGAGCATGTCAGAAAGATGCAATATGCTATATACTGAGTTTCTAGGTACTGAATTTCTAATGGAATGTGGTTTTTAAAGAGTCCTGTTTGTGTACAGGGGACACTGGCACAGTCTCTTTGTGACAGTTTTGTGCTAGACAGCAATTTTTTATACTGGTTTTCTAAAAGACTTTTTTTATTGACAAAATATTTTGTTACAGGCTTTGAGTCAGTGTTGTGGGTGAGCTGGGGTGGGTGGGAATTGATGCCTTCTGCTGCAAACAACATTCTCAACAGGTCTACAGGTCCTTTCATTCCTCTCAGGAGAAAACAGAGCCCTAGCTAATCTTAGCTGATGGAAAGACAGACTCTGCTGCCTGGGTTGCACTGAAACTCACTAACATGCCAGGATGCTGTATGTGTCTGGAAACTGAGTATGTGGAGAACAGAGGCTGTTTGTGAACCAGCCTCAGGTTGAGATGTGTCAGGAGCTAGTCTCTAGTGTTGCTGTGTCATGCTCTGATATTTTTACCACTGACTATTCTTGTATGAAATCTTTCAATAAAGTAATTTCAGACTTAGTCTATGTGGTGGGGTTTGGTTTGTTGGGTTTTTTAACTCTGACTCTCTGATGGAGAAAAGATCTAATGAACTGCTCACCAGCTTCTGGCACACAGCAGGGGCTGCTTTTTCTTTGCTCCATCCTGCCTCTTTCTGCTCCCAAGGAGCACATCACTCTGGGCTTGCTTTTTGTGTATCTTCCTCTCCAGCAGGATGGAAAACCCTTGTAGAGTGCTCTGGCAGTGTCTGTCTCTGAGGCTTAACCACACTATCAAATCAACCTATTTGCCAAGTGTGTTCTTGCCTAGGGCATCTTAGATCTTTCCTGTTATGTACTGTCTGCTATCTGGAAAAACCCCAAATCAGGGCCTAGTCCAGTAAGTCAATAAGACAGGAAGCACTTTTGAAGGTCTCTGGTGCAAGCCCTTTAAAACAGGGCAAATTCTGGAGTTAGACCTAGTTGCTCAGTGGGAAAGCTTCAAGTATGTCCCAGAACAAAGACTGCACTGTCAACACTGGATTGTCCCATTCGACATCTGATCATCTTTGAGAATTGTGGGGTGTTTCCTGGGCTAGTTGAAGTGTCCCTGTTGCAGCTTACGTGCTGCCTCTTGCTTTGTTTCCTTTGCTGCTGCACAGCTGAGAAGAGTCTGGCTCAAGGTGTTAAACTGCCCAGCCTTGTTCTTCTGAGAGCTGAGATGAAGGCCCTAAGATTTTGTGGGCCACACAAGTGTGGTGTAGCTGATTTTCCTTGTCTACTCACTGGCCAGAGGGATGGCAATGTGCTGAGAGCTCTCTGGGACAGGTGGTAGTTGTTCCCCTGCATCTGTTACTCTGGCAATGTGGGGATTCCTGATGGTGGATCAGGCGCTCCTGTGCTATCTTACTAGTTTTTGGTACTCCCCAGATAAAAGGAGGTGCTACTCCTTTCACCCTTGCTTTATGCTCCTCTTAGCTTAGGTCCCAAGCAGTGCAGGATTGTTCCTATCCTGCAGCTGACCTTTGCCAGGAAAACAAAAATCAGTGATCAATGCTCACCTTTCTAAAAATAGTGGGTTTTGGCTACATCTCCAATTCCCACATCAAAAGAAAAGGAAGTGGAGAACAAAAGTCCAAGGGCATCTTAAAGGAAGGAGGGCTTTGAAGTGTGCTGGGGATAAGAGCAGAGGATGGGTGTCAAGAGAAATGCTCTTCCCATCACCAGGTCGAAGTCACAGTGTGCCAATCACCCCTGGATTCCCATATTGCCTTACAGTGACCTCATTTGCCCTCTGCTGGGGAGTCTCTAACTGGGGCAGGAGCCTGGGTGGCCATGGTTTAACTGGCTGGCTTCCTTGCCCAGGAGGCCTGAGCTGATTGCCTGCCCTCTGCAAGACTGGGAAGTGAAGTGATTCTTCACAGCTGGCACTTAGAAACTATCCTGTGTTCTGCCCTGGAGGGATGTCAGAGCAGACAATCTCCACAGCAGAGGCAGTGGTTTACTCATCAGGTCCTCGGGGCAAGGCTGTGTAGAGCTAGTCCAAGTTGTCATTCAGCTGTCTATATCCAGAGAGGCAAAAAGGGATTATTGTTCCAAAACACATGGCTGTGAGAGTCAGCAGCTAGCAGCTTTGTTCTGTGTGGGATTCACCAGCACATTATAACCTTGACCTACAGCATGTAATCAGACCAGGAGGAAAAACAGCCTCATCCTGGGCCTTCTGCACATCACGAGCCACCAGTGGGACTGATGCAGCTTGGTCAGGTGAGATGCTGCATGCTTTCCTGCCTGTGAGGCCTAGCTGGGAGTTTTCCTTTAGCGGTTAACTGGATGTTTAAAATCAGAGATCACTCTGCTTCATTTCTCTGTCCCCTACAAATCCTCTGGTGTCCTCTCCATGCTGCCCACTGGGAACATTCTGCAGCCATGGTGACCAGAGCAGGTCAGTCTGGAAACCCACCAGCAGCTCCTGCTCAGCTCAAACCAGACAGAGCAGCTTTGTTTTCATTCAGACCTCTAGCTGCTGCTAAGAGCTGCTGTTCATCACTCCACATGGGCTCCATGTCAGACCTCCATTCTGTGGCCTTCAAGGCTCCTCAGCGTCCTCTGGTTTCCTCCCTGCACTGCTCAGTCCCCAGTTTGTGTCTTTGCAGAACAAGCTCCTGAGCTGGCACTTGCCAGGAACAGTGGAAAATGAACCCCCAGAACAGAAACAAGGATTTGTAGTTTACCAACAAGACAAACCAAAAGAGAATTGTGTTCTGATTGCATTGTGCTGCTGAGACCTTGGAGTCCAGGCTGATGTGCTTTAAATAACCACCCTGGGGGGGTGGCAGGACTGAGTGGGCAAGCCCAAACTCAGGTCTCTTTTCTCACCCAATTAAAGCACAAACTTCCTGCTGCTGCTTTTTGCTTTGGTAAAGGACTCAAAAGATGTCAGAGCATGTTCACTGTGAACTTTGCTTCTTAAATGATGGCAAATGTTCAGTAAAATAGTTTTGGGAACCCCTTTCGTGGTTCAGCATTCCCTTTTTTTTTTGCCACACTTCTGTCTTTGAGCACAGGACTAAATCCAGCTCCATCTTGGCCAGACCACTCTGTTGAAAAGGTCTGCAGAGCATTGCAATACCTTACAAGCCCAGTGATTGCCCAAGCCTTAGCTTTAGGAGGACCCTTAGGGAGCAGGCAGAGTGTGGTGGCTTGACTGAACCTGCTTTCTTGGTGAAATACAGCTGTCTATGGGCAGGCCAGCAGCCAGGGCACCACTGCTAACCAGCAGCTCCCGAGCTTGGGCTGAGCTGCTTGTAACTGGGGACACTGAGGAGGTGGATGATGGGCTTGGGGATTCTAGCAGCTGAGCTGGGTGTCTGATGGCAGCTCAGCTGCCTCCAGGGGTGACAGAGCTGCTGTGGCCGTGGTGTCAGTTCAGAGCCAGGGCACGGGAGGTTTGCTCAGTGGAACAGCAGCTAGGAATGAAGAGGGAGTTCAACAGGGGTCGTGAGCATCTAGGATTACTGCTGCTGACCAAGTGTGGGTCTGGGGATGTTACCCTGGGTAAGCCTCCAAATCTGAGCTGTGCTTTTGCAGGCTATGGAACCTTTTGCCAGAGAAGTGAATTTTTACCGGAGGACAAGCAAAGGGCAGGATTAAATCATTCCTGTAATGGCAAAGAGAGAAAACCAGGAGACCTGGGCTGCTTTGTGAGACCACAGACAGCTTCAGGCCTAAAACATTCATTCCTTTTAAGAGCCAGCCCAGAGAAGCAAACCTTTGCAACTTGGCATGAAGATGTGAGTTATCCAGCGTTCCGGTAATGCTGAGTCAGCAGAGCTCTCCAAGGCATAGATAGTTTTCAAAGCTAATAAAGCAACCCAGAGATCTCTCAGCTGGAAAAGCCAGGGAATTCAGACCTCAGAAATAAATCCCCTGGTGTTTTGCTGGGGTAATAAATTGACTTTTTGCTTTGAACATCAAGGCCTAGCAAAACCAAGCAGATGACAGATGACACAGCAGTGGGATGTGGAACGTGGATGCCTCAGTGGCTGCAGGGCTGGGAGCAGTATGGGCTCTGCTGGATTCAGCCTGTCCCTCATCAGGCATCCTGCTTGGGTACCACAGGGGACATGGGGTCTGTATGGCCTCATCCACAGGAGGAAAATGTACCTGTGATGGGCATCATGACATGGACAGAGGTGAGAGGTTTATCTTCTCAAGCTGCAACAGTGGCTGCCAAAAGGATGATCAATGAGTCAAGTTGCAGAAAGTTAACTGAGCAGTGTCATTTCTGAGTAGATCTGAACTGACAGACAGTTTATGCCAGCTGAATCCCTTTGTATCCAGCAGTTTTCCTGCAGCTGGATAGTAAGGATGGTGTTGGCATGGCCAGAGCCTGCCCTAGGCACTGTGGTCAGTGCACCAATTCCAAGCTCAGATGTTGCAATCCAAGTGTTCCCTGAGCCCTTTCCAGCACTGCTTTGCCAAACTCCCTGTCACAGGGGTTGCTGGAGCAGCTTTCCCGTAAAACCTGCTCCTGGCAGGACATCTGTGGCAGCTGCCCAAGAAATTAAGGTAATTAATGAGCAGTAAGGCACATGAGCAATAAGAGGGTAGGGCAGGGTTCTGTATGAATGAATCACCCTGAAGCAGCCTGGTCACAGAACCATCCCTCACCATCCCCTGCACTGCACTTCCAGAGGGTTTAAGCAGAGGAGATTTCCCAGGAGCAGGAATCCCTGGCAGTGCTTTTGCTGGCTGGAGCATAGCTTAAGGCAGCTTGCTAAAGCAGGCAGCACACAACCTCTGCCATATATTGTAATGTGTAATAAAACTCAATGTGTAGTAATAAGAAGGTTTTCTCCCATGAAAACAAAAGCTTTGGAGTCCTCCCTCCCTTTTACACAGAGGTGGAAGCATGGCCTTTGGAAATTTGTCATTAGAAAGAGAGGCAGTGTTGGATCAGGAATTTACAGCAGAGCCTCAGAGCCATTCTGGTGATTGCTGTGAGCTCTGGGATTTCAGGGTGGATTTGTGGTTCCCTTTTTGGTTAGCACTTCCATCCCAAGGCCAAGAGACATTTCCAGTTTCTGTGTCACCAGGACTGGTTTCTTCCCTGTGTAATTCTGGTTTTGGTGAACTAGTGTTTGTAAGGAGCAAAAAAATCCTCCTGGGCAAGGCTGCAGAGATCTGCAGTCACCCTTTGTACCATTTTGTGGTTAGGATCATTGTCATCCTGAGGTTGACAGACGTAAGTTCATGTGCCTGAAATGATAAATATTTATATAAATATGTTTCAGCAAAATGGAGAAGTGAGTGCCTGAGAAAAAAATGAAGTTATATAAACAAATGTTATCTGCCTGATGTAAGACTCCACATACCTCATCCACTGAGTAATCTGGATATGACATAACAGAGGAGCTGGACAAGTGCAAGTTCCTACCCCAAAACAAAGGAAAGCAAATCAAAGGGAGCTGCAATTGCCTGTTCCCAGGCTGCCTGTCCCCTGTGACCTTCCTTTCTCTCTGTTACATCCATTTCCACTAAAAGGCTTCCCCTCCCCATCTGTGAGCTGGGCCAGGGCTGGCTGCAGAGGAAGTGAGGTGGCTCTGCTGGAGCAGATCCCTGCCTGCCAGCAGAGCCTGTGCTGCTTTCCCAGCCTGAGGTGAGGAGAGTGATGGAGCTTTGAGAACAATCCCACAGCTGAACCAATAAAGTCCTGCTCTGCTGGAATATCACTACAAATGAACCATCTTCCCCTGTTCCTCATGGGAGCAGTCCCAATGAACAGTGCACTGACAAGGGAAGTGGGAATGCAGAGGATAAAAGTGCTATCTGGTAAGCCCCAAGATCCTCACTCTTTCCAAGGCTAGAAGGTCCCAATAGCTTCACTTGGTGAAAGAATAAATACTAACCATTTTCCATGTGGAAATAGGATTTCCATATTCAGCTGATTCCCCAGTACTCATGTCTGTCAGGAGGATATTTCATGGATTGTTTACTAGTTAGAAGTTGATATGACATGGGAAAAGCTCAGTAGGAAGGATGATGACTGATGATATGGATTCAAGTAAACTCAGGGAAGAGGTGAATGCAAGTGTTGCTGTTCTGATGGGATTCCCCCCGGTTTTGGTTTGGGTTTTTTTTGCTACTCTTGGTAGAGGATATATTTATTTGTCCTTTTTCTTCTTTCCCATTAATACATTCCTTGTAGCTCTGGCAGTTCTTACTCTTCCCTAAACATGCTGTTGCTTCCAAAGACGGGTCCACTGAGGAAGTCTTGTCTTGGCACACCAGAGCTGGTCCAAGCTGATGAGGTGAGTGCTGTGGGCTCTGTAGTGCAGCTCTTCCATTTCAGGCTCTTTCCTGATGGACATTCAGCCTAGTTCAGGTCTGAGATCAGAGGGTAGATGTGATTTGCTTGGTCTGGTTACCTCATGCTGACAGCCTTTCATTTAATAAATAGGGAGCTGCTGAAGTAGGTAACAGGGACCTGAGAGCTTTGCTTTCTCCATGCAAATTCTCAGCTTGCATCCTCTGATTTCTCCCCAGCTCCCAGAAGGAATGTGAGCTCCTGTCCTCAGCTGTCCTTCTGAGCTCACAATTCTGTAATTCCTCTCAGCATACCCCTAGTTCTCTATTTCAACATACCTCTTGTTCTCCTGAGGCCTTTGAGCATGCCTTGAAGCTGTTGCTTGTATTTTCCTCTGTGACAGCTCTTACAAGAACAAATGGGAATGACATTCTCCATGAAGAGTCCACCCAAGAAAATCTGACTGCCAGTCACATATAGCTTCAGAGTCCTTAGAGTAGCTTTGAGAATGACTTGATGTATCCTAGAGATGGGCAGTGCCTGGGTCAGCAAGCAGGGCTGTCCAGGGTGGGGAGCTGAAGGGAAGCATTGAACAGGGCACCGAAGATGTCAAAGGCCAAAAGGAGACAAACCTGAAAAAAAAAAAGAAGGATCTGAGGAGATGTCCTTGGGTTTGGGCTGGAGGATCTGAAGGTGCAGGATGCTGCAGCCCCTGACAGCTCCTTTGGGGTGCTTCCACATGGAGCTCTGCTGGCACACAGGCAGAAATTCAGAAATTCAGCTGAGCCATGAAGCACACTGGTGGAGGAGGAGATCATCACAGACACTTGGGAAATGATTGCTCTTGAGTAAACTTGGACATTTTCTAGGAGTGCCTGGCTACCCTTCACCAACCCCCCAGGGCTGAAGACACCAGGCTGGACCCTGCTGGGTTTGCAGTCTGGGAAGGGCAGATGCTTTGCTTCTCTGTCACAGAGTTGGTGTGTTCAAACTGGTGTGATCAAACCAGCCTTCGTGTGAGCCACGGGTACACCTGAGGCCTTTTTACTTCCCAGCTCTCCTCTCCATTTTTGGCTCTTCTAAACCTCAGTTGCACCACCAAGAGCCCCATCAGTGCAGGGCTGCAGGAGAGCATCCTCCTGCTGCTTTGGGAAGCACAGTGTAGTGCTCCTCAGAGCCTGCTTGCCCAGGGTGGCACTGGCCAGCCCTGCTCCCCTGCCAGCATACCTCCTGGCATGGCTGCACACCTAAGGCCTTCCCAGGGGCAGCTGCTGCTTGCATTTCGGTGGATTTCACAGAATCACAGAATCACCAAGACTGGAAAAGACCCCCAGGATCATCAAGTCCAGCCTATGATCCAATACACCACAACATCTAAACCATGCCACTCAGTGCCACATCCAATCTTTTCTTAAACACCTCCAGGGACAAATGGGAATGACATTCTCCATGAAGAGTCCACCCAAGAAAATCTGACTGCCAGTCACATATAGCTTCAGAGTCCTTAGAGTAGCTTTGAGAATGACTTGATGTATCCTAGAGATGGGCAGTGCCTGGGTCAGCAAGCAGGGCTGTCCAGGGTGGGGAGCTGAAGGGAAGCATTGAACAGGGCACCGAAGATGTCAAAGGCCAAAAGGAGACAAACCTGAAAAAAAAAAAGAAGGATCTGAGGAGATGTCCTTGGGTTTGGGCTGGAGGATCTGAAGGTGCAGGATGCTGCAGCCCCTGACAGCTCCTTTGGGGTGCTTCCACATGGAGCTCTGCTGGCACACAGGCAGAAATTCAGAAATTCAGCTGAGCCATGAAGCACACTGGTGGAGGAGGAGATCATCACAGACACTTGG
>VWZO01014518.1:36006-47897 GCA_013396975.1 Bucco capensis
AAGTGTAAGACTCTGCACTTGGCCTGGTTGAATTTCATACCGTTGGTCATTGCCCATTCACCTAGCCTGTCCAGGTCCCTCTGCAGAGCCTTCCTTCCTCCCAGCTTGGTGTCATCCGCAAATTTACTGATGGTAGACTCGATCCCCTCATGCAGATCATCAATAAAGATGTTGAACAGGACTGGGCCCAGGACTGAACCCTGGGGGACACCACTGGTCACTGGACACCAGCTGGAAGTGGCACCATTCACAGCCACTCTCTGTGCTCCATCAGCCAGCCAGTTTTTAACCCAGCGAAGAGTGAACCTGTCCAAGCCATGAGCTGCTAGCTTTTTCATTAGGATGCTATGGGAGACTGTGTCAAAGGCTTTACTGAAGTCCAGGTAGATCACATCCACAGCCCCCCCTTGATCCACCAGGCGGGTCACCCAGTCATTGAATGAGATTAAGTTGGTTAGGCAGATTTGAAAAGAAATCAATGATTATTTGTTGAAGGCAGGGCCCCAGGTATGGCCTCCTGGCAGTATCTAATCTGGCTGTCAGATCTGGAGGCCACTGCCCACGCTTCTAGATATTTTGTGGTTGATACCAGGCCAGGCTGTTAGCTAGGTGTGTTGTACTCTGAGTTCTGTTTATAATGTTGGCATGTGAACCATCAGGAGAGACTGAGCATGGGCAGCAGGTCACCCAGAGGGAGGATGAGGGCATGGTGAGGTTATGTAGTCATAACTCCATCCCCAAAAGCCAGTGAGAAAAGCTCCCCTTGGCAGGTGGACTCAGAAATAGAAAGGACCATTCTATTAGCCAAACCTTTTGCATTTTGCCTCAAAAAGAGAGCAGGCAGTGCTTCTCAGCAGCCTGCCAGGGTGGGTGAGTGTTGGTGTCTGTGGCAGGAGTGTAGGAGGCAGCTTTGCTGTTGAGGATGTTGTGATTGCCAGCAAGGAACCTGCCAGCAGGACAGAACTTGAGTAAGAGCTAGGGCTAGGGAAGGAGATGGGTGAGTAAACCAGCATCAAGCAGATGGCTATGTCCCCAAATCCCAGATGCCTGCCCAGAGGGACTTTATCCCCAGCAGCTCCAGGACCATGACATGTGTCAAGCTGAGATTCCAACCAAATGCCTCTGGCACCTACTGATCATTTATCTCCCCAATCCCTGTATTTCCTAGCAATGAGATTATCCCAGCACTCCCCAGTTGGTGCAGCCATGCCAGCCCAGCTAGCCCTGCCCAGGGTTCCCCACAGGCACCCAAGTGCTTTTCACCAGGCTTCATGCCCTCTCCCTGTCCTGCTCCACCTCTCCCCATACTCACAGCCCTGATGTCCTCCAGCCTGCTGGCTCCTCAGGACAGAACTGTGCCCACCCCTCTCTGAAGTGGTTGGGAGACTCCCTGCTGCAAGCAGAGCCTCTCTGTGCTCTGTGTTTGCAGTCGGACATTGAGGTTTGTCCTGAAATGCATGGGTTGTCTTGGGCTTTTGTTACAGCTTTGAGACTAACAGCTTGAAATGCTTCACAGCCATAAAGAATGCACAGCAGGACAGGAAGGCTGCACTGCTTCTGGAGTCACTAATATCATGAATCATGGAATGCCTTGGGTTGGAAGGGACCTTTCGAGGTCAGCTAGTCCAATTCCCCTCCAGCCAACAACTAGAGCACGTTTCTCAGAGCTCCCAAACAACCTGACCTGGAATGCTTCCAGGGATGGGACATCTGCCACCTCTCTGGGCAACCTGGGACAGGCTTTCACCACCCTCAGTGTATATATTGAGTAGGAATCTCCTCTTTTAGTTTCAAACTATCAGCACTTGTCCTGTCCCAACAGGTTCTGCTAAAAAGTCTGTCCCCATCTTTTTTCTAGGCCTCTTTCAGTACTGAAAGGCTGCAAGAAGGTCTCCCTGGAGCCTTCTCTTCTTCAGACTGAACAATCCCAACTCTCTCAGCAGAGGGGTTTCAGCTCTCAGATCATTGTTGTGGCCTCCTAATCCTGGAGGCAAAGGTGAAGCAGCAAATCTGCTGTGACTCAGAGTATGGACCTGGTAGAGAAACCTCAGACATATTACTGCAAGGCACCAGAGTCATTCTGGAGACAGCAGCTGAGGCACATTGGGGGAATTCCTCCAAAATTGCCCAGAAACTACGGGAACTCCACCAAGGTTCTAAACCACTCCATGAATGCAACCCATAGGCACTGTTCTGTCTGTCAAGAAGAAACCCAGAGACTCAGGTACTTTATCTAGTTGCAATCTGATGTTTCTGTGTTTCTGCAGTGATGGACACAAACATTCTTCTGCTGTTTATTAAAAGCACTCTTCACAGACTTGAAGTGACACCTGAGGAGAGCTGCTGGTAGATCTGCCAGCTGGGAGCCTTGCACCCCAGTAGCTGACATGCCAGCCATGCTTGTGCTTCCTGCATGGCCAGCATAAGAAATGAGCTTCTGCCATCTGACAGCTGGTGCTGAGGAACCCAAGAAGCAAACCTCTCCTCCTGAGACAGAGCTTGCTGTAAAGAGCTCAGACAATCCTGGAGGCCTGCGAGTCCTTTGCAGTCCTGAGTATAGCATGGCTTCATCTCATAGTTCTATTTCTTCTCTTAATCTTACTGTTCGTGTGGCTGATGATATACTGAAATACATGGACCATCAGGTGCACCTAGAAAGTGGGAATGAAGGCATCAGAGGAAAGACATTGCACTTAAATTTGTGGTTTGCTTTGGACCATTTGACCCTGATCTTCCAGAAGTTACAGAGTTGGAGTTACCTGAAGTTAAATTGCCACCCTGTGTCTTGCTGTCTGAAAGGACTAAGGAGCAGACAGAGAAAGGGTAAACCCCCTTGGTATCTACTGCTTGTGCTGGAAGAGGAGTTTCTCTGGAGATCCATGCCTGAGAGTCCCCAAAAGATGCTGTTCTTCCCTGGGCTGAGGGCTCCACAGCTGGATGTGACAGCAGGAGAAGACAGCCCCAGCTTTACCAGGGCATTTTCACAGAAGCAACATGGAGATCTTCTCCATCACAATATTTGGGACATCACCTTATGTAATTCTCTGGTTACAGGCTGTACAGACATGCCTTTGAGGAGAGGATGAGCTGTCCTGCCCATCCCAAAGCACCAATCTGGACTTGAATGGAGTGGTGAAGTTGTTGGGACAGGTTTTACTGGGGAAGAATTTTGGGCTTCTGAAGGTGTGGTTCAACCCTCAATAAAGAGGATAAAGGGTGGGTGCCTGGGACTTTAAGTTGGATAGAAGGAGAAATTTCTTTGCTGCAAGGGTTGTTAAGTGTTGTCCCAGGCTGCCCAGGGAGGTGCTGGAGTCCCCATCCCTGGAGGGGTTGAAGAAACATTGAGCTGTGGTCCTTAGGGCCATGGGTTAGTGGTATGGGAGTGCTAGGCATGGTTGCACTGGATGAGCTTAGAGGTCTCTGCCAACCTCTGTGATTCTGTGCCTGATGTTGGGAAGTTCAGAGCTGGGATCTCTCCTCTGGGTGCCAGAGTGTCCCAGAGAGGGCAGCACCAACGTGGGGGTGGCCAGCCGCTTCCAAAGGCAATGACCAAGTGATTGTTGTGACTAGCTCTGGCTTTTTAACCTCCTCAGGAGAGAAGAGGGAGACAGCTCGAAAAAAGCTGATGGATTCAATAAAACCTCTTTAAACCCGTGTTTTATTTTGGATACACAAGCCTGTCACGTTGCAAGGTCTGGTCCAAGGCAGGCTCTCAGCCCTCCCCGAGGTGTCTGTGTGTCCATCCTGTAGCAGCACAGCTCCATCTCCTGACTGCCGAGCTCAGCAGCACCCAGCTGAAGGGTTCGTTAGCTCCCTGGGAGACAGAGTCTATGCAAACACAAAGGACACATCCCTACCGGTGGGGATGGGCTCAATGGAGACATCTCGTGTCTGCTGAACTGCATGGCTCAGGGGCATCTTCCCTATCTCCAACCACAGGAAGAACAGAGGAACTTGGACATAGGAAGTTCCATCCAAACATCAGGAGGAACTTCTTTCCTTTGAGGGTGGTGAAGCACTGGCCCAGGCTGCCCAGGGAGGTGCTGGAGTCTCCTCTGGAGATATTGCAAACACAACTGGACACATCCTGTGCAAGCTGCTCTAGGTGACCCTGCTCTGGCAGGGAGGTTGGACTAGTTGATCTCCAGAGGTCCCTTCCAAACCCTAACACTCTGTCATTTTGTGAACCATCCTCTCTGAGTCTCATCTAAAGAAAATCTCTGTTTTACAGAGGGAAGTCCCTTGCCAGAGGAGGAGGCAGTGGGCAGGGTTGTCTGCTGGCAGCATCTTGGTGCAACCAGCCTGTGCCACAGCGCTCAGCCAAGGCTGTGCTATGGCCATCCCCTGTCCCAGAGCTCTGCAGGGACACTAGCAGTGTGGGCACCATCCAAATCTGCTGTGTGTCCAAGCTGCTGATACCCCTATGTGTCGATCTGCAATGCTCTGACCTTCTACCCCTGTGAGATTGCTCTGCAATCTTGATTGTCCACCTTCCTCAGGGGCAAAGAGCTTAGGGTAGCCTCAGAAACATGATATTTCTGTTTCCTTCAAGGGGCTGACAAGCACTTTTAAGATTCAGCTGGACAGGGGCTGAGACACCTCCTCTAGATCATGCTTTTCCCGAGAAGGTCTGGATCAGATAATGCTGGAGGTCCCTTCCAAGCTGGTGTCCTAGGATTGTGTAATTCCATGATTCTAAGCTCACAAAGCAGAGGTAGGGGTAGAAAGGTGAACACTGCTAGTAGATGAAGACACAAATCTCACATTCTGTGTTGCCTGGCTGGGGAAGCAGACCAAAATGGCCCAAAGTGGCTTTGTGAGAGGAGCTGTGTTTCAGACAAGGGGCTACAGGCTCACAGGAAGCTCCAGCTTGTGAGGCAAAGCCCAAGACATCAGAGCCAGCTGAAACACAAGCCAGAGCCTCACAGCCACCCTCCAGCAGGACCTTGCTCTCTGGAGCACTGCTGCTGGTCGGCCCGTGGGGACTTTTTCTTGCTGTGAGGAAGATAAACCAGCAGCCATGCTCTGCTGTAACCTAGTGCCTCCTTGCAGCCTCAGCACCAGGCACTAGATGTCCTTGCATGCCTTGCTGCAGGCACACAGCCCTCCACAAGCAGGACATTTCCGCAGGGGTGATGGCTCTTTTTCAGCTCTGGCCTTGTGAGATGGGTGGGACTTTGGTGGGGAGAGGCACTTGCTGATCCACTGCTCCTGGGGATGCTGGACCAGGAGCTGCCTCTCTCGAAGGGGCATTTCTGGTGAGATCTCAGTGATCTGTGCCCATCCTAGCACCTGCAGCTTCATGGTGATCCCATTCAATTATCTCCAGAGCAGCCCTTTGTGCTGGGAAATCAATAGCTGCCCTGTGGGCCTCTTCTTGTCTCACTGAAACCCTTTAAATGACACAGCTTTGATCCCGAAGTGGCAAGCACAGCAGCTTTTTAGAGCAGCTTCACAGCCCAGAAACCCAATCAGGTGCTCAGGAAGTGATTTTTTGGAGTGTGTCCAGTGGTGAGCAGGGCTGGAGAAATGGAAGCTGTTACTCACCCAAACCCTTGCTGAATAATGACTGGAGCAGTGTAAGATATAAATAGTTTCCCCACTTCTGTCACTTTGAGGACAGCAAATGAGGATAAATGAAGTGCTGTGGGATAAATGAATCTGCCTAGTGCTGGAGCAGTGAGGAACAGCCTTGAGTGTGCTGCTGAATTGATGGTCTGTACAGGAAAGCCTGCTTCATTCCTGGGAGGTGAAGTATCCTTCAGGCAGCCCTGACAGGCCTCTCCGTGCCTGCTGCTGTGCCATGTGCCTGCTCTGAACATCATTTGTGGTGTATGCTTGTGGCATTGCCACCTCACCCCTGGGCAACCCATCTAGAAGCGTGGCCACCTGGGTAGGTAGCACACCAGCACACAGAATCCGATACCCAGCATGGGGAAGGTTGGAAGGGACCTCTGGGGATCAGCCAGTCCAAGCCCCTGATAAAGCAGGCTCACCCCCAGCAGCTTGCCCAGCATCACCTCCAGCTGCCTTTGCAATCTCTGCACACAAGGAGACTCCCCAGGCTCTCTGGTCAGCCTGGGCCAGGACTCTGCACCCTCACACCAAACAAGTTTCTCCTCCTGTTCAGATGGAATCTGCTGGGTTCCAGTTTTTGCCCATTGCCCCTTGGCCTGGCCCTGGGTACCACTGAGCAGAGTGTGGCCCCAGCCTCTTGCCCCCTGCACCCTTTAGCTCTTGCTCAGCATTGAGCAGCTCCCCTGTGGCTCTGCTCTTCTGCAGGCTAAGCAGCGCCAAGGCTCAGCTCACCCTGAATCTTTTGGTCGCATATGTCCCCAGAGTGGTTCAAAGCACATGAGAACCACCCAGCAGCAGTACCTGAGCACAGCACAGCCTGCCAGGCTCCTCTGGCCTTTTCACAGCCAAACCTTCCTCCAGCTACCCACAGAGCAGGTCAGGGCTGCTCCCTTGGGCTCCAGCATGGTGCTGGGGTTGCCTGAAGCAAGCCTGGCTTGTAGGCTCACCTTGTCCTGGCACAGGTCTTGTGCCAAAACCTTTCCTGTTCTACAGCCTCAGCATCCCTTTGAGGACATCTAGAGGAGGAGAGATTTAGATTAGACACTTGAGCAGAAGTTGTTGCCCAGAAGGGTGCTGAGCCACTGTGCCAGGTTGCCCAGAGAGGTGGTGGCAGCCCCAGCCCTGGCAGTGTTGCAGGCCAGGCTGGCTGGGGCTGGGAGCAAGCTGCTCTAGTGCCAGGTGTCCCTGCCCATGGCAGGCACAGGGCTTGGGGCTAGAGGATCTTTAAGGTCCCTTCCAACCCTGACAGTCCTGTGATTCTATGACAGAGAGCAATGCTGCAGGCAAAGGGATGCTCAAGAAAGCTTCAAGCCCTTCTGAATACTCATGTGCTCACAGCTTCAGCCATGGGCTAAATATGGTAAGAATAAGTAAAGTTTCCTTTTATTTCTTGCTGCTGACCATCTCCCTGGGCTGCTCTCAGGTAGCATCCCTGGCTGTGCCCAGCCACTCTGCCTAGGCTCTAGCTGAAGGAGCTCTGCCATCCTGCCTGGATTGGGATCCCCACAATCTCTTCCATTGAAAGCTGTCAGATTTTACCCTCTGAGCAGGCATTGACAGGATTTATTGTTCCACACAAACTGGGGCTATCTTGTCCTCCCACAAATGCCAGGTGGGATCTGCTGGGCAGAGGAGGAGGAAATTGCTTTAGAAATTCATTCTGAAGGGAATGAGCAGTGGGGAAAATGCCAGCCCCTGCCTCCCCACCTTTGCTATGAAGAAGCTCCACAGCTCCAGCTTCAACACCTTTGCTTTGTCCTTTAAAATCATTTAAATGAAGAGTTTTGTGTTGCAGCTGTGAGAACACATGAGGTCAGTTACAAAGAGGCACTAATTTATTCAGGTGTAACAACCTAAACCAAGCAAACCAGCAGAGCTGCTTAATGTTCCCTTAGCACCCAAACCAGCAGGCTGACAAGCACCAAGTCCAAGCCAGTGCCCATCCTCTGAGCTTATCTAGCAGCCACCAGCAGCAGGGGGTCACCTGCTGCTTCCCTCCACCTCATCTAGACACATCCAAGCTCTCCTGAGCAGCTTAGAGGCATTGGCAGGGCTGCTCTTACAGCTACAATTCCAGGGAGCCTCACAATTAAAATGCTTGAAAGGACCTTGGAAAATGTGAATTCTCTCCCTATCACTTCCAAAATTTTCTTCCAAGATACTCACAAAATCACAAAGGTTGGCAGAGACCTCTAAGCTCCTCCAGTCCAACCATGCCTAGCACTCCCATACCACTAACCCATGGCCCTAAGCACCACAGCTCAATGTTTCTTCAACCCCTCCAGGGATGGTGACTCCAGCACCTCCCTGGGCAGCCTGGGCCAACACTTAACAACCCTAACTTCAACAACTACTCATAAACCTGGAAGAATGAACTATCCAGGCAGAACTATGAGCCTCCATGTCTTGTTTTCAGACTTACTTCTCCCTTTCACTCCTGAGGCCTCACAAGCAATCAATACCTTGTCTTGGCCTGTGAGAATGGAAGAGGAACTGCCCTTCTGCTGAGATGAGAGGAGGCAGAGAGACACCTCTGGGTCTCTCTGAGAGGATGTGCAAGGGCAAGCAGGAGTGCTTCAAAAGGAGGGATGTTTATGCTCATTAGTGTAACTACCTTTGAAAAAGGCTCTGGAGGCATTTAAAGCCAAAGTTTATGTGCTCTCTTCAAGCAAGACCCTATGCAGCACTCCCAGATCAATGTGAAAGAAAATGGGGCACTTGAAGCTCCACACTTGCTTCAGCTCCTGCCTTGATGGCAGGGTCTGGATCAGAACCTCCTGATCCCAGTGCCTGGGGTGGACTCCATGCTTTACTCTGGGTATGGGTGAGCAGTGTCCTCCAAAGCATGAGCTTTGCATCCCTCAGCTCACAGAGGGGAGGGGGTTGTTCTGTTTTGAGGAGCCTGTAGATGGTCTTCTGCAGCTCAGACCAGTGTGTTCCCTTGGGGCTGTTGGCACCGTGGCATTTTCCAGCTGGGGTAGAAATTGGTCAGAAATTTCCCTGGGGGTTACAGGTTGCATTGTAATGAAGATAAATCAGTGCAGGGGCTGGGGTGGCATTTCAGCCTCAGGGCCTGTTGCTCTGCCTGCTTCCCATCTCTGTGATGGGGTCACCATTTCCTCTTCTTGCCATTGAACCCTTGGATTAACCTCAGTCCCTCAGTCATTAGTCAACATTAGTAAATCTCAGGTGACATTTTGCTGCAGCTCCTGCCTGTTGGAAGTGTTTAATTAAGTGAAGCTCCCCACTGTGTGCAGAGGGACAGGGGGGAGAAGGCAGGATTCAAAGGGGAGATGAAAGCTGCTGTCTCTGCTGGCCATGCCAGGATGCAGGCAGGACTTCTGCTCTGGCTTGGACCTTTCTTCCAGAGAAGCCTCTTGGGTTCTTCAGGTGGCCTCTCATCTGAAATTACAGCACGTGTTTGGAGCTCCTGCTCCAACAGCCTTTCCAGGTGTTGCTGGAAAAGATTGGGTGTAGCACCTGGGTAAGCCTGGAGAGCAAACATGGCCAGTGGTGGGGGAACCAATGCTCTATGCTGAGCATCACATGCACCAGGGGGGGACATCTGCTGGGTCAAGCTTGGAAGTGGAAGGGCAACAGCCCCTTCTGGAGATCTCCAAGGTTCTGACTTAGAGTTGAGGGTGAGGAGAATAGGTCTGATGTCTCCCAGCCTTCAAAAACCTTCCTGTCCTTTAGTGTAGCCTGCATTCATAAAGATGGAGTGGTGTGGGACCATGAGTGTCCTGGCCAGCACAGCAGTGGGGAAGCTCACATTAGATGTCAAGGAAGAGAAGGTGGAGCTGCTACTGTTGGATGCTGCATGCTCTGACTGCTCTGGGCCTATCAAGACCTGTTTGCTGCTTTCACTGGGATGCACTTTGCCTGGATATAACGGTGCTTTTTTGTTGTCTCCTCTCTCTTCTCTCCTATTTTGCTCCTGTGCCACTCAGCACCTGTGTTAGGTGCATGCTTCAAGCTTACAAGGCACTCAGTGGCTGCTGGTGGCCTCCACCTTTAATGAAAGAGCAAAAAGTGTGCTGGATGCTGGGAAGCTGCAGCTAAAGAGATGCCTCAACACCTGGCTAAAGAGACAGGCAGGTGTCAAAAGCATGTTGTCTGCCACTTAGCCTTCATGTGTTTGGCTTCCTCTTCTGGCCCTGTTTGGTGGCTGCTTTTCAGGGACTTGGCCAGTGCCATGACTGGTAGTAGAGGATGACAGAGAGGTTGGCAATGCCCTGATGCAGTCATGGTCCTCTGCACAGGACAGAGAGTGTCCTGTCTCCCTTGGCAAGAGACAGGAGATGAGTTTTGGCAGACAAAGCCCAAGCTGAGATCTGTGCCTCTGCTTTTCTCCTTGGCTGTGGTGTGACACATGTGGCACATGTGCCAGCCTGAGCACATGCCTTGGGGGTTCCTGTGTTTTCTCACCTGGCTCAGATGGAGAGTAACTATCTTTCCTGGTTTTACCTCAGAAGGAGACTTCAGCCTCATGAAAACTTGGGAATAACACAGCCCCCAGCAACACAGCACAGTGTTCCTGGCTGGTTTCTTCCCAACACCTGAGTGGCTGAAACATTTTCTATCTAGACCCATTTACGGGGGAAAAAAAGAGTATTTAAATGCCATCAAGCTGGTTTGATGTTGATTCAGAGAAGCACAGAAATAACCTCAAACTTCCAAGCCAAGTCATGAATCTTCATGGCACATGGAAAGGAAAATTCAAAGGACCTTATTTATCAATTTATTAATTACATTTAAGTAATAAGCATATAGTAATCCTAAACTAGGTGTGAGTAATGCAGCCTGAACCAGGCATTTGGCAGAGGGGTATCTAAAGGAGAAAGAAGCGTATGAATAATCTGATGATTCTAAAAGAATAACAAAATGCAGTAATTCAGGCCAGGAGGGCTGCAGGCTACTTGCCATCCACGGTTGATCCAAAGGGATCCAGCCCTCCTGAGCACCTGGCAGGGATGGTGAGACATGGCTTGCATTAGATTATCTTTGCTGTGAGATGTAAGTGGGGATTGAGCAATGGTTGGGTTGTACACCAGCCTGCTCTGAGCAGCCCTGTCAGTGAACAAAGAGCCATTGCAGTGCTCCACACAGCTTCCACCAGCCAACAGAAACCCACCTGAAGTTCCTCTGTTTTCCTCCCATTCCTTTTGGAATCAGGAAACCCTGAGAGGTGAGAGCTTGGTGACAGAGAGGCTCAGCCCATGGGGGTCCTGACCTACTGCCATGCTTCTCTGTGCCCCATCTCTTCAAAAACCTTTCAGCAGCCTCCAGACATTATCCCTGTGCTCCAGCAGAGAGAACTGGGCTCCCACTTGCTTTTCTTTGAGCAGCAGCTGAGAAGAAAATGTTCATTCCCCCACCCCTCACCTCAAATACAGAAGTTTTAGGTGAATTTGCCTTAATAAATATGAGCAGTGAGAAGAGGCTGAATGATTCCTCCAGATAGGCTTTGCTGGGGGAGTCTGGGCTCTGATAGGCTGCAATATCTATTCTCTGTTTAAAGAAATCATTTGTTGCTGGTTTTTTTGTCTTAAAGCAGTAGCTGGTCAGAATTTTTGGAGTGATCATGGTATTCCTCATCTGGAGATCAGGCATGGGGCTCAGCAGGAGAAGTGTGTAATGCTGTCAAGGAGGTGCTGGGTCCTGTGTCAGAAATCTTCCAAGCTGGGGACGTGGCCTTTGTGGGGCATAAAGTCCCCTAGAGCTGCCTGTGGGAGGGTCTGGCTGCCACAGGTAGGCAGGAGGGAAAGGCCATTTGGAACCTGTGGCTGCTCCACTGCTCTGGGCAACCCTCTAAGAGGGTTTGGATCTGAGCTCAGTGCCTTTGGTGCCCTTCTGCACCCAAAGTGAGAGCATCTCCTGAAGCGTGGAGGGGAGGATGAAATGATTTAGTGTCATTTTGGCCACATAAGCTATTGCAAGTGCATAGCTTGGTCTGTGTAAGTGAAGACAGGAGCATCACAAAGAGAAATCCTTGGAATAAAGAGCTATAGGATTAGAATGATTTGTCCAGCTGTGATCGGCTCTGGAGCTCTGAATGCTGCAACACTCCAGCTGGAATCGTTGCTTATTTATCCTAGAGGGATTGTTTTGGAGTAGGGGTAGGGGCAAGTTTTATTCCTTAGCAAGAAATCAGTTCTCTGCTCTCTGCACAAAGAACTGCTAGAGAGGAGAACAGCAAATGCCTACAAGGATGTTTTGTGTTGGAGCCGGGGGGGAGCTACAGGAGTCCGCTCTGGGGTGACCTACCCCCACCCCCCCAAAATCCCTCCCTTTTTCTTCGGAGTCCCTCGCAT
>VWZO01014519.1:0-11501 GCA_013396975.1 Bucco capensis
TCTTCGTTCACAAAGCCTAGCCATGAAAAAAAAATAAATAAATCACAGAGGTAGGTGATTCAGCACTCTATAGCGGGACCTAGCCCATTTCTTAACACAGGTATGGTGATCATCTTCTCCCAGCCGCTGCATACTTTGCATACTTCGTATCTTTACATGCCGCATTACATACCAACAAACCATCATATGCTCATTTTCCACATCCTTTGTATATAAACAACAGCCCTTGTTGTTCAAGTAAGTTATATAACCCTTGAAGGGTATGTTCTTCAGTTTCTTAATATACTTTTTTACTCCATCTTTTGCTCTGAGGGGGACAGTACTAACATGGCAATTTCTGCTCTGTTTATTATCCAGTATTGCTGAAACGATGGTCATGTGACCCTGAGACACATAGTCCTCAGAAAAATCTAGGGCCAGGGTCTGGATGCCACTGTCCCTTTTTGACCCACAGCAGCTCCATCTACACTCAAGCCTGGGAGACTTCCAGGCACTAAAGTAGCTTGAGACTGAATCTTTGCCTCCAAAACAGGTAGGATGCATGAAGAGTGCCTATTGGAAACTCCTCGGATGAATGAACTCGAAACCGTGCCTAGGACTTGCTCAAAAGAGCATGATATGGATAGGCCAGGTTACTGCTTTTGACTGAGGTGTCCATGTCCTGGTGTCTGGGAATGTTTGGAAGCTTGCACAGATTTATCAACAGGTCTGGCTGCAATGCTGCTCCTGGAGCAACTTGCTTTTGCCATTTGTGTAACCTATAGTTGATCTGATGTCTGTAAAAGTCAATGGTTAGATGCTCATTGACTCCAATGGACTTTGGCCCAAAGGCACAGTTCCCTGGGATTTCAGTTGTCTCTGATTTGCAGACACATGCAGGCTGACAAATGTCAAAAAGTGACATTTTCTCCTTACAGAAATCATTAAAAGAGGAAGTCCCTACAATGTACGCTATTTACTCATCTGTGTATTTGATACTTCAGCACCGTGTAGTAATTAAACATTCAAAAGAAACATGTTTGTGACATAATTTCTTTTAGTACTATTTTGTTTATACTACACCAACTTGTTTCTGTAATTCACAGGTACAAGTCAAAAGGATGAGTTCTCAAAATATAGCCCCATAGTTTTATATTTTATTTTTACTGCATTGTAAATGCCAAATCAAAATTATCATGTTTAATTTACTTTATTCTCAGTGGTTTTGCTTAGATTTATGAATTATTTTGGATTAATTGCTATACAGCATTCTGGTTTTATAGTATAATCAGGTGTGTGTAAGTGCATTCCATTTTATTGTTTTCTTTAGGGTATATTTTCAATGAGCTCTATAATATAAAATACCTTTGATGTTATGTATAATACAATGTCAGAGAAAGCAAAAAAAGTGCATTTAAGACTCTAGGTTTATGGATTCCATGTCTGGAAAACCCTGGAGGACAAATCTGCTTATTTTTACTTTTTCTCAAATTGTTTTGTGTCTTTTCCATTTTAATATTTCACAATAACTTTTGAATTACTGAACTTCTGTGTCAACAATCATTTTCAGTCACAACAAAATAAATAGTCCATCCTGAATGATAGTATAAATACTTCTATCACTCTTTGTAACATTCCTACTGAAAAAGTCAAATCAGAGCAAGATCTGACCAAAGTAAAATAAATATCCTCCACGCTATTGTAAAATCCACAGGTGACTGACACCCTGAGATAGACCTTTCTCCTTGCTATTCATTGGAGGAAGCAGAGTGAAATGCTTTGGATTTGCTGGCACACTACAATTGTCAACACCTGGAACCTCTGATTAGTACAGTCCAAACAATAAGGCAGAGGCTTCTCTAGGGATTGCCATGAGCAATTGACTGCATATAGTAATTTTGATATGCCTACCCAAAAACTACACATTCTTGTCAACCCTGCAGCATGCTCCCTGATTTCTTTTGAGTCATTTAAATCCATGAACTACCTACCCTCTTTGACTGTATTTGTGTTGATGTGTTTATCCCTTCCACTAGTCTACACAGAGAGGAGGAGGAGCAGCTTCATGCAATCAGTGAAGGAGACCGAACCAGAAAGATGTCTGAAAGGTAGAAACTTGCATCTTCTTTGAGGCCTACATTTTTTGCCATTACAACTTCTGTGTTTTAATAAATTTGTCGACATGTAGTCAAAATGCTACTCCAATCAACTACTTTTCAGGCATCTAAATAAAAAGCTACTTCCATAGATCTAAGGAGCCCTCTCATCTGCCCCAATTTCAAATGGATTATAAATGGTGTGTTTCCTTCCAGCCTAATGTTGACTGTAAATGGTGGAATAGTACAACCACTGTCTGGGAAGACAGAAAACAATTTAGAGAAACCAAATTGCTAGGTAAGAAGAATACCATTCACACATCCCTGACAAGCACTTAAAACTGAAAAGAAAAATGAGTCACCAATGTTATGTTAAATAGCAACTGGAGTGTACTGAACTGTTCAAAGCTACTGCACCAAGGAAGAACAGAAATTTTCCATACAAATGTCATGAGATTGGCTTCAGCATCAGAAGTCTGACTAATGAATCACTAACGTGATGTAACAGTGGTTGACACCTTGTCTCATAACAAAGTACTAGAGAAGTACTCATTTCTCAGAATTGATCCAAAGTATGAATCACTCTAACAGAGAGAGAACATAAAAAAATATTAATTAAAGAACATTTGGAACAAGACAAAGTGTATTTTGTAGGCCAAAGGTAAAGCTAGCTGATGAGTTTCCTTTTTTATTTTGGAAGTTAAAGTCATTATCATATCATTCTACAACTTGATATCAGTACTATAGTCTCTTAATAATGCACTTTACATTAACAGGAGTCTATGCTTATTGTTAAGTAAATACAATAGTTACATACTGTATACATACTTTGCTACTCTCTCCTCTTTCTCTTTGGGCACCTGAAAAGTTTCACTGGCAGTAATGAACTGAATCTCACCATATATGGAAGTACATGATGAACTGGCTGCCAGGGAAGAAAATTGAACTGGGTGTTTTTGTGACTCCCAACCCTGGTTTGCTAATGTTGCCGCATGCTGGCCAACCCTGTCTCCACAAGCACAGGCATGCTGAGTCAGACAGTCAAGGGAACAGGAAAAACCTAAAAATTCACAAGCAGCCTCATGGGGCTCAGTATCTAACAGGAGTCAGATCCTAAATTGGCCTTGGAGATTTTGAAAATCTAATTAGAAGCTGCTTTGCATTTTAAGTATTTAAAAGCCTTTGAAAATTCTATTTTAAGTGATTTGTCCGTACACAGAAACAAACAGGATATGTAACAGTAACTGGGCATGTGTAAATAGCAGAAATAGTATCTCAAAGGCATATGGAAACCTGCAACTTCAGCTAGTTATTTTGAAAAAAAAAAATTCACAAAACAGTAATATTATTTAAAATGAACTCTCAGATTCCATAATACTGGAATATAAAAAAATGAAAGCATCTGCCTGCTATTGACTTTTCACTCCCAGTGAAAAGTCTTTGAAAAGATCTTTGCAAGTCTAAGACATTTCCACTTAACATGTGTATGGTGTCAATTGTTTTCAAAAGACAATCTTCATTACCCAATATTCATGTAGGCATTTACTTTCAACTGCTGCATATATATTGATCATATATACATTCAGTATGTAAGAATGAACATGTGTATATAAGCTGTAAGGCAGGGAAGATTAAATGCTAGCTTTATGTGTGAGCTTTTCGTAACTCCTACCGAATCAGCTGCCCACAAACCACAGTCGTTCACCACATAAGCAGATAGAAATGTTGTTTGGAAAGAACAGGATGACGACTTCCAGTTCATAAGATACTTATCCCAAGACACATCCATTCATCTGTTGCACATTCAGTGTCTGCTTTTAGCCATTTACTGGAGCAACACTGAATCAAAAGAGCATCTCTTTCTAATAACAACTTCATCCCACACTGACTTACAAGCAGTCACTGTGTAATCTAAAGCAGTAGAAACGAAGTGTGAGTTCAGGAAGTCCAAACCACAATGAAGGAGATTGTACACGAAAGACGCGGCTACCCTGGGGTGATTAATAGGGTTGTGGAGCTCAAATCCTGGATGAGGAAAGGGAAGTAAAAGGACAAATAAGGTACTCCTTTTTTGCAAGGAATAGATGTCTGTCTGCAAACCTGCTTGTTCGCTGTTTATTGCTGAGGTTCATGTGTTTCCTTAGCACATCATCAGACAACATTCACTCAGTGCTTGAGGTGTAATTCTGGACTGGTCCAACAATAAATGAGTTTTCACTGTTTTTAAGAAAAAAATTAATGGGAAGAATATGAAGTTATCTTTGTAAGATTTGTGGACTGATTCAGCTAGTGCAGCATAAGAAATTACAAATTAATTAAATTTAATTACAGTTAAAAACCATTTTTATATGGGCATGTAAATAAAAGAGCACTTGGAAATAATTTATCTCAGTTTTTATGCTTTTGAACTTCTTTCAGGCATTTATTAGTTACCAATACCCTTCATTTTTAAGCAATATATATAGTCATGCATGAACAATTACATCCTGCAGACTTTAATTTGATGGAATTTATTCACAGAGATCCTTCCTAGGATGGAGCATTTTCGTGGAATAGGTTACAGTTTGATCTAAACACTGTCAGTTTAGTTTCAGATTGATCACTTCCAGTAAGGAGTTCAGTAACGAGTTCGTGAAACAAGAATGCTTCACCCTCAGAGACCCATTATTCCAAATCAGTGCTTTGTGTTGCAGCCTCTGTGAAGGATGTGACTGTTTAATTGGATTGTGATGGATGTTGAAGGTTCTGAGACTGCAAGACTGAGTTATTAGGAGCTTTGCAGACTAGTCTATGGCTCTGTGTTATGTTTTGACCTGAATAGTCATGTTTCTTAAACAATTTTTGTGTTGACCATAGCATTTACTCTTGAGTGATGCTCTTGATGACAGCATTTCTGCTCAGCCATCTCATTAAGCCCTGAACTGGACCATAAACTGCCTTTGACTAAGATGCAAATAAGAAAAGATATCCTTTATCTAGTAGTAACAGGTCAATAAAGTATTAATTCCTTCTTGCCCCAGAAGGCTTATTTTGTGAATTTCTTACTCTGACTGTCCTGTTGGTTCTTGGGGTTTTTTCAGATGCATCTGGTCTTAGAATATAAAATTAAACCAGTACCATGATTTAAAAATTACTCTGATGAGGTTTTGTGTCTAGTCATCTGTGATTCTGACCTTTAAACTATTTAAGGGATTTACCTATATTTCCTTGGTAATGCCTTTATGTGCATTTTGCTACTGTGTGGTGCTAAGCAATAAGCTAAAAATGGAGGCACCTTTGGGGGAAATAATATATTCCCCATGAGAAAAAATATGAGTCCCAAATGATTTTCATGGCACCATGTGATTTCCTTAGACGCAATGTGTATATTTTCTATTTTTTTAGCTGCCAAAATCATTGTCATATATACCACTTTCGTCACCTGGAATAAGCATTAACCGCAGCTAGGCATATTGCTCATTCCCCCCAACAAAAAATCAATGTAAGAACTTTGCCAAGCCATAGTGTCCCACAAAGTTGACTTTGACATATTTTTCACTATTACCAGGAAGTCCTGATTGCCTCACTAGAGTGTTCTCACCACTAGAAGAACATTTTGTCAAGTGCCTCTATACCTCCCTTTCATGTGAGTAGGTAGTTTGGCATGTTGTCTACTCTTACATCACAACCTACACACTGTTGGTGCAGTGCTGCCAATCAGAAACAGATTGCTCTAATCTTTTTGTGTAGTGAGATTTCTGCCGTCTTATATTTTCATATGTCACATTTTACTTGTGTTAGAAAAGTGGCTAGAGCTCTGATTTGTGATCAAGGTTCATTAGGTTAAGCAGTGCTTGAAATCTAATCTACTGACTCCCTGCTCAACTCTTGAAATTCTGTAGTTTCCTTCTTTCTTTTCTGTAGTCTGGGCTTCCTTCCTTCACCCGGCATGTGTACTGAGATACTCTACTTGCCAGACATTTCTTATACACATAGGTAAATCCACTAGTCATTCACAAATTTATAGTAAAATATATATGTTTACAAAAGGAATTTTAACTACAAGTTTTTAAAGCATGTCACTTCAGTTTTCAGATTTCTTACCAGCTTGAACTGGAGAGCAAGTATTAAATCTGCAAGAATTTGTTTTCAGAGTGAAGAATACAAATATGTACAGTACATTTACTTATTCTTTCAGCCATTTTTATAGAAACATTAGTTAAAGCTCATCACAAAAGTTTTCTCACATAAGCCTTGTAAGACCTCTTTTTTCCAAACTGAAAGGATCCATCTTCCTTTTTGATGATTTAAAAAAATAAAACCTGCAAAACTGCTTCTTAGGGCCCCTTGCTTACCTCCCACTCCTCAGCTAAAGTTTTTTGCTTCTAAAGAACCTGGCTAAAATCTCATCTTTATTGCCAGAGGTTTTCTGATTATATTTCCCAAAATCTTGATCAGGTGTATATTGTTTAAACTGGCTAGGCCAAGGCTGCAAAGAGGCAGTGTGTTAAACAATTCTCTAAAATATTTATCAACCAATAGTAACTCTATTGCTCTGCAAGTCTGTATTTTTGTTGGCAAAGAAACTGTAATGAAGACCAAAATGATAAATACAGAAGATTATTAAGAAATTCTTAGATTTCCAAAGGAACAGAACTGGTCTCAAAGTCTTGGGAAGCACAGATTGCTTCTTGGGAAAAACTGTAGGTTGTACACTAGAAACCTTTTTTGATAGTACACAAGAGATTCCATCTCCAGGCAGACCTACAGGAACAGATATGCCACAAAAGGGTAGGAACTCTTCTGCCTTCAAAACATGTGTTGGTAGTGTTCTTATCCGTACTTTCTTCCAAATAAAGTTTAAAACTCATCCCACAGTCATTTCTTACTGCCAAGACACTTTCAACACAGTGGACTCAAAAGCTGCATGATGTACTATGTTGAAAATCCTTGTTTGCACTCCTTAAGTATCCCCCCAGGAGTACATTGGCAACAAGGTGGCAGAAGTACTTCTTTCCTTTCTCTTTTCCAAGTTTATTCACTTTCCAAAGCTAAAGGACAATCTGCTTCCTTTGTGAAGTTAGTCACATAGATACTGATGTAGATTGTTTTTAAAAAACTCATAAACTTTAAAAATAGAAACAGCCTTAGAAAGAAAGCAGAAACTGAGGCATCACTCCTGTGTACCAGGAGAAGCTACTTTAAGCAGAGAAGAAAATAACGTTGTTAACCTGCAAAACTACCACCTTCCCTGTCCTTCTGATCCCTTCCTCTACCCCACGTGTCCCTCTGTTCCAATAAGAGATTATCAGTAACTAATGACAGGTTCAAGAAGCTGACCCCCTGCCCTTTCCTTAAGGATGCTTAATTTTCCCTTACTCTTGTCTCATCATGTTTTCTTGATTGTAAGTGCTTTGGGGAAAAGTCTGTGTGTGGTTTTATGTTTAGAAAGGCCCAAACACACACCAAACTCTACCAGGACGCAAGTGTCATTTTCGTAGTCATTTTTATTGTCTGTAATCAGGTCTGTAAGCTGGGAGTGATCAGGCTATTTTGTGTTTGGCTGGAAGTTCAGGAGGGAACAGGCTGGAAAACTGCAAGTGGTCCTCCAGCCTGACTTTTCTTGGTGTCTGAGCCCTCAGCTTGGCATGTGTGAGACCAGAATGGCTCTGCTTTGACTGCTGTGCTACTTGAGATACATAGAAATTTTCTGCTCCAAGGCAAGCTACACTTTGGGAATTTTCAAAAACTGTTGTGATATTTCACCTTGAAATGATGCATTTTACCGAGGTTTGCAGAACTGTCTTAAGCATTGATGCTGGTATTTTCATCAGTTTAGCTACACATCTTCATTTGGGTCCTTCAGGAAAGTCTGGGAGCAGATGTTCTGACAGCAGAATATTCACAGAAATTTTGCCTGGGTATGCATTATTTAATTTTATTTGGTGTTTTAAACTGTTGAGTACTATTTTACTGCTGTACTCCTGAATAATTACTGCTTTCTAGTTAAAATACAGATGCATGAAAAGCCTTGTAAGGAATTTGGAAAGAGATGGGTTGTGGATCTGAAATTATATTTACAGTCTTAGGATATATATCCTGTGCCTAAGGCTTAATCTTGCTTCAGTTAAAGTAACATATACCAGGGATTACAGGACTTGGTTGCCTTTACTCAAGGGTGACTGTGGATTCAACAGGCAGAAAGGGTCCTTCTCATCTGAAGATCTTATGAAGGCCATGTCCAAACTCCTGTCTAGCAGTCAAAAACCCACATAACTTGTAAACAGTTATTAAAGCTTTATAATATACAGTGTGTTGGTAGTAAATGTGTGCTGTAAGACTGCAAGAAGAATAAGAAGCATTGTCATGTGAAGGCTCCCATCACTTGAAGGCCTTTTGTCTTTCACAGTCAGTCCAGCTGCCTCGGAGACAGGAAGAAATTGCCACAGGGGCAGAGCACAACAGCCTGGAGAGGGGCAAGATCAAACGAGAAATGAGGAGTGACACACAAGCTTCCCTGGCCATCCAAGAAACCTCTAGCTTCAGTTAAGGACTGATTATCCAAGTGTGTCCCTTCTTCAGAGGCTGTATTCAATGTGGGCTTGTGCCTTATGTGGACACATACTTATAGTTCACATTGATCTCAAATATAGACTACTTGGTGCTAGTGTAACTACAAACCAGATGCAACAAACTGCATTGATTATGTATTTTTTTGTTATTCCCTACTAATGAAGCAAATATTAGCCTACAAATAGTTGTATGCCTGTCTCTGTTTTACCAAAATAAAGGACAGAGAATTTTTCATGTGTCGAAGTCCATTTAAGGGCAAAAAAAGTCAGCCCTTAGTAATAGCCTTGGTCCCCAAAAGCAGCTCTGTTATGTATCTACAGGACAGTAGGAAAAGAAACAGAGCACAACATGCAACAATCTGTAACAAAAGACCCTAAATTGCATTGTGCTGTGTATACTGCTCAAGGAAAAAAACTCCTGGTGCCTGAATGAAGCAGTACTCATGCAGTGTGATGAAGATGCGTGGCGGCTGACTGCACTGGCACCTTACCAGCTCGCCACGGAGCACCAGCCTGCACTGAACTGCAAACAGCGCTTAGCCCAGCTTTTCTTTCAGCTTGTAACTCTGCAAAACTCAGAGACTTCTCACTGGTTCAGTTTCACATCAGACAAATCCGGCAGGTTTTGCCTGACATGACTTTGAGCAAACACAAAAACTGAAATGAAACTCAGGAGACTAGAAAGAAAATGTTTAGGTCAAGTCTCAGCAAACCAAAACACAGCAGTCTTCAACAACTTTCTCTCTGAAATCCTTATTGAGAACACAACATCAGTTAAAAACCTGATAAATCTTTTACTACCTATTAATATTTACATGATTCACAGTTGCTTGGTAGATGTGTACAGAAGCCAAAATCCCTACAGGATAGTAATATGTTGGCTATATATTTCTATTTTATATAATTTTAACCAGCAAAAAACCAAAACCACTCTTTTGCAAGGAAGGCAATATCCTCCAACAACAAGCAGAAAATAAAGCTCTTAGCCTGACTTACATCTGTGTGGATTCTTGCATGGGGTTTTGGGGGGTGGGTGTTGTTGTTGCTGTTGGGGGTTTTTGTTTTGGGGGGTTTTTTTTTAGTTCTCCACAGGGAGTAGTTTCGTGAAACTAACTTTTCAGGAAATATCATGTTTTTTACATCCAGGCAAGAAAGAATTGTGAAATGCCATGTTTACCGTGTTGAAGTGTACTGGGACTGTCCAGGCTTCAGCAAATATACGTTGTGGTTAAAAACAAGAAAATGGATGTAGTCAGAAAAACAACTTGTGAAAGGGTAAGAAAGAGAAGAGATTGGGGCAGAAAGGACAGAATAGGCTGAAATCATAGAATGTTAGGGGTTGGAATGGATCTAGAAAGATCATCTAGTCCAACCCCCCCTGCCAGAGCAGGATCACCTAGACAAGCTCACACAGGAATGCGTTCAGCCAGCTCTTGAATGTCTCCAGAGAAGAAGACTCCACAGCCCTCCTGGGCAGCCTGTTCCAGTCCTCCATCACCCTTACTGTAAAAAGGTTTTTCCTCAGGTTAATACTAAACCTCCTGTGGTCCAACTTGCTCTCACTCCCATTCCCTCTTCCTGCCCTAACATTGGATGGCATTGAGAACAGCCTGGATATCTCCTCCTGACACTCACCCTTAACATATTTATAAACATTAATGAGGTCCCCTCTCAGTCTCCTCTTCTCCAGGCTGAAGAGACCCAGCTCTCTCAGCCTGTCCTCATAGGGCAGATGCTCCACTCCTTTAATAATCCTGGTGGCCCCACGCTGGATGCTCTCCAGCAGCTCCCTATCCTTCTTGAGCTGGGGGACCCAGAACTGGACACAGTATTCCAGGTGGGGCCTAACCAGGGCAGAGTAGAGGGGGAGAATAACCTCTCTCGATCTGCTGGCCACGCTCCTCTTAATGCATCCTAGGTTGCCATTGGCCCTCTTGGCCACAAGGGCACATTGCTGGCTCATGGTTATCCTCCTATCCACCAGGACTCCTAGACCTTTTTCCCCAGGGCTGTTCTCCAACAGATCAGTTCCTAGAAATGCACTGTATTATTCTCTAGTTTACAGTGTTGAAGAGGAAAAGACAAAATAAAAATGATGCATACTCAGGAGTTTCGAGGAACTTGCATGAGGCTTCAAGTGAGAGTATTCCACATTGTGTATTGTAGCCTTTAATTCTCAGTTGATTTTACATCTTCACAGTAGTTCTGGGCTCTGTTAAACTTGTGTTAACTTTGGGCTTTGCATGAAAGAGGTGAGAAGAGAGAGGCAGCAGTAATAATAAGTCTAAGATACTTTTGTCCTGCCATGATTTCTGGGACTGTCAGTACTGGTTTATTATGTGGTGTAACTTTGAGTGTCCCTGAGCACTGCTCTTTTACAAACAGCTTTTTATGCTAGCTGTGGATTACTGGGGTGCAGTGTTCACTGGCCACAAATTCTCATGTGCTGACTGGCTGACAGACTGTGTGTTACTTAAACGAATAGCAATGAAATCATCGTATCATTAATTTAGGGATGTGTTACCCATACAAGTAAGCACAGCAGGTCCCAGACAGATCAAACAGAATCACAGAGTATTCATGGCTGGAAATGACCTCTCAGATCACCAAGTCCAATCAAGAAGAAAAGAAAAACAACAACAAAAAAAAACCCACACAACCCCAGCTCTCACTAGAGCATCTCCTAGAACACCACATCTACACGTCTCTTAAACACCTCCAGGGATGATGATTCAACCACCTCCCTGGGAAGGCTGTTCCAGTGCCTCACCACTCTTTCTCTGAAGAATTTCTTCCTAATATCCAATCTAAACCACCCCTGCCGCAACTTCAGACCATTCCCTCTGGTTCTGTCATTAGTTACTAAGGAGAAGAG
>VWZO01014522.1:6657-18154 GCA_013396975.1 Bucco capensis
TCTAGTTGGGGATGTCCCTGGTCACTGCAGGGGGGTTGGACTAGATGACCTCCAGAGGTCCCTTCCAATCCAAATCATTCTACAATTCTATGATTCTATGATTCCAGTCTAACATACCCAAGAAAGTAGGTGGTTTTTGGATTACCCATCCCTAAATGTAAAACCCGTTAAATTGTTGAATTGTTAAATTTCATTTGATATTTGACTGCCAAGACCTCTAACCTATCCAAATCTCTCTGGAGAGCCTCACATCCTCCAATGGAATCCACAGCACCCCCTTACTAATCCTTCAAGTACTACATCTAAGTCATTTATAAAGATATTAAACAGCACTGGTCCCAAGATGGATCCCTGCGGTACCCCACTCGTCACCTGCNTGGATTCCTGAGGCACCCCTCTCATCACCTGCCTCCAGCCCGAAGTAACTCCATTCACCACAACCCTCTGGGCTCTATCTCTCAGCCAGTTGTGTACCCACCTGATGATTTTTTTATCTAGCTTAATGCTTGACATTTTATCTAAAAGGATACTAGGAGAGACAGTATTGAAAGGTTTACTGAAGTCCAAGAAGATGAGATCAGCTGTTCTCCCTTGATCAACTAGATAGGTAATCTCAGGTAAAAGGATGTTCCATTTGTACCTTCTGAGGAAGTGCACAGGTGCCTTATCAGGGTATACAAAAATGTGGAGAAGGAGGAAAGAAGCATAACAGACAGACCAGCCTGGTAACTGGTGGCATCACTGGCTGATGGCCTGTGTCTCCTACTGTTCCTTAGCTGTCAGTCACCCACCCTTCTGCCATCATGCTGTTTTAAGTTTATGCCATAAATTATGAATAAATTGCTAACAGAAACCTAGAATCATGCTGGAGTGAGTCAGGAGGAGGCCGCAAAAATGATCCGAAGGATGGAACACCCCTGCTATGAGGACAGGCTAAGAGAGTTGCAATTGTTCAGCACAGAGAAGAGAAGGCACAGAGGAGATATTAACGCAGCCTTACAGTACTTAAAGGTGCCTATAAGAAAGATGGGGACAGTCTTTTTAGCAGGACCTCTTGCAATAGGACAGGAGATAATGGTTTTAACCTAATAAAGGAGAGATTTAGTCTCAATGGTAGGAAAATATTTTTTTAAATGAGTGTGATAAAACATCGGCACATCTTGCCCAGAGAGGGGCTAAATGCGTCATCCCTGGAAACATTCCAGATTAGGTTGGATAGGGCTTTGGGCAACCTGATATGCTTGAAGATGTCCATGCTTACTGCAGAGGGATTGGACTAGATTACCTGTAAAGGTCCTTTCCACCCCAAAAATTGTACAATTCTGTAATTCTATTCAATGTAAAAATTATTTATATAGAGAGAGCTCAAGAGGGATAGGGAGCTGCTGGAGAGANGTGTTTATTTCTTAAATAGAAAATATATACTGTGTGAAGTGTTTAGCTAATAGAGTATTTCATAGCCTTTTAGGTACTTGTATGTTACCACAAAAAGCTGCATGGACACCCATTTCAAGCTGTACTGTGGATAATATGACATAAACAAAATAGAATCGATGTTTTTCATTCACCAAAAGAATCTCAACTTTTCCATTTTCCCAGTGAAAGCACCAGCAACAAAAATTGTGTGTCTCTTTCTTCACTTTCTTTACTCCAACTAATGCCAATACTTGTCCTGTCCTCAAATTGCTTCCCATCATGAGAACATCTCTATTAAAAATAGGGATGTGAAGACTGGTAATAAAGCTGTACGGAAAAGGTATAATTAGAAATTCAAAAAATTATTTTTTTTCCTTTAGGAAGAATGACAACAATTTACTTTGAAAGTGATATAAATTTTTATTTTTATGGGTTGCAAACCATTGTTTTCCTTGCTGCATATAAGAGGCTTCTGTGGTGCTTTTTTCTTTTTTTTGGTCACATAGGAATTTTCTTTGTGTTTTATGTTAATGACTGATTTTGATCCAAGTTAAAACCCAGGACTGGCCCGGTAATACTGCATTGTTTTACACTGCATGTGACCTTGAAAGTGCAAAGCGGCTCAGAGAAGCAGATGTGAGGAGCAATATATGACTTAATAAGAACTTCAGTCTTCCTTGTTCTACTAATGGTTTTAGCTTTCCAATGATCAGGCATTATTGATTTTCCTTCTCTCCTTCCCTTTTATTGAGACTGTTTTCTGTGACTTGCAGTGAGCTAAATACTATGCCATGGCATCTGCAGAAATCCCGCTTTCAGCATAGGCAAGGGGACCCATCCAGTTTGTTAAGGGTTTTACACCCTTCCTGCTGTTTGCTGCTTTTTTATCTTTTGTGTGTGTGTGTGAAATGTAAGTTGGCCTCCAGCTGCAGCAAAGCAAACCAAACAGTACATAGTCAGTGTTGCTGTACTCCCCAAGGCTCAGAAATGATGCTGGGATTGTTGTCAGCTTCACCCAGCATTATTCAGCATCAGATACCCTTAGACTCACGCATATTGGCAATTCCTCTGGTTGGCCTTTCTTTGTGGTCTCCATGGCAACTGTTTCCATTGCCATGAGCATGTCTGGGGCCCAGTTTTGCTCACATGCATCTCAGCTGCTCCTCTCCTAACATAGCAATTAACAGCTGTGATGTCACTACATTTAGAAGCCTCATGCCCTCTGTATTTTTTGTCTCTGAGACAAATGTCTTTGTAGTGTCCCTGTGGATGTGGCCAGTGGTGGCTTCCTGGCTGCCTTGGTGGCTTTCTCCAGCGAGGTCACTGGGGAGGCTTGGTCTCTCTTGCCCTTGCTGCTTTGGACTGCAAATGCTGCAGATGCTGGTAAAGGGCCATAGCCTTTGCACTGCTTGTTTGCTGGCTCTGCTCCCACACTTTCTGAAGCTTTCCATGGAAACTATTAGGGAGAGGTGTTGGGGAGGTCCCTGACAGGAGCTCAGCCCCACAGTTTACCCTTATGGGTAAAATATCCTCCAAGGCTAGGATCATGGAGGGAAATTTGATTTTTAAATGCTTAAATGCAAGAATCTCTGAATAACATCCCATGCTAGCCACTAGGAGTACAGAAAGAACTTCCCCACCACATGTCTCTGTAAAAAGGTTTTAAGAACCGTTCTACTGAAAAAAAACAAATATAACATTTTTAATCCTAATATAAAAAAATAAAACTTTTGTAGGATTCTGTTAGATGGTTACTAAAATAATAAAAAATTATAAATCAGTCTCTTTGATTTTACTTGATCTTCAGTATGATAGCTTCTTGGTGTTCAACTGCAATTTCTCAGAAATTGTTTTAAATCAGAATCCAAAGTCATCTGGAAAGGTTTCTTTTCCCCCCGTTTTTTTACCTTTGTATAGATTTATTACATTAATTGTAAATTTCAGTCTTTTCTTCGATTGTTTTAGAATGTCTGCTGGACTTCAAAATAAACAGTAGGACATTTCCTGAGAACTGAATTAAAATGCATGCTTTTGTGCAAAAATTATCACATCCTCTTTTTCATTCCTATGCTAAACAGACAAGCAGTTTAATCACAGATCAACACTGTTTTTGTCACTTCTTCAGATTTAGAAAAGAAAATTTTTTTCTATTTGTTTTTTTCTTTTCCTTTTGTCCTCTAAATACATCTGTGGAACATCCATGCTAAATCTTGAGAATGTGTTTTAAGGAGGAATGTACATGTATCCCATTTTTGATTGAGAAACCCGCATGTGATACTATTTCTTTCCAAAGCCTTTTCTTGTGCCATTGAGCTCATGAATATCTGACACTTTACATTCTGGAAAAAAAAGAGAATCATGCTGATAAAACTCGTTTCAGTTTCACCCACTCTACAACACAAGTTATTGAAGCTGCTATTACTTTATGCTCTTTAGTAATCAGGACTGTAAATTCATAGTGCCACTCACTGCCTAGAAGGATTAGGTGCAAGATCCTGTGTAGTCCTACTGGTCACAACTGATGCTGCAGCAACTCTGCTCCCCCCTTTCCTTTTCCCTAGTTCCTTGGTAGAAGCAAATGCAGTCTTAAGTCTGCAAAAGCTCTGAGAGCTGAATCACAGAATCATTAAGGTTGGAAGAGACCTCTAAGATCATCAAGCAACCATCTGCCTATCAGCCCCATGCCACTAAACCATGTCCCCAAGTACCACGTCTAGATGTTTTTTACACACCTCCATGGGCAGAGCAGAGGACACACCTAAAGAACTGTTAATTGCTTCTTGTTAAAGAGGGAGAAAGAGAGGATGGAGGAGAGCAGATCAATATCCCGAGAGTGCTAAAAGTGTGAGATGCTTCTGAGAGCCTAGGGAAAGTTGAGGATGCTGCAGTGCCTAGCCAAATAGTAATTTAAGAAAACAACGGGCAGTGTCTCAGTTTGGAGAATTGCATTAACAGCAAATAAAATTGCCCCATGAAAAAAATGTATCTGTTTTACTAAGAAGGTAAATCTAAACAAACAAGGCTAGATTAAGAGGCAGCCTAACTGCGGCAGAGGAACAACAAGTAGAATTAGCCAATTCAGTACTCTGCATGACTCCAACATGATTCCCAGTGGTCCTTGTTTAATGCTGTTTCCATATGCTTCATAAAGGCCCCTTGGTTCCTTCCCAACAAATCACTATTGCATTGCACCTTTCTTGAGGCTGCACCTCACTGGCGGACTTAGAGAGACTGGCTCAAGAGGCTGGCTGGTCACCATCACAGCCTCCTGGGACAGAAAATTAATCTTCACTACCAAAGTAAGTTGCATTACAAGTCTCTGGAATACTCCTGGCCTCAGCTAGCAGTATTTCGCAAGGGTAGACTTGTGTCAGGAAAGGTACTAAACACTGATCAACACTGTCTCACCTCCCAACAGTGTCAGTGCACCAATGTAGACACAACCTCAAAGGACACTGAATCATAGGACAAATGTGGCTGGTATGACAACAGATGCTAGTCCCTGAACTAAAATCAATATAACTCTGACACGTGCTCTCTAGCCTCTTGTGTCAGACCAAGTGCTGCCTTGTATCTGCTGCATTGCAAGTAATGAACTGCTGCCACCTCTCAGCCTCGGCAGTGTGGTCTCATCACTCCTGGAAAATGGTTTCTATCCACACGAATCCCCTAGTTTTCTAAAGTGATGCTTTAATTTTACACCTTTTACTCTTCCTCCCAGAAAAATTATTAGTTGATTGAGAGTTAGAAAGTGCTAGGAAGATTTGTTTTCTGTATTTTGGGGTTTTTTTCTTAAGAAAACAAAGATTCCAGTGAAAAACCCTGTAAGCCTCAGCTTAGAGACCTAAAACTTTGTGCGTAGTAATATTGTTTAATTCCCTTGCCAGACATTATAGGTCACAAATATCTATTGTGGTACATGTGGACTCATGTGGCAGTCTGAATCAAATTTAGACCTTTCCTGCATTGCACTGTGATTGGATCCAGTGTTCCAGTTCATTGCTCATCTGTATTTACAGAGTAAATTATAATAAATGCCTGATGGTGAAACAACTGACAGTTACTGATCAGATTCCATTACCATTGACTGAAGCAGAAAGAAATGGAAAAAATTAGCTAGGGATGTTTATCACCAATAGAGCTTGCACAGTGTGTTCAAGAAAAACACAATGAATTCCCAGTTGGTGTGAGGCTGGTATAACAGCATGACTCCTGAATGTGTTGCTCTTTGTGCTCTTATAGCCACTTTCTGTTTCCGAAACGCAGTACCTACCTGGCACAAGAGTACTGCAAAGATGGCTTTTGTTACTGCAGCTGATGCTGTAGCTTACTTGTGGGACCAGCAGGGCAAACCTGCAGCTGTAGTTAGTAGGCTTAATACCCTGTACCTATAGTCCAGCTACTTTAGTATTTATGATAATTTCTGGTTTCCAACTGGATCAATGTTTCTGTTGGCGGCTAGTTAATATGCAGTGGAAGGTCTTGTGACACAAAACATTTAAGTCATCACATGAACTTGTCATTTTCCCCGAAGATTTTTTTAGTGTACGTACTAAGCTAAATGAAGAACAAATGATGAAATGAAGGAAAAAAAAAAAAAAGCCCTGACCTCCTGTAAGTTAGAGTTATACATCCTTTCAGTAAAATCAAGACTCTTTTCTGTCCAAAATAAAAAATGGATTTCATAGTCTAAATAGTTTGGATTTTGTCAGGATTTTTCAATTAAAATTGCTTGTTTGTGTAAGTTATGTATTTGTCATATAAACGTGAAAATATATTCTCACAGTATAGACCTGGATTCAATTCAACTTCCAGTTGTCTTGTAAGTTCTTATAGTAAGCTATCTGCCCTCTCAAGATGAAATATAAAGGAACTTCTTGTAGTCATAGGACAAAGGGTAACAGTTTCAAACTGAAAGAGAGTAATTTTAGATTGGCTATTCAAAAAGAATTCTTTATTGTGAAGGTGATGAAGCACAGGAATAGGTTGCCCAGAGATGTGAATACCTAGTTCTTGGAAGTGTTTAAGGCCAACCTGAGCTTTTGAGCAACCTCAACTAATGGCAGATGTCCCTGTCCATGGCTTGGAACTAAATGATCTTCAAGGCGTCTTCCATTCTATGATTCTGTGATTCTAAGAGTGTTGTAGAGCCCAGATCAGTGTTTAATTTCACACAGTCTGGACTTGAAAAGTCCATCTGGCCCATTATTCATCACTGCCTTTTGAGGACCAGTAGTTCTGATAGCTGTGAGGTCTGCTTTCAAAATACATTTTGTCAACAAACAAATAAATGCCTGCCATTTCTAGCCATGATACAATTGTAAAATATTTTCAAAAGAAAGAATAACAAAGTTTAACAAAAAAAAAATCAAACCAAAACAAAACACCTGTTATGTTGGACATTTCCCAGTTCTAAACAATGATTCTGAAAATAGAAGTGTAAGAAAGTGAGGTATGTAAGAAATCTTTGCATGCAGGTGTGGCTGTACATAGACTTGTGAAGTCTTTCTGTGTTAAGGCTGAACTTTCTGTGGTGTGTTGTGGTCTGAATCCTCTCTTACATGAGTCTGGTATGTGGGCCTCATACCAGATCCAGAAAAATTATCCAGAAAGCTCATTCTCAAAATCATGCAAAATATTTTTTATTGAAGCATTTCCTAAAATACACCCACTGGTAAAGATGTTAAACTGATTCCATTTCAGATGTGCTTCAAAAGCATGAAGAAGGAAAGGCTTAGATAGTGATATCTTAGCATGGTCTCCAGTCACCAAGCACTGTTTAGATTCTCAAGCAAGTGAAAGACCACGTTGTACCACCTCTTGCCTGCATACATATCATATATTATTTAGTTTCTAATTTAGTCTGGATTAATGGTGTTTTCACATGCTATTTGTTTCACCTTTGTAATACCAAATCTCTTGTTTAAGGTAGAACATTTTATTGCCTGCTGATACTAATGCCTTTGTGTTTTCTCTCACCCTTTTGTATTCTGTGTCTCATCTTGTATTTTACGTTATTGTGATTACAAACCAAAACCAATTTACAGCAGTTGGGTTGTAATTTTAAAATAATAGCCATAGCAGCTCTATTGAAAAAACAGTCTTTCCCTGTACCAGTTAATGACAGATCTCATGCTAATCTGAATGCAAAACATGCTTCTTTATAGGCCTTTTCCAATATGAAAGCGAATGAAAACCAATTAATAACTCTATTACACTGCAAGGTTTTGAGAAACGAAGAAAGACCTCCTCTCTCTTGTCTCCTGGAAATTGCATCCCTGATGTCTGGGAATATGTGAAATGCAGATGATTTATACTGCCAACAGTCTCCAGGTCCCTGAGAAACAGCAATAGAAAGATTCAAAAGAAAGTCACTAGAGTCTCAGGCATAAGCATCTACTGTGGAAGAACTGGGCAGGAGCATATTTATTGTATAGTGTTTATCAGATCATGGTAAATAGAAAGTTCAGGAATAAAAGGGAAGTATGAGCAGAAAGAGGGAAAGGCTGTCAATTAAAGGTGAAATAGTCTTATTGTTCTCAAAATCCCTAGTTGAGGAAGACTAGGGCTGCAGAAATAGTATTAGCCCAAATTATTTTGAAAATTTCTGAGATTAATAAAAAAGAACTCCTGAAATATTTTGAGGACTTGAGGACATTTACATTTAAAAGGAAAACAATGTCAATATTTTTACTTCAGAGAATACTTTCCTTTTCTTGGAACTGAAACTTTTTGCAGAGGTACATATATTTCATTTGACATGTACGAGAAATAAGTGCCTTGATGAAATAGAATATTTTTACATTTTTATTTGAAAATACCTTCAAGTTATTATTATATACAGAACAAATATAGAAATGAAACATAATAATTGTTTAAATTAATCAGAAATGCTTGTTTTGAAATTTTCCTTTCTGTGTCGGTAGAAAACATGTAGATGATTCTGTGTAACTACAGTTTTCCCTGTAGCTAGATGGGAAAAAATAAAAATAGAAACAAACAATTAAGATGAAGCACAGTGTTAGTATTAAGTCCTTCCCCAGAGATACTGCTATGTCATTTACTTTTGGTTTGAATATTGCTTGCAAGTGGAGTGTATTGATTCATGCTGTCAGCAGAATTCTAGGTTCTTCAGTAAGGATTTACGAGAGGCTACTAAGAGCATTTTCAGGCAGCCTTTTAGTCAATTGTCCATTAAAGGAAGACAGAGCTATTCAGACAATCACTTTGGCAGTTACTCATATGGGGTGTAAAAAACCCAGCATATGGGAATGGTGGTTAGCCACATCTGCTTTTCACCAGGTTAAAGGACAGTGTGCATGAAATTAAAGCCCAGGATCCTTCAGTACGTGTATAGCATACAGTGGAGGTTTTGTTGCTTGCTCCATAGGCAATGCTGACCTGAGGTTCTTTGTGTGGACAAGGCACAAATTGTCTTTCTTATATTGGGCTATTCAATTCAGTTTTTAAACCTGGCACAATAAATACCCAAACAAAATTAACTTTCTTGGTAATTTAGGGAAAGGTTGAAAATTTTAGAAGATTTTTTGTAAAAGCAAAACCTTCTGCCCATATGAGGTGAACTTTCCATTGAGGCACTCTGGCTGAAAGTTGTAAAAACGAGAAGGCTCATGCTCATGCTTTCCATTCTGCTTCCCTAAATTAATTCTTAGATGTAGCACAATCTTAAAGCTCTGTCTTAGCAATTGGAGTTAGCAGCAAAGTTATGCTAATAAACACCATGTTCCACCTGCTTCCCCCAGTACAGTCAGTATACACTGCCTTTTTATGAAGAAAATCTTTCAGGGGAGGTGGGAAGTTGGGTTACAGGTGCCAATGGCATCTTGGCCTGGATCAAGAATAGTGTGACCAGCAGGACTAGGGATGTGATTCTCCCCCTGAACTCAGTACTGGTGAGGCCTCACCTTGAGTACTGTGTCCAGTTCTGGGCCCCTCACTTCAAGAAGGATGTTGAGGTGCTGGAGAGGGTCCAGAGGAGAGCGACAAGACTGGTGAAGGAGCTGGAGGGGAAGCCATATGAGGAAAGGCTGAGGGAACTGGGACTGTTTAGCCTGAAGAAGAGGAGACTCAGGGGGGACCTTATCGCCCTCTGCAACTACCTAAAGGGAAGTTGTAGTCAGGTAGGGGTTGGGCTCTTCTCCATGGCAGCTAGTGACAGGACAAGAGGCCATGGCTTGAAGCTGCAGTAGGGGAGAGTTAGACTGGACATTAGGAAGCACTTCCTCACGCAGAGGGTGATTGGGCTCTGGAATAGGCTGCCCAGGGAGGTGGTGGAGTCACCATCCCTGGAGGTGTTTAAGAAAAGATTGGATGTGGCACTGAGTGGCATGGTTTAGATGTTGTGGTGTATTGGGTCATAGGCTGGGCTTGATGATCCTGGGGGTCTTTTCCAGCCTTGGTGATTCTGTGATTAACCACATTAGCCAGGTGGTCTTTCGAAAGGGCTGTGTTGGGTGGGAGTGGCCTTCAGTTTAACTCACAAGAACATATGAGAGAAACTAAACAGGGGTAGTAATGAAGTGGAAGTGAGGGATGATCCAAAGAGATTATTCATATTTTGTCACAGATGCTTCTCTGCTGCACCTCTGTGCTACACCTTGAACAGCTGCTTAGCCAGGTGAAAAGTTGATGTGAAAAACTGTTCGAATTTACAATAGAAGAGAAAAGAATGAGAAGTCAAGACCAAGCTTAAGGATATAATGGTTAAATGCTCAGAAGCCACAGTGGTACAATTTATGAACATGGATTAAGGCTCGGCAGCAACCTCTGAACTCCATCTGAATGATAAATGCAATATTCAACTAAATTAAATGACAACAAAATCTGCTACTGACGGTTATCATATAGGTATATTGATTTCCTTTTTCGTGGCTTTGTGCACACAAACCAGTGAAGAACACTCTGTTATTTATTTACATTTCAGCAGTAAAAAGCAGTTCTTGGGGTTCTGATTGTTATTTACAGTTTATATGAGTATGACTGTCAATCATACACCTTCTGCAAGAAATTGCTTCATCTTAGAGGATGCAGGGACCCAGCATTTGGGGGTATTTTCTCAAATTGTCTCAAAAGCCACATAAAAGAAGCAAACGAGTAACTTTGTCTTTCATCAAGGCAGGTGGCAAACCTTGCCTGTGGAAATAACCTCAGTGAAAGATGACTCCAGATCACCTCCCATGTGCCTCCCAGCGAGACAAGAGAGATCTTGTCTCTACCAGAGCCTGCACAGTGGCCCACGTGTTAAAACAGCACCCGCAGGGCTCAAAGTGGGTGTCATCCGTAGAGCCCTTGCAGTGCAGTGCAGTCCAGTGCTTGCATAACCTACAGAGCCAGCAGAGATGCCCTGAGCCCAGATTAGTATGCATCTCAGGACAGACACAGGCTTACTCTGAGTCAGTGCTTGCTCCTGCAGACTGCTCCTGGACCTCCACTGTATTTTACTGGCTGTGTTGGCAGATGCTCCAAACTGGCTTCAGCAGGTTTCAGAACCTGAAACATGTTTGAAAGCTCTACAGCCATGTCAGCAGATTTGAAACAGCTCTGCTGGCACCTTCAGCTTCAGCAGACCCTGCTCCTGGAGCTTTCAGCTTGTGTAGACAACTCTGCAGCCTCTTCAGGTGAGGAAGCAGTTTCGCCCGTCCCCCAAGAGACAGCTAAGAGACTGGACGGCCCAGCCCTGGCCATTTGAAGCAGCCAGTCTTCACAGCACGTGTGGATTTTTTATTTATTTTTTTATTTCTGTTGTTGTAACTAGGAAAGTAACTATGGTTTCCATCCGGCAGAAGGTTCTGCATTACACAGTTGCCAAAGTGGACATGGGAACCCAGACTGAATGCCAACTGAAGCATACAGCAGTTCAGGTCACATGCTGCAGGGAATGCCAGAACCCTTCCCTGGCAGCAGGTGGCAGTTCTGATAACTGCTGTGTGCACTGTGAGAAGGTTGATGACCTATTCATCAACAGACTGACAGAGCCCTCAAGGAGGGATGAGATGGTCCGCGTAGCAGGCTGCAGGCAGTGTCTCAGCTTCTCCCTGTTAGCAGGGGACTGTGTACGGTG
>VWZO01014530.1:7795-29377 GCA_013396975.1 Bucco capensis
TCACTAGTCAGATGGCAGCATGGTGACAAAATAAAGACAAAGGAGAAAGAAACAAGCTTTCCCTCTACTCCCATGAGATACCAGTACTCAATTCCCCTCTGTGGGGACACTCTTCCATCATCCACCTGGATTTGGGGAGCAGTGGGGACACAGCACATGGCAGAGAGGAGTTGCAGGCTTTCCTTTGTCTCCAATGCTTTTGATAGTAACTTGTGTGGTGCCTCTGCTTCCACAAAGATACTGATTTTCTCCCTGTGTGAGCTGTGCTCTTTGGCAAGCCAGAGAGACTGATGCAGACACATTTTATATTTCAAATCTTTCTCTTTCTTTGGGTTTTTTTTTTTTTGTCTTTAAACCACAGTTAATTCTTCCCTTTTGCCTTGGGTTATAGGACTTATGTCCGGAAACAATAGGAGCCTAGCACCTTCCCATATGATCTCCTTCTTAGTTTTAGCTGCTTGTAAAACCCTATCTTGGTCCCTTGAGTCCTAAAGAGTAATAAGTCCATTGCCTCCACAGTTGCCTACTCCATCTGGGACTCTCATTGGGATTCAATCCACACATTCAGTTCAGGTGGGATCTTCAAAAAAAAAAAAAATCAATAACCAGCATGTCTGGCAGCACTTTACTGCATGGTATCTGTGTCCTGCTTCCTGGCTGGGACTCACAAAATACTGATGTTCTGTTGAATTGGGGTTTTTTCCAAGGTTTCCAGCCACTTCTCTGTTACTCTGTGATTTTTCTTTTTGTTTTCCATTGGACTGTAATCTCTCTCTCCTAATCTGTACAGAGATGGCCATTCCTCCTGCTTTGCTCTTTCCCCTCTAACTGAGGCCCTGCAGTTTGCAGTGTTCAAATCATGGCTTTGGGTATTACTACATGAGGATGTCACCAAGCTGGGAAAGCTGCTGATGGCTGTAAGCTGTCAGTCACATCCTCTGCTGCTGTCAGGGTGCTCCTGCTCGAGAGGTGGAGCAGTGGCTGCTGATCCTGGTGGGTGGATATGGCTATGGAGTGAGCTGTACTCCAGTACCAGTAGTGTCAGCTGAGCAATAAGGGTGATGGGGAGCATTGCTGATGGTGTTCCCCACAGCTTGTTGCAGGTCATGTTTAGATTGAAGCACAGAGACAGAGTTGTAGTGTTACCCACAGATGTTAAACCAACCCTAAACTCATTTGTGTCCAGCTAACAGCCTGCCTGAGGCAGCTGTCAAACAGCTCAAGCTGTAAAACTGCTCAAGTACCTGGATCTGGTCCATCCTGAGCTTTGGGATACTGCTGCTAGCTTGAGGTTGAAGGCTGATAATGTAGCCACAGCTCAAAAAGTGGGTTCAGTTTTGGGGTGCTGAGCATGTCTGGAGAAGGGCAACAAAGCTGGTGAAGGGTTTGGAGAACAAGTCTTGTAGGGAGCAGCTGAGGGACCTGGGGTTGTTTAATCTGCAGAAAAGGAGGCTGAGGGGAGACCTTCTTGCTCTCTACAACTAGGAGGTTGGAGCCAGGTGGGGGTTGGACTCTTCTCCCTAGTAACAAGAGCTAGGACAAGAGGAAACAGCCTCAACTTGCATCAGAGGAGGTTTAGATTGGATGGCAAGGAAAATTTCTTCACCACAAGGATTGTGAAGCATTGGCCCAGGGCAGTGGTGGAGACACCATCCCTAGAGGTATTGAAAAGACTTATCTTAAAGCCTGTTGCTAACAAAATCGATAAGTGAAAGGCAAAGCTTTGTGTGACTGCTCCATTTGCTACAAAGATACAAAGAAAACCTTCATAGGACCTCAATATCAAAATCCAACTTGTCTGGATATATTACAGGGGGAAAAAAATCCATCAAGAACACAATATAAACCAGAGAATTACATTTTAATCCTCATCTATAATTAATGTTAAAGGAAAAATACATGATGGATAAAGGAGAAAATAAACATTATTTTATTACTGCAGTGCCATAGACTCGAAATATTCTTGACCATTGACAATCCAAAGCACTTGATGTTTTGTAACTGAGTCACTGGGGGAAGGTTCTGCTTGAACAGGTGTGTTAAGTAGTTTTATTCTATTTGTTTTTAGGTGAATTTCATGTAGGGATTTACCTAAGTGCCAGCAGAACCTGAAATCATCAACCCAGTTTCTTGTGATACCATTCTCCTGTATCCTGGCCCATTAGGCATTAATTAATAAGCCTTCCCAAGCTCTGCTTCATAGAATTGTTATGAACTTCATGCTTGATGCATTTAGATCCCATGATATTGAGCAAGAACAAATGAGCTGGGATGAAGGAATTTTAGGCATTTTCTTTTCAAACAAATATGTATATATATATATGTATATATATTTTCCTTATGGCCAGGCTGGTCTTAATGAATCTGATCTTATTTCATCTCAGGAGCAAAGATGTTTCAGGCTGGTTTAGAGAGAAACTTGGCTCAGGACACAGACTCTGTATGAGAATCTGATGATTGTTAAACCATAGAATCTGAGTGGAAACATCACTGCAGAGCAACTGGACAGGAACACAAATACCTAACCTGCCCTGTGCTGATACTGAAAAGTAGAGTCTCACAGCTGCCTTTGTGGTAGATTTCTTGCATGACTAAGACTAAATAATTCAGAAAAAGCTTTTCAAAGACAATTGCAGCACCAGGGCACTGAAGTGTCAGTGAAAGCCACAGAGTGTGAGTGAGCAAGTGTGAACCTCTGAGCTGCAGTGTCTGTCTCAGTCTTCCACCCCTGAGGTGGTTATAATTCTTCCAATCTTCCAAGCTATTTTTTTTTCTTTTTATAGCACAGGCAGGTTTTGGAAGGAGCTAATTTACCAGGCAGGAATGGCTGGAAAGTCAAGATTTCCATTTTGTGTGACAATACAGCATGTCAAAAGAGATTTCACTCTTACCGAAAGGAAAAAAATCTCTCTGTCTCATGGAGAAGAAACTTCTGGCAACTTTTTCCCTTCAGGAATGTCAAGATAATTTCTTCTGACTTCTAAAAAATGAAACAGAGCAGCCAGCTACCCCAACACAACTTCCTCCATGCAGTTTGTCAGAGAGCCCAAGTGATCTAGGTGATGTGGAATCCAAGGGGAATGATTTCCTTCTTGAACCAAAATGAATTGCAACAGACCTGAGAAAGTTGTCCTTGTCAAAGATATTTACATGTATTTACACTCTTGAGCAGGTCTGCTAGACAACAAAACCCAAACCTATTGTTGAACTTGCAGGTCTCCAGACAACATCTCTGCCTTGGCTGATAGATTGTCTCTGTTTGCTCCCACATTGCTAAATCATTCTCTAGGTATGAAAAGCTCTTGGCTTGAAGTGCTTCCCAGGATGATGACTGAACTGCACTAAAGCAGAAAAAGGAGCCAGCCAGATTGCACTAGCTGCCTCCCTGATACCTGCTCCAAGAGCTTTGCAGCAGCAACATGCTGTTGGCCTGTGCTCAGTTCAGATCTGCTAGAAGCACAAGATCTTTCCCAAAGAACCTATCCATTTTTTTGTCTGTCCTGTACTTGTCTAGGTGAATACTCCTGGAGAAGTGTAACATGTAGGCTGGAATCCTAAATGAACAACATCGCATCTCTTTGTCAGACTGTTTCTCTTCTTCTGGGTATTTCTGTCCTGCAGCTTCTCCCATTCTTCTTCTTTTGATGTGATAAAATTCTTTAACCTACAGCATCCATTCACTCACCTCATGGCCAGGCTTTGTGAACACAGCTCCAGGGAGGGCTCCATCCATGCTCTTCCCAAGCACTTTTTCCAAGCGCTGCTGGCTGCAAAGGCCAATTTGGGACAGACAAGAGCAGTTGCAAAAGGCACAGCACAAGGACTCCTCAGGAGGTAGAAGCTGCAAGACACGATTCTTTCTACGCTGGCTTTTCTCCTCCAGAGTGATCCTGCGTGCCTGCTCCAAAGCATCAGCTGCATTCAAGCTAGTGTGTGTGCAGAGCTGCTGAGTGGAGGCCAGAGGAGAGCAGTTCAGGGGAGCAATATGGCCAAGGCTGAGCTGTTGTTTCAGGGAGTCCTTGCATCTCCTCTTCGGGGCTCCTCTCTTGCCACAGCCAGGGGCAAGTTGCCCATAGAGCATGAGCTTAGGCAGGCAGGAGTTCTTCATCCTGGAGCCGTGAGNGCAGCTCCTACAACATCCAGATATATAATATATACAAATATATACAGATATATGCAAATATATACAGATATATTATATATACAACTGTTGCTGAACACAGGACAGACTCTTGAAAGAATACCATTTTCCCAGTAAGTTGATGGTTAACTGTTATCTGAGGGCACTCTTCCTGAACTTCTTACACTCACTCAGTAATGATTTAATCTGGACAACATCTCCCTGGTTTGCCTTTATGAGGCAGTGTCAAAAACCTTGTTAAAATCACTGTAGACAAGCACTGCACAGCTCTCTTCTCTCCATCCATGAGGCCTATTATGTTGTCAGAGAGGGAAATAACTCAAATTGATGCAGTGCATTCTGGAGCAATCCATGTGGCTGTTACTTGTTAACTTTTAGGTGCTTATGGATTATCTTTATTGTTTGTTCCAGTCCTGCTCTGGGACTTGAAGCCAATGTGTGGCACCTGTGCTTCCAGCTGTGCTCTTTCAGAGACAGGAATCCTTCTTCCCATTCTCCATCCTTACCTGAACTCTGCAGGTTTTTGCAGAGTACTTGCCACCAGCAACACTCTGAGAGTGCTTTAGCCAGGCACTAAAGATGATGTGTCTGGCCTGAAAGGCTTCTAATTTAGCTAAGCACTCCCTCACTTTTTTCTTCCCTTGTTCTAGCAGGAGATGTTACATTTTCTTTGCTATACTGTATTTAAGCCACATGATTTTAGTCATTACTTTCAGTGAAGGCTGAAGGAAAAAAGCTTTTGGCCTCGAAGAGATCATGTCTCAATAGCTTACCTTCAGCACTTTCTTGATTTTCCTCCTACAGGGTGACTTCTTGGTATCATTTTGTGCCTTTGCCTTCCTGATTTTGTCTTTTGTTGTCACAGAACTTATTTTCATCTTCAGCAGCCTAGCCAGGTTTCCACTTCTTCTGTGAATTCCAGTGTTGGAAGTCAAGAAAGAGCTTGTGGTTTAACCAAGCTGGTTTATTATCATTGCTTCTTCCTTCTCCTGCTTTGGTGTAGTTTGCTCTTCTAAATGCAATGTTTGTTCCTTCAAAAAAACCCAAACCTGTCAGTTTTCCTTAGCTCCTTTTCTCCTCTCAACTGTCTTTACCTAAGATTTTACCTACTTCTTCTCTGAATCTATTGAAATCCCCATCCTTGAAGTCCACTGTTTTGATCTTGCTGCTCTCTCCTTCCTTTCTTATGGATTATGAACAATGTCATTTTGTCACTTCCCTTCTCCCAAGTAACAAGAGACAGGACAAGAGGAAATGGCCTCAAGTTGCACTGAGGGAGGTTTAGGTTGGATATTAAGAACAATTTCTTCCCTGCAAGAGTGGTTAGGTATTGGCCCAGGCTGCCCAGGGCAATAGTGGGGTCACCATCCCTGGTGTGGCACTTTGTGACATGGTTTAGTGGCACGAAGGTGTTGGATCAGTGGTTGGACTTGATGATCTACTAGGTCTTTTCCAGTTTGAATGATGCTGTAAGTCTGCAATTCATGGCTTGAACCCTCTCCCCAGCACTCTCTCTCACCCCTCCTATGATCCTTTTGTGTGATTCTCTTTGGCTAGAAATACATATTGGAAATGATTTGGTTGCATTGGGCAAAAAGAAGGAATTGGTCAGATAGATTTTGCTTAGCTTCAGACAAAGAAGAAACAGGACAATGACCCCCACCCTCCATCTGACCATGGATCATCTTCCCAGGTTACAAGGCTGTGCTGGAAGCACGTGATATCCTGGCAGGAGCACAGCAAATGTCCAAGAGGGAAATGACACGTTAAAAGGAAAAGACAAACACATTTTTCACCCTGACAGACAGCTGGCTTACATCTGTATTTTCACAGGCATATCAGCAGTGTTGACTGTTATTGTTAAACACTCAGATGCTGCACCAGAGTGTCAGAGGGGCCTAAATTCTCTCCAGTCTGATTGCCCACGTCTAAAGACATCCTGAAGTGATTAATGACCTTTTGGGTCTTCCCTCTAGGATGCCTTAAGAGTCACAAAGCAATGGCTGGAAGGAGAGATGCTGTCAGGGTGCTTGGCGTTAGCACCGCGTTCACTATCGAGAATGCCTTCCCCTCCTGCCGGCTAGGAGAGCAGCACCGGGGAAGAGGCCGTAGGAAGGGGTGGGAGTTGCGGGGCTGGGGAAGGGGCCGGAGGAGTAGTACCGGGGAAGGGAATGGAGGAGCGGGGCCGGACCTGCACCTGCGGCTCTCTCGCCGACGCCCACGCGTGGCCGCCGGGGGCGGGACGGGAGCGGGGCCGCCGCTGCCCTATCCCCACTGCCCACTAGGTGGCAGCACGGCGTGTGCGCTGCTGCGTGCGGGGCGTGGGGGTGAGGCTTGCAGGGGCAGCTGAGGGCGAGCGGAGGTGTGGAGGGGACTTTGGACAGCCCGGGAGTTCAGTCCTACAGGGAGCTCTCGTCAAATGAGAATGGGTTTGGAAGGCTCTTGGACGTGTTAGAGCCAAAGTAACATGAGGATGTGTTTACCAAGGGTAGAAGTACCAGCTCCACTTGCTGCTCATCTGCTTCCACAGCGTTGAGGGCAGTGTGTGCAGTGCAGAGAGGCTACCCCAGAGCTGCCTTTCTGTTCTCGCAGGAGGATACCGCAAACCTTTCTGTCACCTCTGTGACTCTCTGACAGCAGGGACAATGACCATTAGGCATTAGCTTGGGCACAGAACAACCACCAGGCTTTGAGAGGAGAGGCATTAGGTCAGGCACAGCCACCTGCAGCAAGTACAGCTTCTCTCTGCTGTACAGCCCTGTGCTGGACCATGCACACACACACAAAACTGGGGACATAGACATCCAGCTGCTCAGGAAGCATCTCTCTGAGATAACTGGGGAATGTGTGCCACTGTTTGGGAGCCCTTGCCACCAGAGTCAGCCAAGGATAAAGGGGAGGAAGGTTAAGTGTCTCACCAGTCTGGGTCATTCCTTCTCCCTGTATCTTACCAGTGCTGCATCTGACTTCCCAAGGCTCTTCTCTGATGGTGGATGCCATTTCTCTGTCAGGAGTGCCAAGACAGATTTGTCTGGGATTCAGAATATTATTTTTTTATGGATTTTGGCTATGCTGTTGCTTTGATTTTATAATCCTTCTACTAGAGTTTGGAGCAAAGGCAGGGGACCTTTTCCAATCATGCTCACTGAGAAAGTACCACAACAAGCTATCTTGTCAGTGTGGTAGCTGCACGTGTGCCAAAACCTACATGCTGAAATGGTTGTGAAAGATGACAAAAGAAGGAGATCCAGACTGAGAACAGCAGGTCCTGGGCTTGTGTCCATACTCAATTGTCCCATCTTAAATGTGCCCTTGTTCTGCCTTTGCAGCAGCCAGTTAATTGCATTGTGAGGTTTGCAGATCATGGAGCTCTGGAGAAGCCAGAGCTTGACACAGAGAGCTAGGGTGACAACCTCCTGCTGAAGGGGAAAAGAAAATTGAGGGGAGAGAGGGAAGAGATCTTCTCTGTGGCCTCAGTGTGAAACTCTGGAGCTGGCCTGGAGGCACCTCAGCAAGTCCTGGCTTTGCCCCCATTAGCATGGCAGAGGAGGGAGAGCCATACTCTGCCCCTCTTCTCCTCCATGCTGCTCCCCATGGCTTCTCAGCACATGCTTACAATTCCATGAGCTGCATACAGGTAGGGGACCTGGGTGAAAAGTGAGCCCCAAAAGCTCTTCCCTTCCTCCTGGCCTCTGAGTTGAGGTTTGGGTAGTTTTATAACCTCCCACACTGTATAATAAGAGCCTTAACTGATGGTGTATGCAAAATGGAGGCCCAGAGTGCAGGGTGATGCACAATGATGTTTTTCTGTGCCCTTACAGATCTCCTGGGAAGTTCCTCTGTCCCTCAGCCCCCGAGACTCAATGTCCTCCCAGAGGAAGGAGCCTTTTGATTTCAGAGGAGGAAAGACATCACAGCAGGCTCCAAATCCACCCATGCGTCCTTCTCCAGCTGAAGGAATTTGTTTGAAAGCCACATCTACCCCCTACCATGAGCTGGCTGAGATGCTGTCTCCTGGGGAGCAGCAACATTTCAAGGGTGAAGCCCTGGCCTAATTCAGAAAGGCAAGAGGTGCCAACCCACCCTTCTCCAGGAGCCCCTGGGTCTGCCTTGACTGCCAGAGAAGTGAAAGTTTGGGGCATTCAGAGTGCACCACAAGACACTTCTGTTTTCTAGTGCTTCTGGGAGGGTTCAGATGTACAAGAGGCTGAGGGTCTCTGGGGAGGGTGGGATATTTTTAGCTGTCACTTGGCTGATGTTTGCTGTCATGTTGAGAGAGTTTGTTATTCTTTTCTGTATGGATTATATTCTTTTAGGAATAGCAAAAGCTCCAAGAGTCTGGGATAGGTGCTTTTCCTCCATTCACATAGGAATAACAGTAATAATAACAAGAATACTAGGAAATTAGGGACTTTGTAGAAATAGCCAAGGCCTCACCAGAACTCCCCACCTTCTTCAAGCAGTGTAGCTGCTCCATTTGAGAAATATATGGCCTTGTGTCAGCCTTTCTGGACAAGAAAAAAACAGCATTATGCAACTGGCATTAGAGACCAGCAGTCTGCTTATTGTGAACTCGTGCAGCACTTGAAAACAGTAGTTTTTGGCCCAAATTCAGCACATCACTTAGGCATATGCTTAACTTTAAGCATGAGAATAGTCATATTGAAATCAAGGGGACTGTTCACATGTTTACAGTTAAGTCTCAATCCAAGTGCCTTGCTGAATTGAGGCCTACTGGGAACTGAGAATGCTAATACAGTTTTCAGAGCCTGACCCTGTAAAATATTAAATGCAGCTGAGCCCTCTAATTCCCACTGAAGTTAATGGAATTGAGGGCACTTGGCATTCCTTGAGTGTGTGCAGCCCTGAGCAGAATCCAACCCCTAATGCAGCCACTGGAAACGTGCTGCCTGAAAGCCAAGAGTGATGCTCCTTGGTTACAGGTTGGATCCAAGCTGCCAAAGGTAGAGTCCTTCATCTTCAAGAGGATGTTTCACCAGCAGCTTTTGGAGTCTGGAGAGCTCAAGGTTAAATACATGGCACAAAAAGAGCATGAGAAATGGAAGGAGGGAGTGGGAGTGATCATGGAGGGTGTCAGCAATGTGCTTTTTTGGTCCTGCTTTGCCAATGTCTTGTAGCCACTGAAGCAGAGTTTTGCTGCAGGGTTTGGAAAATGAGAGCAATCCTGGCTAGAAGGTCTGTATGTTGAAGATTTTATTGTGATGTTTGTGTTTTTATTGGCTTGCACTTCCTATTTTTAGGATATTTCTTCTTGGAAATAGCAATTCTGATGAGGAAAAGCTCCCAAAATTTTCTAACCACAAACTGAAGGCTTTTAAAAAGCAGTCTGCGGAACAGGCTGTCAATTTTTGGCAATCAAGAATGTTGTTGAACATTCTAAATATTGGTAAGAATTCAGCCTAAATGTATTTTGTTACTTTTTTTTTTTCTCCAGCCATTTCAGAGAACTGGTTGAAATTGTTGACAACCCTCTTGAAAGCAGTAATACTTCTTGGTTTAAATGGCCACTAAATAAAACACAAGTTTTTCAGCCAGGCTTAGAGGTTTAGATGACTTTGCAGGTTGGTTTGGGCTGGCAAATGATGAGGAGGTTGGCTGGCACAAGGAAGGCTGAAGTGGTTGACATCAGGGTGGCAGTCTGGGGAAGAGGGTTTGATGATAAAGAAATCAGAATCACAGAATGTTAGGGGTTGGAAGGGCCCTAGAAAGATCATCTAGTGCAACCCCCCTGCCAGAGCAGGATCACCTAGAGCAGCTCACACAGCAATGTGTCCAGGCAGCTCTGCAATGGCTCCAGACAAGGAGACTCCACAGCCTCCTGGGCAGCCTGGGCCAGTGCTCTGGCACCTGAACTGCAAACAAGTTCCTCCTCGTGTTAATACTAAACCTCCTGTGCTCCAACTTGCTCCCATTCCCTCTTGTCCTACCATTGGATGCCATTGAGCNAAAGAGGCATCAAGCAGCCTATGGGACACTTCTAGCAGGGTGATTTTACAGATGAGAACACAGCTTCTCAGCAATGGATGTATTCTGTAGCAAAAAAAAAAAAAAAAGGAAAAGGCTTCATTTAGGGTCAGTTTGACTCAGCATTTAGAATTCAGCAATCAGCAATACAGAGGAGTTTTGCCTAAATATGTAGGAGTTCAAATGTTCCTGTTTCTGGGGAGGTGCTTGTAAAATCTGAGCTTTTTATCCTGTTTAGGATGAAAATGGCTGTCTGCGTTTTTAGGTGGAAATGTTGCAATTCAGGCAAGTCTGAGCTCTCATTTCTGAGAACAGAAATGGCAGATCCTGCTAATCAAGATCTGAGGTGATGAAAAGTGGATGAAAATTCTAGTAGACTTACATGGGAAGTCTGAATGATTTAAAAATTGCAGAGGAAAATGCATCACAACTTAGGTAATATTTTTGTAAGCTAGCCAAGAGAAAGAAAGGGAATAGCCACATATTCTCACCCCCCTCTTGCAACAGCATGGCAGAATGATGTTAAAAACACTGGAGAGGGAGAGCTGCCTTGGAGGAAGAAACCTGCTGTGTGTTTCAGTCAGGCTGATTCTGGACCCTGGAGGAGGCTCAGAGCAGCAGGCTGGGCTCTGGGATGCTGTGAAGGGAAGCTGGACTGGAATAGGCATCTGAAGCAATCAGATCTGAAGTCATGGGAGCAGGATGAATGCCCCAGAGAGGTGGAAAAAAAGGAGAAATCTGACAGTGTGACCCTTTCCTCCTTTCCCATAGATGCTGCTTTAATACAGCCAGGCCTGACCTTCGTCCTGGGAGTCCAGCAGAGTGCCGGGCAGTGTGGCAACACGAGGCCTGGGGCACTTCAGAGAGCTTTGTACCTCTTAACTGCTGTAAACACCCATAAACTATCTCACTGTTGGGTTTAAGGTTTCTGCAGAAGGTAGCTGACCACAGAGCCCAATTGGACTCTTCCTAACAGATTCACTGCTTGCAGTGGAAGGAGCAAAGGACTGCTCCTAGCTTTAGCATGAGAATGCAGCAGCCTGGAGTGCACAACAGGGTTGCTTCAACAGGGGTTTCTTTCCCCAGGCATTCTCATATGCCCTGGGAATGCTCTGTCCCTCCTGGACCCCATGGATGACCGAAATACCATGAGCCAAGGAAGGATGTTTGCACTTGCCTGTGCACTGTTGGCCTCTGCTTCTCCAAACTGCAGGGGCCACCTTACAATAATACTTATCTAGGGCTATATATTTTCCTAGCATTGTACAAATATGAACTAATTAATACCCAGGACTCCTGTCGCCCATTCTGCTAGACTCTACCAGCCCCAGGCAAGTCATTTAACCTCTGTTTGTCTTAGCTCTCCCATCTGTTACACATTGTTATTCATTGTCCTCTGAGAAGCCAAGCAAGTTGAATGAGATCTTGGACATGTAAAAAATGACTTGCACAGGATGATGTGGAGTGGCCTGGTTAAGCTCCTTGTGGATCCTTTGTCAATCCAGGTTGTGTTTTAGCATCACCAATACAGCTAGGCTAGGCACTTGGTTTGTATGTGACTTCCCAAGGGGGAACAATGACCTTCACATCTAATCATTGAAGGAGAGGCAGGTAGCAGGAGAGCTGCTTGTGTGTCAAGTGGGAGGTTACTTAACCTGTGTTAGTCTACAAAGGAATGGATCCAGAATCCTTATGGTTAGTTTCTCCAGCAGCCCTCACTCTCTAGAACAGACAGTGAGAAATGCAGTGAGCCTTTGGGGAGGATCTTGATGGAGAACCAGCTTCAGAACAGACCAAAGCACTTGGGCTTCTGCATATATCTTTGACCTTAACCTGGCTACAACTTGAACCTTGACCCTGTCCTGAATGCTTAGGAGGAGCAAAGCTGGTGGGATGTGAGTGATCAGGGTTGTGCTCATCCCCAAATGAGTCCAATTCGCTCCAGACAGCAGGGCCATGAAGGGGACCAGTGGACAAGCTGAGGCAGGATCTGACTATAAGCTTGAGACTTTAGAAGTGGATGTAGATGAGCAAGGTCATGCCAGCCTTGCACTTTGGTCCTCCTGAGCCAGTGGAGTTTTGCTCCAGCAGGGATCCTTGCCTGCCTGGCCTCTAAGGTTTCTTTATACTGTTGCTTGCCTTTGCTCAGGACTACAGACTAGGAGATCTAACCTGCATCAGAGGAGCCCATCAGAAGGACATGCTGCTGCCTTTTTCAGGGCAGAAATATTACAAAATGCTCCTAGCAGGGTTTTGTTGTTGGGTTTTGGTTTTTTTTTGCTTCACTTGGCTTTCCACTTAAATGGAGTTTTCTCCTTACCACACTCCAAAAAAGAAGAGACCTCAGAGCCCTTTACGCAGGCAGTATTGCTTTTCCAAAAGCTCAGGTTTTCCAACGTTGTTATTAAAAAGTAGGAAAGCCAAACTTTTCACTAAAGCCATTTCTGACTGAGTAAAATCCCTTTCAGTGCTTTAAATGGCTTTAAGATGGTTTTACAAGCTATATTTTTAAATGGAGGGATAAACATGGGAAACCTTGACCCAGAAGAGCACTTAAGTATATGTTCAAGTCCATATGTAGGATGTTGCAGGCTGGATTCAGGACATTAAGGGGCAGGATTATCCACAAACATTTGCAAAGTTGCTTTTGCTTTTTGATGAGACTGGAAAACTGGCTTTTTGAAAGTAGAGGCTCTACAATGGGTCATTGCAAGTGCATGTGTACCAGGGCAGGCTGGTGCTGGCCATGATCAATAAGCACATGAGAAAAGCACTGAAAGTGTAGCTTTCAGAAGGTGGTGGATTCTTGAAAGTCTGGGAAATCTGCTTTTAAATCAAGGCTGAGTTAGACTGTGTTTACAGCTGTTAATATAAACAAGGGAACCTAGCTACAGAGCTCACAGCAGGACTGCGACATCATGTTTTCGTTACACTGACTGAAAACTATGCATAATAATCAGCAGATTATTTGGTATTTAAATACAAGTATGGATCCAGTTATAAACCTCTGAAGATGGATATTAAATTAAGGCTCCTTAGCTCTGTCATCTTTTATTTTTTTTTCCTTTGCAAATGCCTCACAGTGAACTGTTGCTAATTTTTGCTTACGACAAATCAGAGTTCAAATGGTTGCAATTAAGCAGCTAAATACTGTAATCAAACTGCAAGTTAGCTGAGCTCAGGGAGTGTGCTGAGCATGGAAAGAGGGAGGTGGGAAGGAAGGCATGGATTAGGCACACATTATTAAAACAGCTTTTCTGGATACATGCAACTTCCAGGGTGCCTACTGCTCTGTGCTGGGTGGAAATAAAGGAATTCAACCATGGCATCTCTCTCTGGGGCTGAGAGGGATTTGTTTGAGAGAGTTGTATTCTCCTTAGAGAGTGAAATAGGCTTTAGGCTTTCAAATTGCCTGCAAATATTGCTTGGCAAAAAAACCCCCAACAACATAGAGTATTCTAGTGCTCCCCAAACAAACAGTAAAACAGTATGGGAAGAAACAGGAAGGCAAAGGAGGATCTTTCTAAATGATTTCTGGCCCTCCCATGACCCAGTTTTGATCTTGTGTGGTTTAAAGGAGCCTTTGTTTGAATGTAACACTTTGGCAGCAAAATGAGCCTGAGCAGTGGTGTTGAAATAGCACAAGAGAGCTGGAAAAACTACCTCTGACCAGCCCTGGAGAACACATGCTCTACAGTTCTATGCCCTTAGCTGGTGGATCCCTGTTTGCTTTTACTCCTTCTGCTTTCTGGTGGAAAACACATGGTTTGCAAATGCCATCTCTGAAGTCAACAGCTGAAGGCCACAAGGTCCCTTCTGCATGGAATCCTGATCCCATGCTGTTGTATGCACTGTGCCTCACTTCATCTGGGGGAAAAGCTGTACCAAGCTATCCAAGGCTTTGTAGCACTAAAGCCTTTGGGTGGCTCAGTAGTTTTCAGGCTTTGTGAGCCAATTTTTACCTGAATTGAGGAATCCTTCAGGTGGAGGGAGCAATGCTGTTCTAAACAAGGCTGGAGTATATCCAGTTGTCTCTCTGGAGCCATTGCAGAGCTGCCTGGATGCATTGCTGTGTGAGCTGGTCTAGGTGATCCTGCTCTGGCAGGGGGGTTGCACTAGATGATCTTTCTAGGGCCCTGCCAACCCCTAACATTCTGTGATTGATTCTGTGATTCAGTTTCAGCCTGACAATCTGAATTGCCTGCACAAACACTTTCCTACAGCTCTGGCTGCCTCTGCAGGGTGATGGGGAGCTGGTATCCAAGTGTGGGGATGGCAGTGATCTGCTCTGATCCCCAGTCCTGCAGTGCCAGAGCTGGGAGCTGCAGGGATGGAATCATCCCTCTGCTGCATGCACATCTGAAAGAGGTCACTCCCAAATCCTCCTGTGAATCCAGTCCCCCAGATGGAAACCTTTTGTTTCTGAAATAGGAAAACTCTGGTGATTTTTTTTCTGATTTTCCCCCCACCCCCCCTACATTTTTTGGCTGAAGTCTAGTCATTAAATCTAACCCAAATTCAAAAATAGCTTTGGCTGCCAGCGAGGAGGGAAAGGCCTGATTCTAGTGTGATGTTCCAAAAAGCTGGGCTTTTGTGTGAATGTAAGTAGGGGGAGATTGGTTTAGGTGTTTTTCCTAGTCTATCAAACCTCATCCTGTGCTAACATTGGAGCTGGTGCTGTAGACCCAAGAGTTTGGACAAGGTCTTTACAAAATGTGCTCAGTATGCACTTGCTTCCCAGCAGTTGTTGCTCATTGCCACCTGAGCTGCTCTTCCAAACCAGCCTTGCAAGTAAACTCTTCATGATTAAGATTTTAATATTTCCACAAAAATCCATTTTTTTCCCCCCAACAGATATCATCAATGCCAAGGAAAAATCCTTTCTGTGTCCAAACTGCCAACTGAGGTTGAGAGGAGAGCAGGTTTGGGTGTTGTTTTATAGCTTTGCCTTTAAAAGACAGGTTGATGTGACTCTTTCCTTTATGACAAGTCTCTGTCTTTGTCAAATCCCAGAACTTCCTCTTCTAGAATGTTTTCATTCTGCAAATGGACTTTCTTAGGTTATTTTAATCAAAGTTTAAACCAAAGGTTATGTCTTAAATCTTGGGTGCAAAGTCTAGGAAAGATATTCCCCCTTCTATTTGGATAGCTAGAAACTCAGAGCTCATTCCTGTTTCTCCAGTGCAGAAGCAAGGAGAGCATCAGCCCCAAGCAGGATAAAAGGGTGAGATCCTGCACCTTTGTTTTGGGTTAGCCATGAACAAGCTCTAATTTGTCCTACTGACTTCTGTGGAGTCACTTCTGAAGAAAGGCCTGCATTGATAGGAGCTGCATCAGCCATATCTGGTCTTAAGCAAAACAGGGACACTTGCTAAGTACATTATTTTGCTTGTAAAAGTTGTCTCTCAGGAAGGAGAGGACAAGTGTGATGATTTAAGAGGAAATGGAGCCAGCCACAGTAGTTCTGGGAGACCTGTTCGTGGTCTCCCTCTACAAACAGAACCAAGTGCAGCCAAGTGTGACTCCATCATTGTTTTTGAGGTTGCCCTGGTGATTTTTTTACAAGGCTAGTGATAGGATTCCTTGGCAGTCAGCCTGGACTCTGCTGGTTCTTTCATGGGAGGGGGGGACTGTTGGGTTTTCCCTGCTGTCCCTGTTGCAGAAGTTGAACTCAATTGCTGTGCTGCTCTGCAAGCACCCTGGGAATAGAAAGGTTTGTTCCTCTCCTGATGGCTGTCAAAACAAGCCAGGGCCCTGAGCTACTGCTGAGCTTGCCTGTGCCTTCCACACAAGCAGAGCTTCACACACGTGGAGCACTTCATCACCACAAGCACACCCTGCAGTCAGCAGCAGCTCCCATGGAGGGAAGGATGGGATTTTTTTTTCTCTGTGGGAAATGGAAAAAGCAGCACAAGGAGGCCAGTGGCATCACCAAAACCACGTGAAGAATCTGTGTTGGAGCACAGCTTTGAAGGCAGACATCCTTGGCTGAGGACTGATACAATCCTTGTGCCTCCTGCCCTTCTCCCTCCTAAGTCCTGGTTAAGATGGAGGCATCCTGAGCATGTTTGACTATCCTGTGTGGATCCTCCTTGAGCTGCACACTGAAGCAGGATCTTCCAAATTGGCTATGGTGATGGTTTTCACAGGCTTTACTGGCTGGCTCTGATCAATCTTAGAGGTCTATGATTAATCTGTCCTCGAGCTGGTGACTGACTTCCAACCAGAGGGAGCAATTTCTATCCACTTACCCATTCACACAGAGCAATGAAGCCAGAAAGCTTTAAAAAGAAGGGAAAGCAAGTTTCTCCTGCATCTCTGTAGATTCTGCAAATCTTTCCATGGCTGTAAACAGTTGATCTTGTCTCCTCTATTGCTAACAACATGTGTGTGCTACCTAGCCCTACCAAAGCCTCTCAGTAGCTCCTGTTGATCTGACTTTGCTCTATAAAGGAACGTGTCAGTTTGAAAATCATTAGGTATTCCTACCAGGAGTCAAAAAGCACAGTCAGAGTGGGTTACATGCATGTTTCTTAAGAGTGTTAATGTGCTAATCTGCTGGTTACTTGATCCAGGCAACATGCCATGGTATTCCACATGAGCAAAATACCACGCTTCGTGGAGATTTCATATAAATATTACCCACTGTGTTTCCACATTTGAAGTGTTGTACTTGTCTATTAAAATCAACAGGCTGGAACTAGGATCTGGAAATAAGTGATCTTACTCTTTTATTTATGAACTTCAGCTTCTTTTTAATGAAATAGCTCACAAATAAGGAACAGCACATGAGTCTTGCTGTTATTTCTATGCATTTGGTGTAAATATTTCAGCTATGCCTTGCAGCAGTAAAAGCACATTATATACACTCTGCATTACCATTGTGACCAATAATGTTTGGCTTACTGTGCTGTATTTAGTCCAAACCCAAAACAGAGTCAGGGCAACACCATGCCTGTTGTAACAGTATGCTGCAAGTGAGGAGCTAAGCTTGCAATGAATAAGGCCTCACACTAAATAAGAGCTTGTTCATTATGAAGCTGTTTGGATTATAGAGTACTCCTGACTCTGTTAAAGAGGAAAAAAATTCTTATTTGTGCTCTGGAGCAGGGGTGGGATGAGGCCACACAAACAGCAGCCAGTCTGGGATTCACACTGTGCTCTTTGCTGTTTCTTGCAAAGCCAATGCATGGGCAGGAGGAGAAGTTGATTTTTGGTACCTCAGCATTGAGCCTGCAGGCATCACCGTGTCCACAACACTCTCCTGTAGGAACTATAAGGTCACTTCTGCTTTTTCCTTTTCTGCTTCAGCTGAATTATCCCTCAGAGGTCTCATCCCAACAAGGAGCAAAGCCCGTTACTGCCTAAGGATTTGGCTCTCATTGATTCCCTCTCCTTATCAAAGGGAGCATAAAGATGCTTGTTAGTTTGCAGGAGGCTGCAATGCTGGGTAAGTCTCTGACTGGGAGAAAACAAACTTTTGGATCATATTTTGCTCAAGATGCCAATACTTGCAGGAGAAATTTACTATCTGAGATCTTTTTGTGACTTCTGGTAAATAAGTGATGCAATCTTATCTCCTTTTGGAGTCTATCATGCATATAACCATCATTGCTAGCCCTGTTAGTAGCCCCAACTGCCATGGTGATAATACTCATCCAGCAGGTCTCCTCTGGCTCCTCTATCCACCTGCTCCTGCACATGGCTCAGGCTTGAGGTCACTGCACCCATTTCAGGCTCTTGGCCTTGGTATCTAAGTGATAAGGCTGATGGGAGAGCTTCCTGCCCAGTGGAAGCTCTGTTAGAGATTAGGCCACAAAAGGAAAGGTTATGCTGCTCTGTCTGCAGGGATTGCTGAAGGAACCTTAGATGTCTGCACTTCTTACTGAGAGGTCTTAGACAAATGTCTAAAGTTAGGTGAGGAGAAGCCAGGCTTTGCTCTCTATGGCTTCAAAGTCAAGAGGTTTCAATGAGCACTGAGTTTAGTAAAAGATGTTGGGGCACAGGTATAGCTAGACTGCAAGCTAGCAACAGAAGGAAGGGATTTTAGAACATATTTAAATATCTCAAGAAGCTCTTATTCATGGAGCATCCTATGCTCCAGTAAGAGTAACCCACCTTTTCTTGATAGCCTCCCTTTGTTCAGTTCTCTCTGAACCCAACTGTTCTTTGGACACAAAATGTTAAAAGCTCTCCAAGCTCTGACTTAGATAGTGTCAGAACTTCTGTTCCCTTGAGGAAAAAGGAAATGACAGAGCTACACACAAACTAAAATGGTAACATGGCAAATCAGCCAGAGCTCATCAGCATGGAAGCAAGGCTGCATTCTTCTTCTCTTCCTCACTGCTAATAGTCTTTGGTCTAGAGATATTCTGCTAGAATTCATTTCCTGTGCCTAAGAAATTCTGTCCAGGATGCCAGAGTATCTAAATGTGATAATTACTTCCACTGGCCCACTAGGCACAACTCACCCTTAATCTGTTTGAGCTCCAATGAGAGAGAAGTGATGCTAACAGTGGATTAGGACATGACTAAGGTCAAGGAGAAGACAGCTTTGCAGTTTCCTTTGGAATGGCAATGTCTTGATGCCAAGGCAGCAAGCAGCCTTGCTCAAAGCCCAGTCACTGACTTGTAGAAATATTTCTGTCAAGGTTTTTAGTTATTATTTATTTCTGCTCAGGTTGAGACTTGGATTGGTTTTCCAGTGCCAAGGTTTTCTAGCTCCAAGGTTTTCTAGCTTGTGTGAGTAGATCACTGAGTTAGCAGAAATCTGTTGCAATCCAGCTGAGGTAAACCAACCAAGTTTTCACTCCTTAGCAATGAAACAAGAAAACAACCAACTTTTCCAATAGTTCTTACTCCTTATGCCCTTTTCCTGCAGCTATTCAATATTCAGTTTTGATTTGTAGGGCTTTTAAGTTGGGTTATCAATACAGCATAATCCTGGAGCTAGCCTGTCTCTAATCCTACAACAATACATTTTGTCATTTCAAAAAATGGTTGCTCTTTTTCTCTTTTCCTTTTTGTTTTTGTTTGTCCCAAAGGCAAAGTCCTCTCATGCTCCAGGAATGTGTCCATTGCAGCCAAAAGAGGAAATCCAAGCAAGCAAAATGTTATCAGCAATTAACAAACTAGTTTAATGATATTTTTTTCAGCATTTCAGTAAAAAACCAAAAAGAATCTAAACCACCAGCTCAGACTAAGTCTATTTAACTGCATTAGACTTTGGTAGAATGCCAGTATTCTTTAGAGCAGAGATTTAGAAGTTAATAGTACTGGAGATTAGAAATTGGTGTCAGTTACAGAACTGTGTAAAGTGATTTCTTTGCATTAAGACATAACAGCTGTAAAGAATAAAATACATTTCTTTCTTATTTTTTTTCATTTAGCTGTAATTGCAGTTTTGGCATGCAGGGCAAATGTCTTTGTCTGGGTGGAATGGCCCCATTCCTCCCTCAAAGAACACCAGGAAAAGTGTTACAAAAGGAAGTAGATATGATAGTTTATCCTGGAAAAAAAAAACAACCTAACATACCCACAATAAACCAACAGTGCTTCCTCCACCTCCTTTACATAGAATCATAAAAGTTGGAAAAGACCTCTAAGATCATCAAGTCCAACCATCAACCCAACATCCCAATGCTACTAAAGTGCCATGGCTACATGTTTTGGGAAGCCCTCCAGGGATGGTGACTCCATCACTTCCCTGGGCAGCCTGGGCTAATGCTTAACTAGTCTTTCAGTGAAGAAATTATTCCTAATATCCAACCTAAACCTCCCCTGGTGCAGCTTGAGGCCATTTCCTCTTGTCCTTGCTTGTTACTTAGGAGAAGAAACCAACCCCTCCCGCGCTTCAAGCTCCTTTCAGGGAGTTGTGGAGAGTGAGGAGGTCTCCCCTCAGCACAGAAAACTCTGCTTAAAGTAATAAACAAACAAAAGGAGACTCTTGGCTGCCTCAGCACAAGAGCTGAACCTGCTCCTGCCAGGCTCACAGCTGGAGAAAGCTGGAGTCTGCAAGCTGGCCTTGAGGGGCTGCATTGTACCCTCAGGGGTACAAGCATCACCACTGTCCTCAGATGCTTTGGTGGTACCAGATCTGGCCTCAGGTCTTCCCCACATCAACCTGGAGCTGGATCTGACCTCAGGTTTTCCCCACATCAACCTGGAGCTGGATCTGACCTCAGGTTTTCCCCACATCAACCTGGAGCTGGATCTGAGCTCAGGTCTTCCCCACATCAACCTGGAGCTGGATCTGACCTCGGGTCTTCCCCACATCAAGCTGGAGCTGGACATCCCCTGTCTGCCAGCAGGCATTAGCTATTCCTGACTATTCCTCTAGTTGGGTTTGTAGGAGCAAGTGTGATGAGAAGGTTTGCAGGTACTCATGAAGAGGGAGGCAGAAAGATCTGCCTGGTTTTGTTTTCATGCTCACCTAGAGCACTTCACAGCTATAGCTAAAAATACTACCTAAAAACCTTTAAAGTTACCCAAAAGCTCTTAATTAAAGTTGCTGGGGGAAAGGGAAAAAAAAAACCAACAACCAACCCAACAAAAATGACAGAAAAGCCATTGATTAGGTTCAATAGAGCCTTGTTTTCCAAACTGGAATTTGGGGCCCCAGAGTAACCTGTTAAAGTGATCTTTGTCAAATACCTCAGTGATTCAGCACGTGTCAGTCCACATGGAGGATTTATGACTGACTTAATAACATCAGTAATTTTAATAGAGTGAGTGTGTGCACGTGTGTGTGTGTGTGTGTAAGGGATTAGAGTTTTCCAACAACTAATTTCCTTGCAAATGAAAATGTTCATATTCCACACACACTTGAAAGTCCCCAAACAACAAACAAAAGTTCAGCTGAAGTTGTTAGCACAGGAAAAACCTTGCCAACATCACTGATTTGAGTTTTTATGTAACTAATAGCTTATAAACACTTAATTGGAATCTGGGCAAAAAAAAATAAAATAAATGTGTTTCTGGGTTGAAACCACCTGCCATGTCTGGCTTGGAGTAAATGCTACCTGCTGAGGATCTGCCTTTGATGAACATGTGGCCAAATTGGTCCTTAGGCCAGCAAAGTGCTGCTGATGGCAGAGTCAGTCCTGCCTGGCTGAGGACTGGAGAACAGACAAAAAGAAGCCACTGCAGCTGGGGTGGAGATAAGGGTGTTTTTAGTGGCCACTGAACAAGGTCTGTCTCTTATCAGGAGAGCACTCATTAAATACCAAAATGATTAGAGGACTTGAACATCTCTCTTATGAGGAAAGGCTGAGAGAGCTGGGTTTGTTCAGCCTGGAGAAGAGAAGACTGAGAGGGGAATCTTCTCAATCCGCATCAACACTCGAAGGGTGGGTGTCAGGAGGATGGGACCAATCTTTCTCTAGGGGTGCCCAGTGACAGGACAAGAGGAAACAGGCCCAAACTTGAACATAGGAAGTTCCATCAGAAACCCCCTG
>VWZO01014532.1:0-42065 GCA_013396975.1 Bucco capensis
ACACGGACACAGAGAGAAGATGGAGTCTGAGCGGGCGGAGGCGGCGGCTTGAACCCGACCCTTTTACCTTTGCCACCGGGAGGGCGGAGGGGAGGGGGCGGCGGATACTTTGCATACGGGGCTGAGACCGCCGCCATCTTACCGGCCGCTTCCCTACTGCCATGCCCGGGCCCTTCATAGCCTGACATAAGAATACACCGGAGGGGAGGGGGAGGGGGGCCTAATGGCGGCAGCAGCAGCCCCGCCTGGGACTTGGCCGCCAGCCAGCGCCGCCATCTTGTGCTTAGTCTCGTCTCTCGGGTGTTTTTCTTCTTACTCGGGAGGTGGGGCCACCCGTTTTACGGGCGGTTTCCTCAGCCAATCTCTGGTGTGTGGGGTACTGCTGCGTCCTCGATGAGGTCATTGGTTGGCGCGCGAAGGGCGTGGTTTGAGGGTGCGCGGGGCGGTAACTGCGTGAGGGGCCGTGCGTGGCGCCGCAGCCAATGGGGGCAAGAGACTAGTGCGGCGGGAAGGAGCCTGCCCTCAGGCTGCTCGGAGAGGCCTAGCGCGGCTGTGCGGCGCCGGAGCTTCTCGGGCAAGGCTCTGGCCTCTTCATTTTCTCTCCTATAAATTGTTGCAAGGATTCCTGCCGGATTCCTGACACAGTGACAGGGGTTCCCGGCGGAGCGTAACCTGCGAGCCCTGCCTTTCCTGTCTCCTGCAAGCTACTCCTGAGGCGATGCTTGAAGAACTGTATTGCCTTAAGACAAAGGAAGAAATTCCACTGAACATGGCTTTTGCCATGTTGCCTAGTACGGCCATAGCCTCCTAATACCTCAAATGCAGTGTATTGTTTTGAGATTTCACTGCAACTTAGGGGCTGATTAAAGGTTTTATGCAATGTTTTGGACAGCAGCCCATCTACACATACCGAGTTGGCTGCCATCCTTACATTGAAAATACTTTCCTGGTGTTCCAGGTGACTCCTTGCAGTTTTTAGGTTGCCCTTTTTTGTTGGTTTGTTTGGGGGATTTTTTTTTTTTCCTTATGAGCTCTGCTGCGCAAGGTTTTTTGCTAGGAAGCTGATTTTGCTTTGTGTCACCCTGTGGGAGTCAACATCATTAACTAGCTTGGCATGGCTTTGTATAGTCTCTGGGCTTCCAATTGGATTTGATCAGATAACCTGAGCTTACTGCTTTTCGGAAAGGTGGAAATTATGAAAAGCCTTGATGGATACCCATACCAACATCAAATCTGTCAGAACCTTATTGCAGCAAAGACTTCATTGGGTCCTAGGTTATGAACAAAACATGTCATCTTTAGGGCTTCTTTCATCTTAAAGCATGGAAAACCCAGCATGTTATGAGCGTTATGGTCATCCTCCTTGCTGAACATAAAAATAAAGACATAGAGAAGGAATTCCTGAACATCTGAGAAACCAGCTACAAGCTGCAATGTGAAATGGGTCTGGTGGAAGTGGTTCATAAGCTCACTGTGCAAGCTGAACTCTTGAATAAAAAATGACAAGCTGTATAAGAAACTAGCTTAAATACAATTTCCAAAGTTAATGTCTTGACTTTGATAATGCATTGTTACAGGTAATCTTCCATTGAGATCTACAAAATAACCTTCCAATTAATTTACTACAATATGAATGTATCTTTTTAACTTAATGAATTTTGACATTTTCAGCTATGTGAGGTTTGTAGAAGTTGCATTAGAAGGGGGGAGTTTGGTGCTAGAAGCATGCATGCATTTTCCTGTTACGTTTTGCTATTGTTTGTAGTATTTTTAAATTTTATGTTAAACGATTACTTTGCAAGTACTGACAGAAGGTTTTCAAACACCATCAAATGGGCCAGCATTCAGGAACGTCTTTTCATTACTTACACCAGGGTCAGAACCTGAACCCTGGCTCTGTAATGAGCAAGTCACCATTAAACTGAGCACATGAATTTGAAATCTTAACTGCATTTACCTTTGGAGAAACACAGCCCTCCTAATGATCGTTAAAAATATATTGGAATTCTGTTCTCTTGTTTCTTACTCTCTTTGCTTTTTTTTCCTTTTTAAACCCTGTAGAGTGTAAATTTGAAGGTACAGAGAGTCACAAAAGGATAAAACAGTTCTGCAGTATTTTCTCATCAGAGTGGTAATAGTGTGATGTTACAATGAAAATTAGTTTAGATAATTTTATTTCCCTTCTTGTGCAGTATTATTGTGAGAAAATGGATGAACATGGCAGTTTGGCAGAATGACTCAATAAAAACTTGCTCGAAACAGCAGTCTTAGATATTTTTTCCTTGCTCAGCATGTTGTGTAGAAGCGGTTTAACTGCAAGATTTCTCTTCCCTTGAGTTAAGCACCTTAGAGATCTGTGAATTCCACACTCTGTCAGTAGTTGAAATGCTAATTAGTCCTTTATAATTTATGAAATTAACTTATCTTCTTTGCAGCTTAAATAACAGAGCAAAAATAGTGTATTAGAGGATTCATCAAGTAAAGGAATAACTATGTGCTTCAGCATTTGAAGAGCATGGTTCCAGTATGTATGTACTGTACACAGGTGTATATATGTGTGTATATATATATAGGGGGGATGACACATGCATCCATGGCATATTTTTTGTCAGATATGTCAAACAGTGCTGTAAATTATCATAAAATCTTATCAGAGCCTTCATTAATCATAAGAAAAACCCTAACTTTTGTGCCTGATGGAAGTTGCTGGTATCTTTTCAAACAGGTTCTCTAATGATCTTGTTTCACCATGGCAACCAATATGGAGGTGCTGGCTCAGCAGGTAGTGGAGACTCACAAGGTGGCTGAGGTGAGTGACAGATGATATCACAACAGTCGGTATATGAGCTTCTGAAATGAAAAACATACTAGGGAGTTCTTGCTGTTTACAATTAAGCAAAAATGGAACAGAAAATCATTATAGAACAGTATTGCTTTACACCTGGGGACAAACGGGAAACTGGTGCAACCAATATGTGGTTTAACTAACTTCATTCGGATAGCTTCCATATTAGGAATACATGTAGGAAATTCAACATGAGCTATAAAGAAACTCAGCTATATTAAGGATTGTTTAAAAGATTAATACAACATTTCTGGTCATTTTATCATTAGCTTGAGTGTTTTGGACGTGAGGGGGTTCTGCTCATCTCTTGAGTCGTCATTTAAATCCAGAACAGTGTTTGAAGTTACCTGTTTTACTTATGCAGTATATTGAATTTACTGTAGGGTGATTAAATCAGGCTTTATATATTCTGCCTACATGTATGAGAAAGAGCACAAAATCTGCTTGAAGTGATATTAAGTGATGTCTTTAGCTTGATGTATATACACTGAAGCTAAAATGTGTAAATCATAAGCACTGAAACTACATGTGAACATGGCCATAGAAACTAATCTATTTGTGTCCTTCAGTATGCAAACTTCAGTCAAAAAATAAAATAGAATTTTTGTCCATTTAAAATTATTTGATTAAGTACTCTTAAAATTTACAACAATTTATTGTGTGGTTTCCTAATTATAGGATTTAAGAAGTAATGAAGGGCATGTAGGCTGAGGGACCTCTGTAAACAAGGCCACTTTTCAGATGTTAGTTTAGGCAGGACACCTGGAGATTATAAAATATTTTTAGTTCAAGAAGCAGCTGGATATATGAAGGTAATATATATATCATTGTTTCCAGAAGTGGATTCAAGATTCCTTACTTAGAGCAATTTTTTTCTGAAAGATTTTGGTTCTTATTAAATGGTGTGGTAAATGGGCTAGTGGGTGTCCCGGAAATAATATCTAAGAAGGAGTTTCAAAAAACTCTTGGAATTTCACACTGAAAACTGAATTTTCACTCTAGTTTGCTATAGTAGGTATCCATTTGGCAAGCTGCAGTTTTTTAAAACATTTCCAGACAGACTTGGAAATAAGAACCTGTAATGGAAATACTGGCAAACCTTGTACTATTTTCGTAGAAATTGAGTGCTATGATCCCATCAAAGGCACTTAAAATATGTGACATTTGTAATTCCTCGTGCAGGAAATGCACCGTGGTAACATAGTGTGATGGTTGTATCTTGCCCCCGGAGGGATCGCTCCATCTCAAGAGTGTATGAAGCTCTGATTTCTTCCTGGCCGGTGGGTAAATGGAGGCCTTCGTCTCTTTGTAGTATTCCACTCCTCCTTCAGTTATATGCCTGGCAACTGCATAACACCATGGAAACTTTGTTCAGGGAAGAACAGTTATAAGCAGCATTATTCATATGATCATGTTAACATTGAACCATTTCTTTATGAATGGCTGGCTGCCTGCTATTTGTGTCTTCAGTCAGATACAATTTTTAATACAGGTAAACACATTGTTAGTTTTCTTGCAATATGCTGAAATTCTATATCTGTGCTCGCTATTTCTTAAAGGCAATGTAGCAGGAAGCTTGGCACTGGCCTTCAAAAATGAGAGGGTATTTCAGAATATCATTTTTCATTGCTGAAACTAATGGATGGAGAGTCCTTAATCATGCACTGAATTTTAAGTTGTGAACTATGAGAAGCCAAGTTGCAAACAAGATGATTTAATGCCAGTGTCAATAGGTTTAGCTATTGCTGCATCACTTTTTTCAGCCTAATTGCCACGTAAGTAGTGCATGGGTTTAGTGAGAACTGTGATGCCAAGCACCAAATCACTGTCATGCAAGTAGGGCATATGTCATTCTTTCTTGAGCAGTAGTTCATCAGGTTTGTTTTCCGTGAAACTGCCTGTGTCATAGAAGTTACTGAGCACACTCTAGTACTGCATGTATTTCTGTACATTGCTTTTAGGACTTTGTAAAATTGTCCCTGTAATGGTTTCACTGCTGTTGCTTGCTTCTGCCTTATAGCAGTGTTGCTTGCTGTATTTTTCCAACTGTGTGTTTCTGGAGAGATTGTGTGAGAGAGTTCCATTATTAGTGTCTGCAGCTGCCGTTACCTACAGTTTATGAGACTGGAGAACAGAGCAGCAGCTAGGAGATTCAGGATAATGTAGTGCTAGCTACATTAACACTCTATTATTGGTAGGTTTTGTATTTTATTTCAAATTTTAGTTGCTTTGCTAGCTTGTGTTTTGATTTGGAAAAGAAGCAACTCAGTCCTTTTTTTTTCTTGCTGTTTTTTTATGTCACTTCTGCTTGAATTCTTCTTGCAAGAATTCCTTGTTCCTTTAAATACGTTAGCTCGGTGAACTTTAAGGCTAAAGATGCTACACAGGGTATGTGGTGGATTTTCCTTTCAATTTTACTGATTTGCAAATAAGAGACAGGCAGACTTTTTTCTCAGATTTCATGTTGCTGTTTTACAGTTCAAAGAGAGTGAACAGGTTGAGGGGCTTAAGGACAGACAACAGGGGAAGGGGAGAGGCTTGATAACCTCAGACTATCTTCCCCAGATAAAATTAATCTTACTATTAGACAAACTCCTTCAGCAGCTGGCAAAACAGCAGGGACACATCGATTCTGCTTCCTTGGTTACAGGGAATGGTAGTGCACTTGACCTTCAGAGGAACAGGGTCACAGAGAGGGCATTTAGAAACAATACTGGCTGCTTTCTGTGGTTGGAATCCTCAGTGATGGAGACTGGGTGCGATGTCTGCGATACGAGTGAAAGTGACCTTGACATTTCTCTGGGGTTGTTTTGCCCTCAGAGGTTTGCTGAGCAAAAATGTAAATAAGACTGCAGGAAGGATTTGGCACTGTAACTAGTGGAGTCTGCACAATGTACATACAGCCAGGGACCTCCAGGAAAAAAAATAGTACTAAGTTTATTAAAGCAGATTTTTTTCCCCTATATCTTAAAATAAGTTTATTTGATCTCTTTTGTGTAGGGAGACCAGGGGATTTTGAGCTATTTTTTATATAAGTTATTTTCTGACTAAGTCTAAGTCACAGTGTCAGTGGTTACTTTTAAATAATTGTTGATTAAGCCTCTGTATATTGGTGCACTGAAGTTTTCTATGATATGCAGACTGCTTTGTTTCTTTCCTCATCTGTTGAAAATGAAGTGTCATTTGAGACTCTTTCTGGTCTTAAAGAAGTTTTAAATGTATTTAATTTTTCAGAATACATTTTGCAGTTACAGAGATGTACCATTAGGGACTTTGGAGGACGAGGTTTTGGCAAGTACTGCTTCCAAAGCAGTTGCTTTAAACATGATAAAGGTTTTATGGTGTCATGTTTCTTCTGAACTACAGAATAGAATAGTCAATGTTGTTTAATCCTGTAAGCGAACCTAATATAATGCTAAACTGGATTATCTTCCTGGTATGAGTACATAGAAGCCATTTGCTTTAATAATACTCTGATTCAATTTACTTGGGAGTCAACTGATAGCTTAATTTTTCCTGTAGTATTTATGTAAGCTGTATGAAGTTAACCTTGTAAATCTCTGATAGAACTTTCGTAGTGTCTCACACTTTCAGGCTACTATTACTTTTTCTTTCTTTCTCTTTTTTTTTTTTTTCCTTTTTTAAAATATATTTTTACTTAAGAAGTCAGATTTGGTGTAGGTGACCAGGTAGGACCATAATAAAGCTTCAGATATTTATCTATTCTGATCTGTTAGGTGTGTGACTACTCAAAGTAGAAATTTAGCTGTCAAACAAAATGACAGAAGCTTTTTTAAATCTTCTCAGTCTTGTAAATTGTGTGTTTCAAAATCTGTGTTCTTTTTGCATTTGAATTATTTACCATGGTTGTTCTGCCATTGACCAAGAGCACGTACGCTTGCTCTGGAAAACAAAGTTGGGGTTTGTAGTAGCAGTCAGAAATTTAAAGCTGTTCTTGTTCTACTGAGTATTAAGTAGGCAGGCCTGAAAAGAAGGTAAAATTTTGTGTTCCCACCATCCTGAGTATGAATGCATGTTAACAAGAGTATAAAAGGGAATTATGATGTGTACAGTGAAGCATTTATTGGTATTAGACAAAGTATTCTACATTGGTGCACTGTATATTCTTAGCTAAGTGAAAACTGAAATATTGTCAGGTTTTAGTTTTATAAATGTATATTCTTGAATATTTAAACATGAAAACAACCTATCAGTGTATAATGGCATCTGGTCTCAAACTTTCTCAGCTTTATAAGAGTATTCACTGCTAAAGTTATGATAACCAACCAGCCATGCAGTGAGGATGAGGAATAACTTGTATTCAAGGAGACTGGAGTTGACCAGTAAAAGTAGCCTTTATATGAGGGCTGAGAAAGTGTTCTAAAGCATAAAGCATTGCTTGTCATATTGACATAGCACCTGGAACCACCTTTGCAACAGGTAATTTACAAACCCAGGGAGATAAAATGTTTAGTCTCAAGATGCTTACAGAAGAATTGCAGTGCAGTTACCCTCTATATACTGGTATTCCTTTTAGAAGTTGCTATGAATCCTTAAACAACATGGAAAAATAGATCTGGGTATTTATTTCCAAGCTGCCTGCAGTGTGTTGTGGTGTAAGGTTCAAAGATGCTTCAAGAAAAGCCTAGGACTCTGAAAGAACTGGAAAGCAGTTTTGAAATATCTTCTTGCCCTAGTTTAGACCTGTTAAAGGGTGCATAGTTTAGATAATAATGCGTCCAATTCTGAGCTCTCTGAGGGAGAGAAGGAACTGCTGGAGAGAGTCCAGCAGAGGCTACCAAGATGCTGAGGGGACTGGAGCATCTCTGTGAGGAGGAGAGGCTGTAATTTTCCAGTGATTTATTTGGAAGGTTGTGGTGGTTTGGTTTTGTGGTTTTGGTCAACTGTCAGTTTCATTGTGTAGTTTTATCATCTATCAGATTCATTGTGTTCCCCAAAAAACCTAATGTTCTGATCAGTCATTGAAAACAAATCCAAGTTGGTTTAATGACTTGTAAGCTTCCCAGTATATTTAGATTCCATGTCATGTGGCCATCTGACCTTTAATAAATATATGTATTTTTAATGTGTTCAGTACTGTAACAGTAAATTAAGGTTCTGTACATTATTGACAGGTGCAGACTGTTCAGACTTCACTCTCTGAATCTCCAGTGATGACCAGCCCTTCCCAGCGTATCCAGATCATTTCCACAGACTCCTCTGTAGCTTCACCACAACGCATTCAGGTAAGAATCCACTGATCAAGTAACTAACTACTACATCATTTTTTTTCTCTTCCTCCTACTTAGCTTTGTACAAAAGCATGCTAAAGTCTATGGAAGACTTCCTTACATTTTGTGAGAACAGATCATTTTAGTGTAAACTGAAATTTTGTATCCCTCAGCCTGTATTTGGTGTTGACTAGTTAGCTGAAAAATCATGGGCTGGTCAAGGGGGTTTATTGTACAACTCTGTACTGCACTCATGTGGCCCCACCTGGAGTACCATGTGCAGCTTTGGGGCACTTCAGTATAAGAAGGACATCAAATTATTAGAGTGTGTCTAGAGGAGGGTGATCAAGATGGTGAAAGGCCTCGAGGGCAAGACTTAGAAGGAGCAGCTGAGGCGACTTGGTTTGTTCAGCTTGGAGAAGGCTGAGAAATGATTTCATCAGTCTACAACTTACTCAAAGAGGGGGCAGTGGAGAGGGAGGTGCTGATCTCCTCTTGTTAGTGACCAACAATAGCACATGTGGAAATGGAATGAAGCTGCGTCAAGGAAGTTCAGGTTGGACATTAGGAAAAGATTCTACACTGAGAGGGTGTCAGTCACTGGAAGAGGCTCCCCAGGGAAGTGGTCATGCCACTGGGCCAGTCAGAGTTCAAGGAGCATCTGGACAATGGTCTTAGTCATATGGTTTAGTTTTAGGTAGTCCTGCAAGGAGCAGGGAGTTATGATCCTTATGGGTGCCTTCCAACAGGAGATAGTCTATGAAGTTTCTGTAAAGCTGTCAAATAGCAAAATAGCAAAATAATAAATAACAAGGACAATGATCAGAGTATCACATAATGAAAAGTTTTAAAATGTAAAGTTTACTATGGGTCATAAAATTCTTCAATGTGTTTTTTACAGATAGTGACAGATCAGCAAACAGGTCAAAAAATCCAAATAGTGACAGCAGTGGACTCAACTGTGTCTCCAAAGCAACAGTTTATTTTAGCCAGTCCAGATGGAACTAGTGCAGGAAAGGTGATACTGGCAGCACCAGAGACATCTAATGCCAAACAGCTTATCTTTACCACCACAGACAACATTGTGCCAGGCAGAATTCAGGTAAGTACAGTAACTGAGATAGGCCATATAAATTTTTTATTCAGTTTTGGATTTTTAGATTGAGTCTATAATTGCTCTAAAACAAATTGCAATAGTGATCTAAAGATCTGACATGGATTAGACCATTGTAGTCTTCCTTATTCAGTGATAAATCCTCCTGTCTTCACATTCCTTGTGCATTCCATTGCCCTCATCACCCCTTGTTGCATGTTCTCATTAAAATTCCAAAGACCTAAGCAAATACTTAAGATAGTGCTTGTCAGGAGTGCCAGGATTTCAGGTGGCCTGTGCAAGATTGATGGATGCAAAGATACAACTCACCAGAGCAGACTTAGGTTCACAATGCAGTATCAAGACATTGCAGTAAAAGCTCTGTGGAGCAGAAGCTGTCCTGTGTTAGTCTTCTGTGGGTCTTGAGCATAATGCAGACCATCTGAAACTCAGCCACCTCTTCTCAGTTCGCTAGGCAAAGCTCCTTACTTTCATCTCAAAAGAAAATATTGTCTAATTGCCTCTTTGTTCTGGAATGTTCAGATAGTGACAGACTCTGCTTCGGTGGAACGCTTGCTGGGAAAAGCTGATGTTCAGCGGCCCCAGGTAGTAGAATATTGCGTAGTCTGTGGTGACAAAGCATCAGGTAAGGAAGTGTAGAAAGTAGTATTCAAGAAACTTGTTTGGAAGGATGGCTGGGCCAAAGGGAGGAGGTTTCATGTATGTGAACTGATTTTAGCTGTGCTGATGGCAAAACCAATGAGTCTGAAGTAGAAGATAGAACATTACACTTTGTGTCTCTATACACAGAGTAGTTAAACTCTGCTTGAGAGAGTAGTAGTTTGTACTTGAGCTAGAATGTGTGATAAATTGACATGTGCTGAAAGACAAAATAATGATTGAATAGCTCCTGGTAACTGAAAGAGACTATTTGAAGCATTTAATCTGGATCCCCACAGCTATGTGCAGCCATGCCATGTACATATCACCTAGAAAAGACTGCCTGCCCCAGGAAAACACTTCTTGGCATTCACTAGCAAACTTAAGATTTCCTGATATATTTTGGTGTTTTACTATTGCAGAAAAAGTAGAGCTCAAGTGACTCTTCAGCATTTCAGATCCATGCAGGAACAAGGCACCTTTGTCTCTCTATTTCACTTTCTTTTAGTTTTTTTGGAGTGTTCATGTAATTAAAACAATAGCAGAATTGATAAATTAAGGTTGCATTTCAAATTTTGTTGTAAAATTACTTGCATTCTGAAATTACTTGAACTCTTAGTCTGTATATTCTTTTAATGTATCCTATATTCTGTAAGAGCAGATAGAATTGCATCTGTTCTTTGTCTAGAATGGGAACTACCACATCACAGGCCTCTCATTCAGAAATAGGCTTAGCCTTCCTCTCTTTTCTCTGTTTTCCACCAGAAAGCCCTGACAGTAGGTAAACAAGAAACATCCTGTAACATTTTAACAATGCATTTATTATCAAAAATTATATAAAAAACTGCTAATGGCCTGCAGACCATGGCTGGCCTATGATTCTGTCCCAGCAGAACCAGGACAAAAGAATACAAAATAAATTGTAAGGGTGACTTTTTACAGTTTTTTACTTGCTTAAGATAAATCTGTCTAATGCTAAATGATAAGTGATTTCCACCAGGTAACAATAGATATGTTTTCCAGGTCGTCACTATGGTGCTGTCAGTTGTGAGGGATGCAAAGGTTTCTTTAAAAGGAGTGTAAGGAAGAACTTGACCTACAGCTGTCGTAGCAACCAGGACTGTATCATCAATAAACACCATCGGAACCGATGCCAGTTCTGTAGGCTGAAGAAATGTCTAGAGATGGGCATGAAAATGGAGTGTGAGTGTTAAGTACCAAACCTGATACTGTGCCTACCACATTATTAATATGTGGGCTGTGACTTTTTAATGTGATCTCTTCATTTTGGCATATGTTGCTTGAAGGAAACTGAACTTCTCAGCAGCCAAAGCATCTACTGTGCCTTTCTTTCATCACCATTGTATGTCTGAGGTGCAGTAGTGTTTTGAAACATGTCTCATACTGTTGTAGTTTTGGAGGAGACCAGTTAGAGCCTCACTTAGAATGCCTGATACAAACACAATATATGTTTATAATACAAGATATTTTAACATGGGTGGACATAAATCTGAGGCTAATGTTCTGTGTTCACAGTCTGCTTTTCTTCTCTTTCAGTGTTGTTTTTTTTTCAATCAGAAAGTAGTTGTCCTTTTTTTTCCAAATTTTTACATTTGTATATTAATTTGTTGAAGTGTGAGCATTGTCCTATGAGACATTGTATAAACTGTCAGAAGTTACTATTTCTTACATTTTTATTAAAAAGATGTACTGCACTTGTTTGGCACATTGGTGACAGCTTATTTTCTTCCAGTTACCAAGTAGGAACAGTGTGAATTCTGAAAAGGTTCATTTTGGGACAGTAGCTGGGTGGAATGAATGGACCTGAGTGAATGGCATAACCTGCAGAGACTTGTCTCCCAGGCAACTGACCTGCATCTCTCATGTAACTTACCTGTCTTGGCTTCTTCAGGGTTCATTCTGGTTTTGCATTGTTTTGAATTATCCAGGCTGTGACTGCATTAGCATTTGAGTACAGCTTTACTTGTAAAAAATAAACAATTTGAAAACACATTTTGTAGAAAGTTCTATCTTATTAAATGTCAATGAAATGGGAAGCTTTGACTCCAGTCCAGCAAAACTTAAAGCAAATGATGAATCTATGACTTTTGTTAGTCAAAAATGTACATAATCACCAGTATAGTAAGATTGGAGCCTGTGCTTTTTCATTCTTCATAGTAAATTTCCAGTTTTGCACTGAGCTGATACACAGTCATAACTGTGCAAACTGAAATCCTACTTATGAGAATTTTGCTTCCTTTTTGTGTTTCTCACTTCAATCATTTCCTCTCAAATCTTCACGTTTCTGTTTGTATGTAGCTGTTCAAAGTGAAAGAAAGCCTTTTGATGTGCAGCGTGAAAAACCAACCAACTGTGCAGCTTCCACGGAAAAAATCTATATCAGGAAGGATCTGCGAAGCCCTCTGATAGCAACACCAACCTTTGTGGCAGATAAAGATGGGACACGGTGAGACCTCCTGGCTACAGGCCTGGCTACAGCTTATGTGTGCATTTTACTTTGCAGGCACACCTATACTCTCCTCTCCCCTCTGCTCTGAAGAATTGGGCAGGGAGGAGCTCCAATTCACAAATCATGGTTCCATTTCCAAGACCATCCTGGATTGTTCTGCTTCATCTGAGTACAGATGGATGGTTTTCAGTTCAGACCTGTCTCTTGTACAGCCAGAACAAGACACAGGCAGAGCAAATATGTGATATTCCAGCAAAAAGCATGTAGGCTTATGCTGTGATGTATTCAGGTTAGCACTTCCCTGAAAAGAGATCTGCAGATGGCAGGCTCGGTCTTCTAAAAGGAAAACTTCCCGCTGTCTCCCTAAATTAGAGACGGCCAAAGGGAAAGGATATTTGGTCAAATGGTAGTAGAAGTGAAGGCAGCAGAGACTTATGCAGACCTTGATTACATGACTGTTTATGGCTGTATCTTGGAATGTAAAAATATTTTGATTTCATGTAATTTTTTTTTTCTTCAGTGCTGTCCATTGTCTAACTTGGAATGCAGGGTTATGCCTTCTTCCAAAGTCTAATTCTTAACTCTAGAGCTATGAAGTGACTTTGGAGAACACAAGAAGACAACATCTTTCCTTAAGACAGAATAAACCAGCATAAAAAGAGGGTATCTATTTGGGAAGTTGACATGGCTTTTGCAAGAAAGGAAAACATAATTGAGTCTGTCTGTCTGTCAAGCTACTTCCTGTGAACAGTTTCAGAAAGATTTAAGTCCTAATGAACAAACTCTGAGCTTCATTAAATTGTTAATTTAAAAATTGGTAATCCCTTTTATTCTGACGTAGATTGTTAGATATTCTTCTGATTGATATAAAATACTATTGACTGTCACTTGCTTTTGAACAGGTCAGCAGGTCTTCTTGATCCGGGAATGCTTGTGAATATTCAGCAGCCTTTGATCAGAGATGATGGTACAGTCCTCCTAGCTGCTGACTCCAAGGTACTAGGCTTTCAGTTAAGTTCTGAACATACATACTTATTTGTTCAGATTATTTTAGCTATGTACATAGACACAAATTAGTCTTGCTCTTGAGAAGATAAGGTTGGGGTGAGTCAGGAGATCTGTTGTGAATGGAGGTAATGAGCTGATCAACAGGAACATGATTTCTTTTCACAGGCATATTTCTGCCAAGGGTCAGCCAAGGCTAGGTTTGATGATTCCAGTAGGATATAAAGATCATCAGTTGTTCTTCCTGTAAAGTATTCAGAAGTTAGGAGAAGGTACATAACGGAACAAGAACACAAGGATTAAAAATGGGAAAAGTTTATGTATGATACATCATCTATAATTTTGATCTACTAATATAGGTCTTCCTTTTTAGGCTGAAACAAGCCAGGGTGCTTTAGGAACGCTGGCAAATGTTGTAACATCTCTTGCTAATCTCAGTGAGTCACTAAATAACGGTGATACTTCTGAAGTTCAACAAGAGGAGCAATCTGCAAGTGAGATTACACGGTACGCAGTTTATTTAGGGGCCAGCTTGTAATGAAAGCCTGGCCTTATGTCTTAGCGTGAGCAGTTCCTGTCTATGTTGCCTCTAAGTGGAAGTGCTTTATAGTGTTTGATTTGACCACTCCTCTGACATTTTTAAGGTATAAAGAAGCACTCTTTCACTGTCTTACTCTTCTGTTTTATTTCAGGGCATTTGATACTTTGGCTAAAGCACTTAATACCACAGATGGTACAGCAGCTCATAACTTGGCAGATGGAATGGATCCTACAGGAGGAGGGAATATTCATGTAATCAGCAGAGATCAGTCAACACCAATTATTGAAGTGGAAGGACCCCTACTTACAGATACACATGTCACATTTAAGGCATGTGCTTCCTTAAATGTTCTGATGGACAAACCCAAAAATAGTTATGTTTTCTTTATTCTTATATTTAATTTTGGCAATATAGTCTAGGAAAATGTGCTGCTACAAAGCTTCTAATACAGGTTTCACTTTTGCATGCTGTATCTAAAGAGATACTATTTCATAGGAGATGTTATTTCATAAGACCTCTTCGTAGACAGAAGAATGCTTTAAAACTTATTTCACTTTGTGGTGCTGTTGATAATCACTTCCCATATCATCCCTATAGTATGATGTCTTGCCTAATTAATTTATAAATCTAGATAGTGTAAGACTTTAATCTAAAAGGCTCCTTCATATAAAGAGAGGTTACAGTGCCTTTTTAGATGTTCATGGTTAGACCACTGAAAAAGGTCTTGCATTTTAGAGATGCCTCAGCTTCAACTGAATGCAAAAAACAGGTGTTGATATCAGTGTGCTAGAAACAAAAAGGGTGTTTTCAGATAGCACTGATTCAAGAAACAGGAAGATTGTTACTGAAATAAATAATACTTAATGAACTTAAATGCTTCTTCCCATTAATGGTATTTTGTGATTGTAGATTCTATTAGATGACTTTTCCATTTTAGGTGTTTAGATTTTATATTTTATTTTACTTCTTTTTAAAGAGTTTTAAAAGGTCTTTTATACCACTGTGATGCTAGGCAATGCTCAACAGAGCAGTGAAATGTATAGATTTAATTATTAAGTGAATATTAGAACATTTTGAAAGGAAACATTTGAGCTCTCTCACACAGTTTCTTGTCTCCTATTCCCATTCTGCATTCCTTGGCCATAGTAGTGAGTTTAGCACAGTTTTCCATTCACAGTTCTTTGTCACACAGTTGCTTATGACAGAATAGGAGAATTTGAATGGTTTTGCTGGTTATTTCATTGAGAATAAGTACTGTTTTATGTCTGAACTTACCTATTGTACTGTACTGTTGTCTTTCAGCTGACGATGCCCAGCCCCATGCCAGAGTACCTTAATGTGCACTACATCTGCGAGTCAGCATCACGCCTGCTTTTCCTCTCTATGCACTGGGCTAGGTCCATACCTGCATTTCAGGCTCTTGGGTAAATGGACCTACTCTGTTCTATGGTTTGCTTTTTAATGAATTTAAGCACTTCACTGCACCCTTTTCATCTACTTTGAACATTTATATGGTGTTATTGTGTAAACTTTAATGAAATATTTAAAATCTGTAAAGACTATGCAATAGTCTCCTTTTTGAAGAATGAAGTAGAACATGGCAGAGGAGAGGCTACTACAATATCTTATGTTACTACATTACAGAAGCTAAAGCTGAATCAAAAGCAAACATGTAATTTGTAGCAATATGTCTTGGTAAAGAACTGGTGAGCACCATTTTACAGATAACTTGAAATGGTTTCCTGTAGTTGACCTATTACTTCTTGCTTTCTGAGATACCTGTAATGTGCTAATAAATGCCTTTTAGTAAAGTGGTTTGCAATACATTAATCATTATTAATTGTCACAATGACACAGTTACAGATAGGGTATTACCAGCCTGATCTGAAAACTACCTGCACGTGTTGGGTTGTCTGTTGTTTACAGGCAGGACTGCAATACAAGCCTGGTGCGTGCCTGCTGGAATGAGCTGTTCACCTTGGGCCTGGCACAGTGTGCACAGGTGATGAGTCTGTCTACCATCCTAGCAGCTATTGTCAACCATCTCCAGAACAGTATACAGGAAGGTATGCTCTGTGTCTGTGATTCTCACACATCTTCAGTCCTGTCAACAAGTACTACAGGGACATTGTGTAACATTTCTCATGAGCTGTTCCCTTTCGGCAGCAGAACTGGCTTCCAGGATCCAGGGGAAGGAGAAGCCTGCTTTTGCATAATTACCTTTCCTCTGATTATTATCTACAGCTTTTGCAGTACTGACCTCAGAGATCTCTGTGGGATAGAAGTGTCTGTGGCAGAAATGGGGATAAGAGCAGGGGATCTATTATCCTGTCTTTTACAAGTGGTATAGGGAAAGACAAGTATATCCTAAAGTTGAGTGTGCTTATAGACCTTTTCCTCCATCCAGATGTAGATTTCCTCTTACAGTAATGCTGTCTTTCTTTCCAAAACTTCCCTTCTCCTCTTTGCAGTGTATAACTATAGCATTTGCAAGTTTCACAACAAGAGTACTCAATATTCTTGCAAGTATAATGGTTTTGAATACTGCTGTAATACAGTAATGACTAATGTGTTTCGAAGTACACTCTGAAGCATTAAACAACCTATTTTCTTGACAATCTTAAGAAGATTTTTATTGCAGTTCTAGATAATATGTAAAATAATAAATTACATCAAAGATTCAGTTTAAAGCACACAGGTCTAAGTAATCATATACACGGTACAGACAAAGGTGAAATATTTCAGTTAAAATGAAGTATTAGCACTAGAGTTCATGACTGGAATAAAATGATTCTCATGCGTTTCTCAAGAAAAAAATTTCTTCCTGTCTGAATTGACTTGTCTCTGAAGTTTGATAATAGTAATTTTGTATCCAAAGATTTGCTTGATGTCATCTCTAAGCTTTTCATTCTTTGGCTAGTCTGCAGATAGACAGTCAGAGAGAAGGTGTATTTACCAAAATGAAAAATTCACTTCTGAAAGTACAGCTAAAGGAAAAAGTAGCATGCCATTACTGCTTTTGCATTCACTTCTGAAAAATGTAAGTGAATATTGTTTGAGTTTAAAATGAGGATTGCATGATAGCATTTTTGTGCTTCTGTTTGTTCCCAGAATCACTCTAGCCATTTGCAGAGTAATTCATCACCATAATTTGAAAGTCTCTACTCTGGAATCAGATTGGTGTTGCAGATCATGCTCTACTCACAGAATTACACAGAAGAGTTAACATTCCATTTGCTAGTCCTGTCTGTGACTCAGCTGAAGAAATTTTCAGTTACATAACCATTGGGACCATCCTTCTGTGTTAGTGGTTTTAAGATAGCAGAGGACACAAAAGACTTGAAAATGTCACTTATTTTGTAAAAGGATATTGGTAAATATACCAGATGGACTTGAGCTCACGTGAAATAATATGGAGTATCTTTTTTGTAGATAAACTTTCTGGAGACAGAATAAAGCAAGTCATGGAACACATCTGGAAACTTCAGGAGTTCTGTAACAGCATGGCCAAGCTTGATATTGATGGATACGAATATGCATATCTTAAAGCTATAGTCCTCTTTAGCCCTGGTAAGGAATTTAGTAATCTTATCTTTTTAAATAATAAGCATTCATATGTTCATCTTCTAGCAGTTGTTTGAATGAAATGTCTTGAGATGAGACTGATCTGTTAATCTGCAGATAAAATGATTGTTCCATAATGATTTATCACAAATAGTATGTGTGTTAACAATAGTTTTGGAGCAACCTATCCATGTCATTTGCAGTTCCAAAATATCAGATATGTCCTGTACACCCACCTGATTTCACTAGACTCTCAGTTACCTGCAGATGAGAATCTAGGAGTAGGAAGTTATCTGGGATGTGTACTAGCAATATTAGTGAAGGAAATGGCAGGAAGGATTAAAGGAAATACATTCTTACAGTGACAAAAAAAATTGGCTTAAATGTTAATATTTTTAATACACTTCTAAGAGGGATCGATGACAAAAATGAGAGCAGACAACTAAAGCATGATAAAGCAGTGTTTATGAGATCTGAAGATTTACTCTAAGAAGACACTTGAGATTTTCTGGAATGATAAGGTAAGGACATTACAGAAATGGGAAGTGATAGTCTCCTCAGCAAATGCTGGAGAAATGTTCTTAGGACATAGAAAGGTTAATTTAAAACTGCTAACAGGCAGAGTGAAAGGGAAACTCTTGCTCAGAAATGCAAATTATTTACTTTAATTCAAAGGTGTTTAACACTTTTAATTTAACAAAATACAAAGGAAAGGAGTATCTTCTTATCAGGGGTTTGGGGTTGGTTTTTTCCATTGATATTCTTTTTTCTTTTTGTAATAAAACATACTTTATTTCGAAGATGATGATGTCCCAAAACTTGTTTTTGAATTTTTTTTTCAGAGTGAGGTTAGGTTTATTAGGGTTTCTGTTCAAGTTGGAGGAGCAAGAAGCTCTCCAGACTCAAGGTAGCTCTGTCCCCTTTGAAGGGAAGAGCATTTTTTGAAAGTAACTCTGAAGATATTTGGGCATAGTCAGATATGTCAGATACATATTTTCTGTATGTTCTGATCATGTAACTGCCTTTGAGGAGCTGAGCTAGCTGGAACTAAAACAGAGAGTCTTGGGAAGATCAAGAAATAGACTGCCTAGAAAACAACCATAGCTACTGCTCAGTCAGCATAGTTATTTGAAATGGCAGAAGCAAACAGCTTTAAAAAAGCAAGGTTAGAAGCATAAACTAGGAGTGTCTGGTGTCATTGCCTGGTACATACTTCTAGGCTTAGTATTTTTCCTCTTTCTTGTGGATGTCCACAGCTATATAGAGAAAAGTGGCCAAGACAGTTTTGAAGCCAGGAAGAAAATGTTCAATTGAGTGTTTTCCTTTGTGCAGCTAAGGTGTTAAACATCACAATAAAGACAAATATTTATATGAAATTAAATGTGAAAATCTTATAGCTACATATATTTCACAATGTATAGGGAAACAATCGACATACAGAAATGTTTTGTTTCTTTAGATCACCCTGGTCTGACCAGTTCAACCCAAATAGAAAAATTCCAGGAGAAGGCACAGATGGAATTGCAGGACTATGTACAAAAAACCTATCCAGAAGATACTTATAGGTATTTATTGTCTATAGTACCCAAAGTAATGTTGTGGGCCATAGCTGGCAAAAGTACAAAATCTCCTTTTTAACATCTGTCCTTTTTTGACTCTTGATGAGAAGGAACTAGGACCTTGTTCATAAAAGCAAGCAGGTTTGTTTAAAGATAGGTAGAAGCAAGAACAGTTGTCTAGCTTCTTCCATGGAAATTAAACTTGAGCATTTTTGGAGGGTTTTTTTGAGAGTCTCGTTCCCGTGTTTAGAAAATAAACAGACTATCAGAAGTCTCAAGAACAACTGCCTCCAACTTCTTTAATTCAAACTGCCTCCTTTTTCAAGTTAGCTGGTAAGAGGCTTTGAGATAATAAAAATTATTATCATCCTTTAAATATTTGTCAAGTTTCATATGCAGAAAAGTATTAAAACTGCCAGTTTATAAACCTTGGAAAAATAAGGATTACATGTAGGGAACAGCAGCCAACCCTTCCTTACAAGAAACTAACCCTGTTTGTAAGAAATTCCCACATCCTACTCTTCTCATTTGGTTTTTTTTTGATTTCCAAGGAGGACTTCTCTTTGAAACTATCTAACTTGGTTTTTCACCTCTCAACAGTTCCTCTTTCTTATTACTGTAAATAATTATCCTATTTTCTAATACTCTCAATCAAAACTATTATAAATTTAATCAGCAGAATGATTCTCTGCACTACAAGGAAAACTCTTAATTCTGTCTAGCAGTGTATCCTAGAACATACTGTCTTGGACTGCAGAAGGTATCCTCATGTAAAGCAGCATGCAATCCTGGACATTTAAGCAAGATCTGACAGTAGTGTGACTTTAAAGAACAAACAAACAAAAAACCCCAAGCCTGTAAGAGAGAGAGCTTCTCCCATCTCAGAAATTGGTTTTCTGTACTGAGTTTACAAAGTTAATGATGTGTGGGGCAACAGAAAGGGCATCAGGATTCCCAGTTAGTTGCAGCAAAGAATGAATTCTCTGCTTCAGAAATATCCTCACATCCCATATTCCTCTTCTGTGTACAGATCAACTATTCTAGTTTGATGCCTGAGAGCTGGATATCTGCCATAAAAAGAAATAACAGAACTTGTTCCATATACTTACTTCTCTTAATAGTGGTTCAAGGAAGTAAATCAGAGAGTTACATTTCCCAAGCAATGTCCTGTCTTTTCATTTATATTGTCTATATCCACATGCTCACCCATAGGTAAGGTTAGAGTACAAAGCTTTTTATTTCTGAGCAACCAAATGCTGACACAAATTGAGGCAGAAGCACAAGTGTTACAATTTTCACAAAACCAGCAGCATAGCTGGAATGTTTTTTGTAGTTTTCCCTTAAAGTTTACAAGTTACCATATATTAGCAGAATGAACCTTGTCTGTTTGGTTAAGTATTTTCCAGAGGGCTGTGTTCAGTGCTGCCTAAGGTTTGCTGTTACACGGCCTGGTTTTGGCAGTTGTGATGTCCATCTGCCATATAAACACTGCAGGTATGCTTTCATCACTGTCCTAAATTTCAAATGCATAGGAAGTCCAGAAATTCAGTGCAATCACTTTGTTTGACTGGATGTCTGTTAACATCCTGGTGCACAAAACCCTCAGCATTTGGCAGTATGTATGAGGAACAGCACATCCCTCCACTTTCCTTTTTGCACCAGCAGCAGATTCTCATGTTTCATGCTCTCTGTGCCCAGTACCATCCTTGCTGTCTGGTTTCTCATTAGGTTGCTAGGCAACTGAGGACGATGATGTTTGTGGTTTAAAGTTTAATTAAACATTTTACTCTTAAAAGCGTGCAAATGTTTTCACTTGTCAGTATGAATAGCTTTAGTCTCAGCATTGGCCTGAGCTGTGAAGTGCATCTAGACTGGGAATTTCAAAAGGAGATAAGAGCTATGTTTGTACCTACACACTGTATCTACAAAGGCTATTAATATGTCCTTTTCCTTGGAAAACCACAAAGAGAGGTGGTGGCTTTTCATTTCATTTGCAGGATAGAAATTAACCATTCTTTTTATGGTAGCTCGAGTAGCTTTAGTCGCCTCTTTACTCCCATGTATGAGTTATGGCAATAAGAATAGCAGATGCAGCACTTCAGCTGTGCAGTTACTTCGCAGTGGTATTGCCTGTGTTGGTAATTCACTGATCCTTTCCCAGGCTGGCCCGGATCCTGGTGCGCCTGCCGGCACTGAGGCTGATGAGCTCCAGCATCACTGAGGAACTGTTTTTTACTGGTCTCATTGGAAATGTTCCCATTGACAGCATCATCCCCTACATCCTCAAAATGGAAACAGCAGAATATAATGGTCAAATAACTGGCACATCTGCATAGTGGGGGCAGCACCACTGGATGGATTGAAGGAATTGTCACGGAATCATGTCATCACAGAGCTAAAGGAACAGCATTTGGGTATGTACAAGTACTTCCAACTTGGGATCAGGGTCCTGTCAGAGCTCTCCTTGCCTGTTTGCTGACGTTGACAGCATTTAAGCAGCCATTAAAAGACCTGCTGTAGGACCTTTTCTGCTACAAGGAATATTTTGGATGCCTTTCATTTAAAAGGCTATAGATTACTGAACATACTTTTCACATGCCTTGTATTTAGAAATTATCAGTGGTTAAAAATAGAGTTTTATAATATCAAAAGATTAGTAATAAAATTACTTTAAAAGTAAAAAGAACAGTATGTATATATTTAAAAATATCCTTGGAATTAATATCTAATAAATACCAGGGTATAGTACTAGCACTTTGTAAGCACTTCTTGTCAAAGCGACAGCATCCCGGACATCCTGCTCAAGAGTATGGCAAATGAAAACAACTGCAGATGTCCTTAGCCAAAATGCCAGTGATTTCTGTGAAAATGTAAAATGCTACGGGAGACAATCAATTTATTCTACAAAAAAGTCACTTGCTCTTATGTTATGCATGAAATATTAATGTGGAATCTTAGATCAGCTATCCACATTATATGAAACTATGTTAGTGCAGTTGTCATTCACAGTAGGATGCAGTCACAGTGACTACTACGTGCTACAGGAATTAAACTAGGGGGAAAAAAATGTGTTTCTTGCTACAGTAATGATGAAATATTCAGGTTCTTTAAAGTTTCTGTTCAGACCAAGAGAGGCATGACAAATGTTACTGTTAATAGGAAGCCTTCTGATTTTGGGGAAATCAGTCATTAACTGGAATTCAAGTAGAGCTGTGTGGTACTCTTCGAGGATGCTTTTTGTATTTCCAAATTTGCTCTTTCTCTCTGTACTCCTAAACATCCTCATTGTCCAGCCAAAGGTACAGTTTAAGACCTGAAATGTGGAGAATCTCTGGCTGTCAGCAGGAGTGTGTTACTGGCTGAGCACTCCCAGTTTTGTAGTGCCCTCAAACTTCCTGTGACTCAACATCTGGCCATGAACAGTTGCAGTTAATGACTGATCCATGATGGAGTTATGAAATTAACTACTTGTTAATTGTCTTAGCAGAGTGAGCCAGTCACATGTTTCCAGTGTTGGCTGTTAGCTGCTCACCTGATTTCCATCTTAGTGTCATTTGTTCTTATTGCTGTTAACTATTTTAAACGAAGTTTTAACAAAGATGATGGCAGTTAATAGCTTCATGTGATCCTGGCTTATTATAGTTATCAATTATTTTAATGGTTTGTATGGTAGAAGCATTTTCTACTTGTGAATTTTTATGTGAGAAAAAGAATCTAATGTAACTTCAGCACTTTTGTTTTTCTCATGTTATTGACCTTCATTCAGAAACACCAATGAGAGTGGTGTCTGTGTCGTCTTTTAAGGTTCTGAATTGCAGCCATAAGACCTTAAGCAGCTCTAGATGAGGTTTCTGATGTCCTAGAAAGTCCTGACCTGCTCTACTTCATTCTCATTAGGAAGCTCATGTTTGTAGCACTCACTGTGACACAGAAAGCTATTTAATTCTAGCTTCTGGATGCATTAAAGTCTTCTACAGTTACCATTGTTAGAGCATTCAGATACATCTGTTCTCAAAAGGGTGTGAGAGAGAGGCCAATGTACAGAGATTTGTAACATTGCACTTTCATTTCTCAGCTTTTGGTACAGCACATGAAACTCATCTTTTTCATGTGATACAAGGTCTGCATTCTGAATGTTAGTCAACTGGAATGCAGAGTTTTACACTGTTTTATTGCAGTGTAAATCCTTTTGTGATTGTGTCAGCCGTTCTGATGCCAAGTCTTTGGTTTAAGCATATACACCTTAAAGATTTCTGCACTACCAGCCCCAGTTCAGGGCCCTGTGTGAGCAGGAGCACTGGCAGGTCAGTCAGACACAGACAGGTGATGCTATCACCCTGGGGAAAAAAAATAAAGATCAAAATGTTCTTTTCTCTTTGGAATCCCTGTCCTCTCCTTTGCTTACTCATCAGAGTGCAAAACCAGGGTAAGTTGGTTCTGTCTCATCTACTCTTGCTCCAAAGAGAAAAAGCAGAAATAGCAGGCAAGCAATGAGGTGGTTCCCATCGGCCCCAGGAGTTTAGCACACTGGCCATACAAGCCCAGAACAGCTGCAGGTGGTTTGCTCTGATGATAAGTGTGGGCCTGCTGTGAGAGCAGCACACAGCTGCAGGCCTGCTGCCTCCATCTGTCCAGGGAGGATCAACAAAAGGAGACCATCTTCACCCTGCAGAGGGGGGATGAGTCGCCAGCATCTGCTGGATCTTGAGGGACAGAAAGTTGGTTTAAAAACCAGCCTTATTTGAGAACTTGCAAAGAGGGCATGGCTAAGGGGAGAAAATGGAAACATGTACTTCATGCACTTTTTCATTCTAAAGTTGCTGAGTCATTTTCACAGTAAGTTCTCTTGAGCTAAGCTCAGGCTTATGGCTTGATGAAAAGTGCCCTAGCTCCTCTTGTTATATCATGCCACAACCCTACTTCTGCAATCAATATTATCAACATAGTATGGGAAAGTATTTGCACAAAAATCCCTGGAACTTTTATACTGAGAAAGCAAGTTAAAGCAAAAATCTTTGTAAAGTTCAAATGTTCTGAGTCTAAATATATTAGATTTGGAAAACGTTAAACCCCAGAATCACCTTGTTACTGAGCTTTTTGTGTCATAATTCCCACAGCATGTTTTATCCTCTGAGTTACATCAATGCTTTGAAAATGACTTATTATTATTAAACCCATGCCTGTCTTCCTTCTTTTTAAAGGGTTTGATGGATTTGTATCACCTCTTTCTTTTGTGCCTCCCACCATGGTGCATTTCTGCCTGTTCAGTTCTAAAACTCACTCGAGCAGCTAATGCATATGTACATAGTTGTATGTATGTGTCTATGAATGTATATGTTTATACCTGTACAGTGTATAGAAAGTGTGTAGTGTATGTATATATGTACAGACATGGAGCCATGGAGTCGTACTGGTCTGTAGCTTTAGGCTTTTCTTTCTTTTGCCAAGCCAGAGCTTCTTAGTTTTCATTTCTTAGCCCAAACTAAGCCTTGCTTAAGCAGGTGAACCCTCATGAATTTCAGAGCTTTGCACCTTTTTCTAAGCCCAGCCTGAATTCAGAGTTTCCTGTTCAGAAGTGAATTGTGTGACTTTGACATTGCTCCCTTTACCTTTTCTCATGTAGGTGCAGCAGTCTGCCAGTGAATAGCTAACTGAACACCTAATGTCTATTAAATGAGTAAATACAAAATGACAGTCCTAGGAAACACTTCCCTGTTTTCCATATATACTCATTCTTTTTTAGCCTTCTGAAAGCCATTTTTGTAAAGTTTTATTTTGCAGTGAAACTTGGTAGGAGATTGATTTTTTTTTTTATTTTTTTTTTTTTTAGAGTAGTGGCTAATTGGAGGAAAAACAAGTTCCCTTTATCACTGAACTGTAGCACAGGGAAGAGGATGCAATGGATGCTGTGTAAAAAAAATCAATACTCCAACTGCCAGAATGATAACCTGAAACCAAGCTTAGTTAAACAACGACTATGTCCTCTGTTCAGTGAAACAAAGACATTTCTGTACAGTGGTAATTAAGAGGGAAGTCGCTGTTAGTTCGTGTCATAGCAAGCCTCAAGACTTGTTTTCATGATGCGTTTCAATGGTATATTCACTTTCCAAAGTTATTCTCTTCATTGTCTAGCTTAAACTAAACAAAGCTGATTAGTTCCTTTAGTTGTCAGACTAATGTCCCTTTCCACATTCTGTCCTCTCCTGCAGCTGTGAGCTGTGCAGATCTTGCACTGTCTGTGCTGTTTCCCTTGTTCATGTGGGAGCAGGCCACGTGGTGCATTTATAACGTTAGACTTGCACTAAGACAATTTATTACTCATAGGGAGTATCCAAGCATTTAAATTATCAAAATAGAACTAGTTCTTGTTTCTTTTCCCTTATGATGATCTATAGTTACAAAGGAAGACTTCTGTAAAAGTAATTCTGTTAACTTTGGTGTTTTTTTAAAGCATTTCACAGCCTGTAGGGAAGTATTCAGCGAGTCTTGGTTCAGCCATACTAGAAAGGTGAAGCAGGATTTTCTAGGCATTTATTTCCACCTTTTGTACTCAGTGTGGCAAAGACTTGTGTGTGTTTAAGCAGCTGGGCAGACACCAGTTAAAATAATGTGAACTTCTTGCTTGCATGCTTAAAGTAAAACTCCAGTCTCTTTCAGTGCCAGGCCTGCTGCTGCTTGTCTTTGCTGTGGAACGTGCTGAGAATGGTCTGGGTCTGCCTCTATCATTCAGTAAATGTTTGTAAGCTTTTGTTTCAGATAGAGGAAAAAATGTAAAATGTCCATACTAACATTTCAAACTTCTAAATAGTTTTCTTGCTGAAAATATCTCTTAATGGCAGGAATTCCTCTGACAGATGGTCCTTCATTGGTGTCTTGACAATCAGTGCTGTTTGAATCATGTTTGCTTTCTTCTCTAAAGGCTGACTGGAACCCTGAATGTCTGTGCAAGTCACTGCAGTGCAATGGAAGGCAGTTGGGGTATGATCAGGAGGGAGGCTGCTTAACAGTTCAATTGTGATGCAGAAAAAAGAGCATATTTTAAACTTGTGAACATGTTTTATATGCATTTTTGAATTGTTTGTATCCTGAAAGACAAAATGCACTCAGATGTAAGTGGCAATAAGGGCTCTGCTGTAATACTCTGTGGAAACTGGGGGATGTGAAAGAACTTTTGGTGTTGGATCCCAGAGTGACATTCAGCACACCCCTGAGCAGTTCAGCTCTCACCCTGCTTTTAATGATTTTTAGATAAATGGTCCATTTTCAAATGTGTTTGATTGTGGGTTCACAGCAGGACTGCCTAAATTTCAAATGCAAAGGATATCCTTTAAGAAGAACACACACATTCCTTAGAGAGCATTTATGTTCAGTTTCTCATACACGGAATCAACCTTAAACGTGGGAATATTTTTCATCATCTGTACTCCACAAGCATTGCAACCAAGGTGCAAACAGTTTCCTGAGTGAAGAGCTGCACACTGTGTGTTCGTTTTATCTCTTCGGCATAGCAGAGAGTTCCAAGCTCCTACAAAAATGGCAAATTTTTATAAAAGGAATCAACTTTTAATTCCTTGGGATATTTTCTGGAAGTCTCTGTTCATTGTAGCATGGAGAACTATTGTTTATGTTATTGTATCTTAATTTCATGTTTAAAACCTTGCAAAAAATGTTAATTTCTCACAGCTTCTTTTGTGAAATAATGTTGCTCCACATTTCATAGCATTTAAAAGTAACAGCATGTTCTTTTTATAATCTGAATTTTATAACTAATCAATGTCTTCAGTTATGAAGAGGAATTTGCATTGTTGTGTTTGTATATAGAGTATTGCAGTGCATGATTTAGCTTATGCATTTTATTAAATGCTGTTTAAATGTGGCATTATATTGTTGTGGCTTAACACTACTACCTAAATGAGGTTTATATCATTAAAGTGAGTTACAAATATAAATGGATCCTTGGGTTTTACTTTTAAGTTCACTTAATTTCTTAAACATTAGGTGTTTAAGCCAATTGCAAAATTTACTATCTTCTAGGGAGAAACAGTATTTTCCTTTCACTACAGTGATTCTCTTATGAGTGATGTAACCAGCTCTAAGAATATAAATCCCAGGACCCTTACTGACACCAGGGAGCTCCTTCTAGAAGGACAAGGCTCTTTACCTGCAAGTTTTTTCTTTAGCCTTCTACTTCTCTCAGTTTTCTTGAGGATGCAGTTATTTAGCTATGAATAGAGAATGCTTCATGGTTCCTGTTAGGTGGTAGCTCCTCCCCCAGTTTTCAAATGAAGGTGATGCATTTGGTCTGGGTTTAGTTTCCTTCAGACACACATTTTAACAGAGGCAGTGAGCTTGGACTCCACCCAAACAGTAAATGTGTCCTCCATTTCGTACAGAACATGGTTGAGGTGCACCAGATGGGACCATTAACCTCATTTCTTGCTGCTGGTAGAAACTGGACAACCTACAGCAGTTGCCCTTAGCAGAAGTGAGTGTCATCAGACTTTGCAGTTCTCAAAGCCAGGGAATCTACCAAGAAAACCATGCACAGGAAAACAACCCCACCAAACCCACATGTGCTCAGCTTTTCTTTGGTTCCGCCCCCTGCCCCCAGCTCTGTGTGTTTTAGTTCTTCTTACAGCTCGTCTCCTTTCCTTAACTCGTAATGTCTCCAGCTTCAGCTGTTAAACACGACACAGCTGTGTCCCTTTTAGGTTCAGCCTTTTTAATTATCTTTGCCTCCAAACTGCAGCTCACAGTGGCAGGTGCTCAGATAAACTGCAACATACTGGTGAAAAGGGCATCTGGCTTTGTGCAGCCTCTTTGACCCTTAATAAATCCCTTGATGTGAGCAGGAGAGAGCCGCGTGCACACCACCGCCTGCAGGTGTAGCTGCACCTTCGCCTCCGCCCCACGAGCTGCGGGGCCACGGAGCGGAAGTGCGGAGGCGGTGCTACCCGCCCCTTCCGCCCCGCGGCTGAGCCGAGCCGGGCCCAGGCAGCCGCCATGGCGATGAAGGGCAGGTTCCCCATCAGACGGACACTGCAGTATCTCAACCAGGGCGATATCATCTTCAAGAACTCGGTGAAGGTGATGACCGTCAACTACAACACGGCAGGAGAGCTGAGCGAAGGGGCGAGGTGAGCGCGGGGGCGCGATGGGCGCGCGGGCCGGGCTGCGCCTTCCCGGAGACATCTCGGCTTGCGCTTGTGTCTTCTTCTTTCCAGAAAGTTTGTATTTTTCAACATCCCCCAGATCCAGTACAAGAATCCTTGGGTGCAGATCATGCTGTTCAAGAACATGACCCCCTCGCCCTTCCTACGGTTCTATCTGGGTAGGTGCCCCCAGACCTGCCCCGCGGGCACTGCGGCCCGGCCCCTTTCCCGCCGTGAGCCCCGAGCAGAGCTTCCGCCCCAGTAGATTCGTCTGCGGGAGGCACCAGCGCAGGCAGTTTTCACCCCTGAAGTGTGGTTTCTGTCATCGTAACTTGGCCCCCGCGTCTCGGCCTGCGGAGTAGAAGAAAGGTGGTGTTAGAAAAGTGGCTTTACATGTTAGCACACAGTGTTCGCTCATCTCTGCCTCACAGGGCTGCCCGTGCTGTCCTCGGGTCACGCCACATGAAGGCTTTGCTCTTTCTGCTAAAACATTTGTCTTAAATTTGTGTGTTTAAAGCACCTTCTGCAGCTATAATGCAACAGCATGTGGTGTGGGAGGGGAACAGTTTGATATCCTTCTACAACTCTTTCCTGGCAGACAATGGAGAGCAAGTGTTGGTTGATGTGGAAGAGAAAACCAACAAAGAGATAGCAGAGCACGTTAAGAAAATCTTGGGGAAAAGCAAGTAAGTAACACTCATAAGCTAACATACTTCATAATGCAGCCCTGGCAAACTTTTGTCAGGTGTGCAGAAGGAAATGCTACTTGACATGAGCTAGGTGAAGTTCACAAGCTCGAAACTGTTTATCTGGCTTTCTGGTACACTTGTTCTAGGGAAGAGAGAGGGAATGTTGCTTTTCAGGCTTCTGGCAGTAACACAGATCTCTCTTCTAGAGAAACACTGGAAAAAGAGGAAAGAGAAAAGAAAAAACTGTCACATCCAGCAAATTTTGGGCATAAGAAGTACCACCTGAGAGAATGCATGTGTGAGATTGAAGGCCAAGTTCCCTGCCCTGGCTTTGTGCCACTGCCCAAAGAGATGAGAGGAAAATACAAAGCTGCTATGAAAAATGAAGCATCAGCCTGACACCTCAAGTCATGCAGTTGTTTTTCCTCAGGGTGGAATGAGAGACAAGAGCTAACAGCTCCTGGAAACACAAGTTCATGTAAGACAGACAACCTTGTCTCACAAGTCTTCTTACATCTACAGCCAGAATAATTAACATGAAAAATAAATACAGGTTAAACACTCAGGGGTTTTTGGTGCCAGTTTTACAAAACATTAGTCAACACTGCACAAAAGGATAACGGAACATGGAAAACAGAACAAGAACATCTTATTTCCTACTCATTACCTGCATGTGTAAGGTTAAGGCAAAACCAAGATCATGTTTGCCCCAGGATAGAGACTAGACTAAAAAGTCCATTTATTTTACAAGCAACACAGAATCCCAGCATTTACACAAAGTGGCACAGAACTGTTCCTCCTGTTTCCCAGCCAATGATAATGTAACACCAGGCTCAGACTTACATGCTCAAGTGTCTTTATTTGGTTACCACTCAAGCACTTAAGTCTCACAAGACACAGCTTCTGCAGTTGAGAGTGCAGCTCTGAGAAGTCCTGAGTCAGAAGTCATGAATATTGAGGGGTAAAGGAGAACATGGAACTTGCTATTTAAAGGATATGCTTTACAATTACCTCTTCTGGCCTTCAAACAAATGTAAACCTACTCCTAAGACAGCTTCCTAAGTCTTCTGAGGAGAGCTGTGCCTAGGTTTATCAACTGCCAGCAAATTCTAGCCAGCAAGCTCATTCTGCTTCAAACTCCTCTTGCCTCAATCACTCCTGCTCCCTGCACGTGGTCATAGCTTCTGCCTCACCAGACTATGCTATAGCTGTAACAGTCTAAAAGCATATGATGGGTTGTACTGTATTGCTTGGGGTTTGGTAACTGCACATACCTTTAAGCCAGGCTTAGACATGCCAATTCCTGTAGAGCTGTATTTCAGCATTCCTGAGCTAAGGGTGACTACAAAATTCCACAGGGATTCAGGCCTCCCGTAACAACTGCCAGGGAGGAACAGGCACAAAATAAACATGTTGGTTTATTTCATCTCTGCTTACAAAGTTTCCATACAGAGTAGTGCATGCAATTTCACCAGAATTCAATCCAGTTACTGAGCTTTATGGTTCAGATGTCTGCATTCCCTTGTGCCTCGTGAGCCTCACAGCATTCCAAATGCCAGCATAAGGTTTGCACTTTGGAGATGACTTCAGGATCAGAGGTCTAGTCTATCACTTTTAACACTGACAAAGATCATGAGGTATGCTAGTCTGTTATCTGCTTGTAAAAATACATTATTACATGTACAACAAAGATACTACAATTATTAGTGTATTAGACTGAAAATACAAACAAGGCAGGAGAGTTGTAACAAGAAAAAAAAATCCTAATATGTGAAAGCTGGAGCCACTGAACGTTTTTTTTCATCTTGATACCAAGAAAAGGCTTTGGGTTACAGTGCAGGGAGCAATCATCTTGACTACCAAACAGGTCTGTCTTAAAAACTCCCTTATCCTATTTCTCTTAAAGCAAACCATTCCATGGGATTATGTTTAACTATCTCAACATTTGTTTTTCCTGCCACAGTGCCCATTTTGTTAGTTCACAGCCTTTTGGAATCCTGTTCTTGATTTTACATGGTGCAAAGTGACACTCAGGGACTCAAATAAACTCCCATGAAACAGTATAAAAACTTCATGGCCTCAAGACAACCTGTCCTGCACAGCTTTCAACAGTAACACCAGTTATCCTTAACTGGCTACTCTAAATTTGATCAGTCACTAGTGCTGTTAAGGGAAGATATGGGTGCTGTGGTTTTTTTTAAACTACAGTTCCACAAGTCCCTACCTCCACTCATTTACAGCAAAAGATAACCAGGTTCTTGCTCTTTAGGTAGCATCATTATTTGTGTCTCTAAAATACTATGCAGTGCTTGGTTTACAGCTATGCTAATCTGCATTATTAGAGTTAAAACCACATCCCATTCCACAGCAGCTTACACTTCTGAGTAAGCCCACTACTATTAGTGCTTTACACTGTGCTCTCCCTGATTTTCCTCTATTTCAGTTTTAAATAAACAACCCTTTAGGCTAACTCCTCCCCACCACCCTTTCAAATACATGCCTGATGGACCTCTGCCTTTCAAAGAGGAAACTCAGAGCAGCTAAGACTCAGTTTTTCACACAGATCCCTTAGCCCTCAGGTGTTCCTACATTTCTGTACTAGTCTTCATGAGCCCAGCTCTGAGCCCTCCTCCACCACAGGTGCTGGCTGTCACCTAGTCAGCCCCCAGACTACAGGATCACAGGAGGACTCCTATCTGGAGCTTCTTTAAGACAGACATGCCTGATTGCCCTAACTTCTGAGGAGAATCAAATAGGAAAGCTATGCCCCTGCTTTCACAGCATTCCAGTTCAGTGGCACTTCAGCTCTCCATTGTAAACAAGATCTTTTTGTTCCTTGAATGCTACAAAGATAGTGTTCCAGTCTAACAAATGTAACAAACATGATCATTCTGTCACCCAGAGAATTTAAAGCAATGTGTAGATTCCATAAGATAATTAGGAATTGGAGGGTCAGTCTGAAATGGTGCTAGCCTGATTTCCCTGGAAAATCAGCAGAAATTTGTTCCCTCACAAGCAGGGCTCTGAAGCCAGCATGGCTTTGTTATACTAAGTTTGTGCTCAGAGCAAATGAGAAATTGTAAGTGATGAAAAGACAGCATGCAAATTTTACATGGGAATTGTTATAAACCCATGAAAAAACTACTCATGTTAAGATCAGTTATAAAGTTATTCTCAGTCCTAAAATCCCTTTTAGGTGTTAGCATTGCACAAAATTGATCTGCAGGCCTGTAGCTTCTGCACCTCCAAGAATCAGAGCTGCCTCGGAGCAGCACTTTGTGCTGACACCATTGGGCAGTCAGCTACCCTCACACACTGCACTGTATGGGGAGGGTGCAGGAGCTTTAGAGAACTTTGTGTCAATACCACAACAGAAAGGGGGAAGAAGACAAACACTGCAACCATTTCCAGACCACAGATCCCTACTAGCACTTGACCTCCTTGACCCCAGTAAGCACACAGTAAGACCAGTTAGGATGAAGTGTCTGAACAAGTTACTGTAAAATGTCTGAGCATTAAGCACTTGACAGCAGCAGCATGCTTCAGTAATTCTTTCTTCCAGGCTGACGAGTAGGGGAAATGCCTAACTGAAAGTGCCTAAGTCAAGATTCTCCCAGTTCCCTCTTGTAGCTGTTCTGTTCATAGGTGCTCTGCTCTACCCTATTTAACAGCAGTACTTATGGCACAGCTCTCCTCCTGCTGCCTCAGCAGCTGGATCTCTCCTTCTGCTTCACTAAGGTGCGCTTCAGTTCCTTTAGGTTCTCTGTCAGCACCTCCACCTCATCCATCCTGCCACTGTGCTTGGCATCAAAGATGTAAGCTTTGATATTGTCTATCTGCTGGAGAAGCAGCTCCTCCTCTATAGCCTCCTCTCCAGAGATCTCAGTGCCATCCTCCACTTCAAAGGGATTGGTAGAGGATCCATCTTCAAATGGATTTCCCGAAGTCCAACTGCCCCCAGGCTTTTGAAATGAATGTTCCTCCTCTTCAAAGGGGTTTGAAGTACTGACAGATGCTCCATTTATTTGTTCATCCTCCTCCTCATTTTCAAATGGATTATATTCTTTTTTATCACTTTGCAGAGCTGTGTTAGAGAAAGAAGCCACTGGAGAAGTGTCTTTGGCAAATGGGTTAAGATCTTCCTCTAACTGAGGGCTATCTGCTTCATCTTCAAATGGGTTCAGACAGGCAGTCTGACCTTGGACTCTGTCACACTGTGGGATGTTCTGGGGTTTGAGTGTGAAGGCCAAGTGCTCTTGAGCTGGCAGATGCTCAATGGCAGGAGTTTTAAAGCTCAAGTCTCTCTTGCTCTGAGCAATATCCAAATCCAATGCACGTGCTGTCAGGTTCTGATTCTCTTTTGCAACTTCCTGCTGATGCTGCTTGACTTCTCTGAAGTCTAAGGAGCGTGTCCTTGAATGCTGAGACATGACTCTCTGGTGTTCTCTTTCCCACTCCTTTTCACGAAGGACCTGAAGTTCCTCCCTCTGCATCTCTTCCTCTTCTGCCTGTTTTTTAGAAAGCTCAATAGCTTTCAGAGTTTGTTGTTGATCATATTCATCCTGAAGCTGCCTCAGGTTCTCCTGCAGCATGTGGACCTCATCTATCCTGTTAGCTGCCTTGGCTTGCTTAATGAAGGACGTGATGTTGTCAATCTGCTGAAGAAGTGGATCTGCTATCTCAAGTTCTTTTGAGATGCTAGATGTAGGTAACCAGCCTTCAGCTTTCCTTACTGTCCCTGTTTTCAGGTGTGCTGCATCACCATTAACTGCAGCTGCAGACCTGCAGACAAGCTCCTTCTGCTTCTCCTCTGGTTTTCCAGATGTTTCGAGAGCCACCTGAAACAAAACACCATGCAGTCACAGAACAGCAGGAGCTTAGAAATCCCATTCTAAATATCCACAGGTCCAAGAAGTTAGCAGATCTTGGGCACTGCTGGCGCCACTGAAAGGGATCAGCTGCACTTCTGGTCACTTGGCAGGAAAGGCTTACTTCCATAGGATTACCCCAACGCTTGCCTTCAGTTTGTGAGGACAGTGACCAAAATGCCATGACATCTGCCTCTACACACTTGAGGGCAAGCAGAAGCAGTGGCAGTGCTTTACATAGAGACAACAGAAAAGCCTGGTGCCACTGTGCAAGGAGTGGTCTGGATTGATTGGGACAGTACCTGTGTCACATCTGACCATGGCAGACAGCTGAAACAGAAGATCAGTGTTAAAGGTCACTGCTATCATTAGCTTCTGGAGTACAACAACTCTTACTTCTCAACTCCTGCCTCAAGAAAAAGCTGGTTTAGTTCACAATTAATGATGTTCTCCCTCCTAACTGAAAAAACACTTTCTCTCTTTGAAGAGGCATCCTTATTTTGATGTGTCCTTTTTCACCACTGAAAGAAGTCTCCAAATTCTACTTGTGCAAATCAACTCCAGAACACAATCTGAAAATCCATGTAAACTAACATAGTTAGTTTTAGAGCTTGTTCTGCAAGCACTGCAGCAGAACAGCATGTGCAACCACATCACTGCTGCTTCCCAGAGGGGCTCAGCTCCCAGTACACACCACCTTGTCTTCTGCATAGAATACAGTGAATGAATCCCTTAAAAAGGGTATGGAATGATCTGCATTAAAAACCCCAAGGAACTGAAATCCAGTGCTAAAGGCAAGTATTCATACACACACACCTACCATGCTCAAGCTCTTGAAGTAGACCCTGATACAGGATGTAGCAGATCCTAACCTTTCTTACCATATGCAGTCTTCTCTTCTTCAGCTCTTCATACTGATCTTTGGTTGGCAGGGACATGAGGCCAAGCAGTTTTTCCTGGCAAAAATTGAGATAGTCACAGTGCTGCCTGTAGGCATTCAGCCAATTTTTAAGTACTTGAAAAGAGAGATATCAGCAGCAGAACTCCCCATGAGGAAACAGAAGGTACTTCCACCCTGCAGTCACTGCTGCAAGCCTGAGCACATCTTTGCTGCTGTAACTAGGTTGCTACCTAGGTTCACATCTCAGCATGAGATACAGCACTCAGGTCCCTCTACTCAACAGTGCTCTGACTGCACTACCTGTATTCAGGCTAGCTCATCTAAGGCTACCATCATCTTATCCCCATCAGCCACTAGGGGAACTACAGAAAACGTACAGATCTGAACCTCCTGTCAGAACAGTTTCAAACCATGGGGATGCCTGCCAAAGAAGAGAATGCTATGTAACATTTACATTAAGGTCAAAACATTTGCTCCACTTACCTGAACAAAAAGGGTAGCTGAATATCTTATCATTCTCTGAAGCTGTAGTGTTTTAGGATGAGGTTGGGGATCTTCATGCAAGCCTAGACTCAGAATCTTCTTACTGAATCAAAGCAAACATACAGCCTCATCAGTTCAAAACCAAGGGCCAGCAAAAAGGCAACAGAACGGGAGAGAGAATTTCCTGGTGCTCTTTTAGGGAAACCATTCTGGATATCACAAGTTGTAACACTTTGCACTCCAACCTTTTAAAAAAAACAACAAACAACCCCAAAACCAAATCAAACCCAAAACCCCAAACTGTACTGCTATTTGCTTAGTTATTAGTGCAGAGGAATGCATGGTTTTTAAGGCTGGAAAAGGAAGCAGGAACTGATGGTGCCCAGCAACAGCATCTACCTTCTCAGGTGCTTTTTTACAACTGAGAAGACATTGATTATCCATATGAACAAGGAGCTATATGCTACACAAACACCAACAGCTGATAAGACTACAGAAAAGTCAGAACACAGGGAGATGCACATATGGCAGGTGGGGAGGAAGAGGTCTTTTACCTTAAGGCATCTATAAATTCATATACTTTTTGAATCTCCACCCTCAAGTCATTAGCATGTTCAAGGCTGTAGGTTGTCTCCCCAGCACTGGAAAATAAATACAGTTGTAAGTCATCCATCCAGCTAACCACACACTAGCATTTCCCCTATGACTGTAACAACAGCTAGCACTAAAGGGGCTGAATGACTTGATTCCAAGCTCACCCCTTCTTTGTGACAGAAGTGGAAAGTGACAATCATCTTGGGATCATGAACACTTCATTAGAAGATCATTTTATTTACTATGATACTGTTTATAAGATAAATTGTATTTTAACACAGGAATGCCACCCTTTCAATAATATCTAAAATATACACATACTTAGCAAGTGCATCTAAGTCTGTGGGTTTTTTTTCAGGCAATTGGTGTGGAAAAAAACACTGACTGAATAATAACAACACCATTAAGGTAAAATAGTTCTCTCTGCTAATGTTTGTCAGAAAGCAGAAGCCTACAATCCCACATGGGTATATTACTCTAGATGGTAGGAACCAACTGTCCCAACAAGAGGCCACAATCAATTTATGCACTGCACTAGACTCACACTGACTGATCAAACAAATTAGGATTTAACTAGGAAGACTCTTCACCAGTTTTTAGCTTCTCTCTCCTTTTGTATCACAAATATAAACAATAAGAATCACATTCTCAAAAGGAGCTTCACTATGCATATGATTCCAGTTTCTGGGAATCACTGCTAGTCAGAAATTTTTAATAAATAATTAAATCAGACCTCTCTCAGGATGCAATGTTTCACTGAGTAATTCAGTCCTGCTTTGTTTGAAGAGCATCCAAAAGAGAACAGATAAACTCGTGCTGCTTTTCCTTATCAATTACACACTCCTGAGGCCTTGGCATGCCATCTCCTTACTCCTTCCCACATTTCTAAGGAGGAAAACTATACATATTCATAACCCAAATCAGCTAACAGGGCTTACTTCAGTGACTCTGCCATCCTGATGTATTCTGGAGCCTTCTGGTCCACCTTCTCCATGCAGAGCCGGAGTTTCTGGTGTAAAACAAAAGGACTTCTATTAAAACACTAATGCAAGAACATGCTGACATAAACCTTTCCTCCTGCCTACATACACTCAAAGTTAACTGTGATGAAAACCATTTAACTACTCAAAATGACAAGACCCTGCAGTTATCTTCAGAACACAGATGGCGTGGTCAGGAAGAGGGAGATACTCCCTGCACCCCTGAAAGGTGAATTTTGAATTCAGAAGCTGTTTCAATGGATAACTTGGATAACTTCTAACCTTAAATCTCTTCACCTAGAGCACAACCAAGAACTCCAATTAACACTAACCTGGAGGGCTGTGGACTCTACTGATGACTGTCAGGGCCCTCTTTCAAAGCATACCTGAACACAATGTTCCACTCCTACACTCTCAGTTGACACAGCTGCTTCAGAAAAGCATTTGCCATCAATGGGAGGACAAACAGTGCTGACAACATCAAGTCCTATATTCCAGTGCAGCCTAAAGTACACAGCATGTATCTGGTGTAAGCAAGAACTGTTCTGAGGAATCCCAGCTGACATAGCTCACAATTTCAAGAGGGAGGCATCTCAGAACTACTAGTTCCAGATGAGAATGAAGATGTATCTTAAAATCACATTTGAAGTTACTGTGGGATATAAATACTATATGGCAACTGGCTCCATTATTACAGATATCTCCTTGTTACGTGGCATAAACACCCAACACAAAGTCTATTCAAACACAAGGGAGTATTAAGTCATGAAGTAAGAGCTTGGACACGAGATAACAAGCTGCAAGTCAAGTAGTAACAACTGCAGATAGATACAGGGAGGATGAAAGCAGCAAAGAGCTTGGCTTACCTCATAGAGTTTCACAATCTGTGGAGTGTGTTCTTTCTCATCAATCTGCTGTTCTCTCTTGAGCAGGGTATCCTTGCAGTGCTGACAGCAGCGGATCCGCTCATCCTCCCTCTCATCCAGGACAGAGCTGACGCTGCTGACGCTGCTGACGCTGCCGCGGCGCGAGCCATGGACACTGCTGGGGGACGAGGTCGGGCTGGGCTGAGAGCCCAAGGCCTCTCTGCTGGCACTCGTGAGTTTGCCTAAAAAGGATACACAAGGAATTTTACTAACACAAATGAACTGCACTTCAGCAGAAACTTTACCTTCAGGTACTATTAGAAAACCAATTTGAAACAGTCTGCTGAAAAACATGCAAGGAATCCATGGCAACCAAGATAGCAAGTCAGAACTTGGGTCTTCACTGTAAATCCTGCCTAAAGGCAGCTAGAGAGTGGCCTGCTTAGAACCACCTGCTTTGCTTACACCTAGAAGCACTCTTGTGTTGGAGCCTCTGTAGTTACAGAACAGGGTGCTGAAGAACAGGCATGTTAATGCTCTTCATGTTTGCTCCAGAACACTGTTAATGTCACCTTTGACCACAGAAAATAGTCTCCTCTCCAATGCACGAAGGGAGAATTTAAAGTTTGAATGGTTTCTTAAAGGCATTCGGACAACCACAGGCAAAACTGGAAATAGCCACACAATAGTTTTACCTGTCAAGAACCTTGGCAGTTATAATTCCTCAAGTTAATACTCTCATAGTTATGGTACTCCAGAGACACTAAATGCAATTAATTTACTAGTAGTATATACTACTACTTCTAGTAAGTTTTTCAGTGTTCTGTAACACTTCCAAAGTTGGAGAAGCAATGGAGACAAGTGTCACAGACAAGTGTCTGCATTAAGCGGAATGACACATCAAGGACCAAGTTTTCCACACAGGCAGAACATTACCATCCACTTTATTTTTTAATGGCAAGAAGCTAGGATGCAGTCAGCACCACCCTGAGTGAGCTAAGGGAAGGAGGAGTTAACACCACAGGCTGCACTTACTTGCCAAAGGCAGACTAACAAGTTCCATGCACTTCTTGCACATAATGGACCCGCAGAGGCGGCAGTGGTGCCGTCGGTTCCGAATGCTGAACTTATTGCCACAGTCTGGGCAGAAGGGAACATCCTGGTCACTGACCCAAGGCACAACAGACTTCTCTATAGCTGTCAGAGACAGAGACAAGAGAGGAGGGAACACACACAACATCACATATCATTCCTCAGCTGGTTAAACTACAGTCTGAGGTAAGCTCATACCAACCTCTTATTTTAGCTGACTCAGTGTTTGCTCTGTCAAACGATGTAAGCTAGTGGAAAACAAACAATACAGTCAAGAAAATTGTACTTTTGTCAGAAAAAACCCAACACAACCCAGACCAATGAGAGAAATAAACCTGGCATTTTTAAGACATAGCAGTCTCAGCCTGTTTTACAGCCTGATTGTGCAACTTTCCTATTTATTTGTAATGCTACATTCACACAAGTAGTGCTAAACAAGGACTGCCAAACCTCTTCAAATTAGAGCGTTTTGGACACAATCCTTCCAGTATCCAACATCAATGCATATGACCCAAAATGAGAACACTGGTAGAATTTTAATTATGGAAAGCTGGAAGAATCATGACAAAAACATTAGGGAGAAATTTAGCAAAGTTAAAGATGGAAAAAAGTATACAGGAAAACAGAAGGTTCTTGAAGCATGTGGAAGTAGCACAGACACGGAAATCATAGGCATAGTACAAGGTCAGACCAAGCACAGGACTCAAGGATAAAAAAGGAAAAGAGTAATGTGTGAAGACAGTCATAGTTTATCCTTTATAAAGTGCACTAACAGATAAATGGGCACACTTCATACCAAAATATGGGGGGGTTTAAATCTAGGAAACATTCAGAGGGATGGAATATGAAAAGCAGCAAATTTACCTTTTCTAGCCTGATTATCAACTTATTGACTTCCACTACATAGTGATCAATCCTGGCTGCTCGGTGCTTCTTGAAGTCAGAAAGATGGCTTCTCATAGCACCTGGAGAGACAGCACACAGTGTTCAGTCACCCAGCTGTCCTTCAGGGACTCAAATGCATTTTAATGCCTCTTGGAAGAGAACTGCCTCTCCATTTATTTCTCACTTTCAAACCACATTTTAAGGACACTTTCCAATCCCACAGATTCGCAGTGCTGCTCCAAATGAAACATGCAGATTAAAGTCTCCAGGCTAGCAATAACATCAATAAGAAATAACTGTAATATTTTAGTTAAGAGACAATTTCCAGTACCAATATTTGTAATTACAAGCTCAGTCAACTTATTTTTTGAATTCTACACAGGTAGATTTTTTTCTTTTTAAGGGGAGTGAGTTTAGAGTTGGCTTTTAGTTTTGGATTTTTTTGGTTGGTTCGTTTTATGGGGGTTTTTGGTACTGTGTTTTTTCCTTTGGTGTGTCTTTTTTTAAAGTAAACCTCTTTTTAGTAAGAGATGAGCTATACCTCAAATCCAAGGAAAGAGCTGAAAGTTTAAATCAGTGGAAAAGTTTTTTGTCAGATATGTAAAATAACAACTACTTTTTAAGTGTAACCCAAAAGCTGGAGATTTTATATCGCTCCAGCTTAATTTATTAATATAGCTATAGCCACACTGTAGCACTTTCCTAATGAAGACTAAAGGAGAAGTCATCCCCACTGTATGTTGCTTCCTAGCTCTCCTACCTACTTCCTGGGGCTCCCACATGTAGGGATCCACTCCTCCATAGCTGAATGACTCGTAGCGCTCCTGAGAGCCACAGTCAGCTCTGTCATCTCCTTCTCGTTTCAGCAATTTCTTCTTTGCTCTTTTGGCCTTCTGCACTAGGTCTGAAAAAGACAAACCCACACTATCAAAGGTGGCATGCAGTCACTAAATACGTGTCACATGAAACCAGCATTGAGTATTCCTCATCTCTTAGTACAAGTGTTCCTCCTTGTTATCCTCAGCATGTTGCTTAGAAGCAGAATGCAGTCCAGAGAATCACAGATGACACAAAATGCTCTTTGTTACCGGTCATAAAGCAGCACTAAGGTCCCAAAGACAAAACAGGAGTTCTAGATGCTCCACTCAGGGACTTCACTGTAGAACAGGAAGCTGTCTTAGGCTACGGGACCTGTTTCACAGCATTCCAGACCATCATACAGATACTATCATAAATCTCTAAGATCCCAACGATTTTCTTAGGATTTGAGGATGTTCAACACTTTCTTGGTCTTGCTGCACAAACAACAGACCAAGAATTTCAGTGTGCTTGTACACCTGAATAATTTCAAAGTACTAAACAGCCCACTGCATTATCTCACATGAATGCTAGTGAGAGGAGGGCAGCGTCCCAGGCCAAAAAAAGCCAAAAACCAGAAACTTGAAACTTCAGAGCTTTTATTGCCCTGGCAGCTATGTTCCTCTCTGGATGCTAGCAAAAATTGAGGGCACCACTTTTCTTGCCAAACACATCGAGTATCTCCTTGAACAAGATATTTTATACATCAAGCTTTCTAACAAGCTGCTGAGAACCACAAATTATCCTTTCATCTTTCTAATTGTCAGTTAGTGTCCAAAACACTGTAACTTCCATCGTGACCATACTGCAATCTGTCCCCTCAAGCCTCAGCCTCTAGTGCCAGCAGCCCCTCCTGCAAAGATTCCACTTTCCAGCAGTTTTCAGCTGCTGAAGTTACGCTACCTCCCAAAATGACATCCAGTGATACAAAGCACACTTCTCTGCAAAACTGTGTCAGGTTGACAAAAGCTTTGCTAGCACTGTAACCTCATCTAAGAAATGGGGTTTCTCCTCCCCATAGCTACTCTCAAGTCAGCACAGCAAATGACACTACAGTTTCTTAAGTGAAGTTTACACCAGCTAAACAGAAAATATACTCAAGGCTTTGCCACAGATACAGAAGTTTTACAAGCAAACTGCATAATCTTGTTTGCCATCAAGTGAAACGTAACCACCTCAGTATGACACGACTTCAGCAGTAAGATGACAAGCAAGATAAGCAGCTTTTGCGTACGCAATTTTGCGCGGCAAACCAGGACGCGATACAACCACCGTCACGCCTCTTACTTTTGAGCTGTCCCCTGACGTCCCTGTCCTCGCTGGAGTGCTCTTCCTCGTAGTGCGCCTGCAGCTGGTAGAACGACTGGAGGTCCTTCAGACAGAGGGGGCACAGGAACCCTTCCCTCATCTCCCCCGGGTCGCCGAACGGCGGGGGGCAGCCGGATGCCATGGCAGCAGGCGGGAGGCGGGCTGCGCTGGCTCCTGGCTCCCAGCTCTCAGCGGCGGCGCAGCGGCGCGGGTCGCGAATGCCCGGCGGGGAGGCGGCGCGGGAGAAGCATCGTTCCTCGGCGGCCTTCTGAAAGACACCCGGCCAACGGCGTCAGGCTGCCGGCGCGGCCTCACCCCACGCCCTCCCTGGCACCTCCGCGGCCCAGCGGCCGCCCACATCGAGGCTCCGGGCGGGGCGGGGGCTGCCTCCCGCCGCTCCACATGCAGCAGCGCCCGCGGG
>VWZO01014534.1:0-11269 GCA_013396975.1 Bucco capensis
TAAATTTTAATCACTCCAGGACAAATGTCTTGGTCACAATGTCATTATAGGCTTTTACCCTAGGTCCTTTTGTTCTTTTCCTACTGATTGTCACTCCAATACAAAAACTGTAGATGAATTCTTTAATTGCAAACTAGTCTCTGTAAGTAAACAGGAAGTCGGTTGTAAGTATATCTGTTTATGAGAGAAAATTCTTAATTATATTTAAATTCCTGCAGACAAACACATGCACACATTCTGTTTTTTATCCTACAAGTCTCAGTAAACTACACAGCTACTAAGTACCATATAAGTTGCTTGAGATATTGTGACCAGATGGTTCACAGGGCTAGTAATGGATTATAGTGCTTTCTAGCTCCAGATTGCCAGTTCAAATCTGGGTCAGGTTGACACTGTCTGAAAATTATTACTGTTTGGTGGCTTATGTGAAATGAGTTGGAGACCTCATATACCTCCTAAAGGCTGGATTAATATAACACAAATGTCACCAGATGATTGTCGGTTTCAAGGGCTGAAGCACACAGAAGTCAGTGGAAAAACTTACATTGATTTCAGCCAGTATTGAATTAAGTGTTAATTATGGAGAATGAATCCTTTGTGCTCTCAGAAGTGATTATTTACCAGGGGGTGAAGAATGCCCATGAACTCCTCCTGGGAGACATACACCACTGCTTATCTGTCATAATGCTTATCTGTCTTTGTACCCCATGAAGTATGCAGACAGCAGGATGGTTAATTCTTAACTAAAATACAGCTATCTTCCTGAATTTAGGTATGAGTAGGCTTATTCTGGTAAAGAGTGGTCGTCGTCGTGGCTAGGCTTCGCGAATGAAGATCCAGGGACGGCTCCATCCATGCTCCTCATCAGCGCCTTTTACAAGCGTGCTGATAAAAAGAGGATAGTGGATAGCACCCTCAACCCTGCACAATGGATTTTTTTTTAGGTGAGACACAGCATGTGCAGAGCTGGACCCACCCTTTAGTCCTAAGGTTCATCTGCCAGGGCCTAGCAAGCTTGGACACTGGCAGCCAAGTCCTTAGGACAGAGGTTTAACCTCTTAGATGGAAGGCCTTACAGGGCTAAACGAGCTCCATCTGCCCAGGTTTGGAATCAGAGTTATCCCTCTCCTAGGATGACTGCCAGAAGGCTAATGAGCTCATCCTATCCATACAAGGATTATAGGAACATGGGTATCACTCCCCACACTTTCCCATGGGCAATGAGTTTAATGCTCCCTCTGCTGTCAGCACAGTTATCGCACCAGGGGCCACAGGAGACCCCAAATGATTTTCAGACCGTGCCTGGGCAAAGAGTGGTAGATAGCCAAAATCACTTTGAAAGTTCACAGTAGCATTCTCCAGGTAGGCTCAGTGCTGGTCAACAGGTCAGAAAATGGCTCAAGTTTATCACAGGTCACTTGCTCTCACCTAAGGATGCTTTTGGTTTTGTTTTCTGAGCATCAGACCTCGTTTGAACTCCACAAATGATGACCTGGCTTCAGTCCGAGATGTGTTTTGTCACCATTCAGGCTCTATTAGTGTAGCAATGAAAGAGAAGTGACTTGATCCTAGGGGATAAGTGCCATAATAGAGAAGAAATATTAGATATTAAATACTCTTTAGTTTAACTGACTGGAAATTTAAACTTGACAAGTTGAAGTGGGAAATGAGGCACAGCATTATCATAGTAGTTGATTAACCAGTGGATCAAACTAGTAGGAAAAATGGAGTAATCTCCATTTCTATCTTCACAAGTTCAGATACACATCTTGAAGATATGCATTAATCAGATGTGCCACTGGACTGTGTCCAGTAACACTGTTTGAATTGTGATAGTGATGTAATATTATTGCCAAGGAAGCCAAAAAAGAGATAAAACTGAGCTACCGCTCCTGTGAATTGCAGGTATTTACCCCCTACCTTCTGCTCTCTTTCAACCTTGGTTTCTAGTCCTACTACATAGGAACACAAGCACAACTATGATTGCATACTTCCTGTACCACTTAAATTAAATTAATTCAAACTTCAAAACCAACTCTTGGCTGTATATCTGAGAACTCAATGTCTAACTAATTTGATACCTTTCTATGATAAAGTCATCTGTCTAATGGATGAAGGGAATATGGTGGGTGTCTTTTTTCTGGATTTTAGTATGGCTTTTGATACCAGCCCTCACAGCATACTTATGCACAAGTTGTCCAACTGTAAGATAAGCAGATACATGGTGCACTGGGTCAAGAAGTGGCTGAAGGGCAGGGCTCAAATCGTTTTACATCTGCCTGGTGACTGGTCCCCAGCAGTGTTCCTCAGGGCTCAGTTGTAGGGGCTGTTCTGTTCAATGGTTTTGTTGATGATCTCAGTATAGGAGTTGAATGCACCATTGGCTAGTTTGCTGATGATACCAAACTCGGAGGTGCTGTTGACTCCCCTGAGGGATGAGAGGCTTTGTAGAGGGATCTAGAGAGAACGGAGCACTGGACAATGATCAATGTGGTGAAATTTAACAAGAACAAATGCCAGATTCCGCATCTGGAACAGAGAATGCCAGGCATGAGTATAAATCGGGAGAGAGTGGTTGAAGAGCAGCGCTGCTGGAAAGGGATCTGGGGATGATGGTTGACAGGAGGCTTACTATGAGTTAGCAGTGGATTCTGGCAACCAAGAGGGCAGACTGTGTCCTGGGATGCATCAAACACAGTATAACCAGCCAGTCTAAAGGAGTGATTATCCTTCTGAATTCAGCATTGGTACAGCCTCCTCTTGAACACTGTGTGCTCCACAATTTAAGGACATGACGGTCCTTAAATGTGTTGAGAGGAGGGAGCTGTTGAGCTGGTGAAAGGGCTGGAAGGAATGTACTATGAGGAGTGGCTGAGCTCTTTTCCCTTGTATCCAGTGATGCAATATGTGGGAATGATTCAAAGCTGCAACAGAGGAGGTTCAGACTTGACATTAGGAAGCATTTCTTTACAGAGAGGGTGCTCAAACACTGGAACAGGTTTCATGGAGATATGGTCGATGTCCCAAGCCTGTCAGTGTTTAAGAAGCATTTAGAACATACCCTTAACAACATGCTTTAACTTTTGGTCAGCCCTAAAGTGGTTAGGCAAGCTGGACTACATGACTGTTTTAGGTCCCTTCCAAATGGAACTACCCTATCCTATCCTATCCTATCCTATCCTACCCTTATCTTAACTATCCTAGTCAATAAAATATCATATTTTTTTAAAAATATCTCATTTGTTTCTTCTTTATCAAAATGTTTATGGCTTTATATTTAGTAGGATGATGGTGTCTTGGGAATTTTACATTTTAGGTACATACTGTAAACAGGTTGCAGGCTTCAGTTACTGTATTTTAGAACCCCTCATTTGTTTACCTGTATACTATTTGGCTTAATGGAAAATAAATATCCTGACCAGTTTTTGTTTACAAGCAGTAATCATTGATACTTTAAGGATGCTCCTCTCCAGTAGGAGAACAAAGAAATCAGATTTTGTCATTGGAATGTGAACACAGGAAAAAAGGAGAGATGAGACAAAAGTACCTTTGCAGTATGGATGTTTAGTTTAGTCTGGAGATCAAGAACAAGATAACTTGCAAATGCAGTTTGTGTGGAGGGAAAAATCTGAAGGAAAGAAATCAATGAAAATTTATGAGTTTTATCCAGGCCTTTACTCTATTAAATAGGAAAGCAAAAATATTTAAAATGTAGAGCTTAGTTTTGCATTATGTCATATGTGCGTGAAGAGATAAAATCACGAAACAGAAAAGCCACATCTTCATTGACATGCTTTAAATCATGTGAAGTGGTGTGAGAGGCAGTTCCAATTTCAGCACCAAACATTTGGATGAAGGATAATGTTCCTATTACCAGAAGACATAGCAAACATCTGATCTGCACTTGAGCTGTGATGTAGACTTATATATGCTTTAAAATGTGCTTGACTTTTTAATTTTATTTGTGTTTATTTAGCAGTGGTGTTCAATGATAAAATTGTTATGTCTTTTATGTTAAGGGTTTTTTTAATGAAGAAATAATTTAGATCACTTCAGTAGCCTTTGCAGGTTTATAAACAGTATAGCCTGTCATAAAAGTTAGAATGGCTAAAACATGTGTGAAAGGAATCTCTAAGACATGTTGAGATTTACACATGAGCTAAGGAAATTGTTTTATTCAGATTCCTAAAATGTCTCAGTTTCATGTATTTAACTTCAGATATAAATGTGTTATGTTTATGAGTATATATATAAAATATTGAATACGAAGTGCCATTTTCTTTGGGAAGCAATTATGTTCTCATTTAGCCATAGAATTTGGTACAGAATTACATAAGAAAATAATTAAAATGTAATACTGTTTTCTGAAATCTCACAAACCCCCTCCCTTTTTGCATTAATTATCTTTTCTACACTACCTTACTCCCTACCCTCTTCAACGGTCTTAGTATCTTTTAATTCATTTAATTGGCAGGTGTGATGGCTAAGAATACAGAATCTGTACTGAACAATCACCAATCCTTGTCACTCGAGGATATACATATTTCCATATACCTGTCTCATTTGTGTTTACATTACCAACAGTTGTCAAAGATTTAATTGCTTAGTGAGAGACATTCAAATTCTTGGTGCCTCTTGTTTTTGGAATATGCCTGACCTGAAAGGGAGCAGGAGAAGAGATTTCATACTGTGATCTTCTTGAAGGGGAACCAATGTACCAACCAGGAATGATTGCCAATAGAAAGCTATGTAACAGATTATTTTGAGTCAAAAAAGCACTGTAGATGGGTGGTAAGGATAAAGTTACACTGCAGTAGAAGGGCTTGCTTATATCACGAGAAGTACAGCTCAATAATTTATGTATGTATATTAGGAGAGGGTGTTGTGGGATTTTTATAATTATTATTTACTGAGGCTTGTGTCTAATTATTGATCCATCTTATCTGGCCATATGTCTTTTTTGCCTACCTGTCTGTCCATTTATTTTGTCTGATTTTTTTTCCATTGCTTTTTGTGGGATTTTTCTAATTACGGAATTATGGTTAGACCTATGCTAAACAAGTATATGTGTGGGTAATTTAAAACAGGAAGCTCATGTGAATCTGAGAATAACTTATCTTGGTCATATATTTTAGCTATGTTCATGCAGACAATTAAAATCTGATCATATGAAAACTTTCACCAGAGTCAAAGCAAAACTTCTCTGGGCATTGAATAAACTCAAGTAAAATGAGAAGATTACCTGAGACAGTAGCAGTAAGATGGGATCAGTACTCTGGATAATAACGAAGTCAGACCTTACTGTCCATTCTGTGTGGTAGCTTTCTATCTTCTTTACACAAAGTAAAGAACAAAGAAATGCAGCTCAGAATGTTTTGGGTTTTTTTTTCTCATGAAAGGACAAATAAAAAGTCATGGACGCCTCCATGAAGGCAGTGCAACTTCTGCAAACATTTTTTTATCATCATAACACTCTGTCTGAGCTTTCTGTTCCAGTTTTAGACACCAGCCTATATTAGAAGTGAATTATGTTTCAGATATTTTGTTAAGGCTATATTTCACAAATTGTGTGAAAACCTAGCTGTAAATGGATGTTAGCATTCCCTAACAATTCAGACGTAGTAAAAATTTCACGTACTCTAAATTCAAGTAATGAAAAATTACTGGCAGAACTTTTATTCCATAGAATAGTCCTTCCTCTAAAAGAGTCTTATCCTGTAAACATTGATGCCTAGAAAAATAAGACCCATCACTGAATGAAAAAAGATCCTTCTGGTTTTGATTCCTGTTTAAGGAAGAAAAGAATTAGAAGAGAGTTCATCACTTGATGAATAAAACCAGAAATTTGTAAATGGACGTGTCAGCTTAGCATGGCTGCTACCTAAATGGTAAAGGGAAAATTACATGATATACCTACACAAAAACGCGCAGGTAAATATTTGCTTTTCCTGCCAGTCCTGTTCAAGTCATTCAGATCTACCATTAATTGTATTCATGCTGTTTCTGGGTGAGTAAATATGGGCAAGTGCCACATTGTGTCATGCAGACATATGCCCAAGTGCTCTGAAGTTTTACCTCTAGAAGATGCATTTTGGCCACAGCGTCAGTTTTCAGTGCCTAAATCACTCACTGAAATCACCTAAATTTGTTTTGAAGATCCAGGTTCTGGTTTTCATGGTGGAAGAGCCCTGAGTAAACTTACCTTGAAGTGAATACACCAGAATTTATTATATATAGTGATCAGAAATTTACTAATTCCTTCTGAAAGTTCAACATTCTTTACTCTGAACTTTGTGAGACAAATATTCCATAAGCGAATAGCAGAAATCAGGACTGATATGTGAGCTGAAGACACATCTAGCTTCTAGATATATCCTCCTGTATCTATTTTTATTGACATCTTAGAGCAAAAGAAAAAACAGATATGCAGGTGGTAGCCTGGTGACTATGAGAAAAGCTAGCAGAAAGTATCATGAGACATTCTCAATGAAAGTTCCTGTTTTTCAGAAGTCTTCTAGCATGTTGGAAGCATCAGAGATGGTGTTTAGACTATAGTTATGTCCTGACTTTTTAATAAGATGCAATTATTATTTTTATTCATATTTACTTGTGTACTCCCTTCCCCTAGTACTGTATCAAACATATTAAATATTGAATAAACTCCTTATCATCTTCGGTTTAAATAAATCTTTCTTCTTGTAATCAGTGAGCCTCTGCAGACAGTGTGTATGATATGAATTAGTCTGAGATATCTTAACTGTTCAACTGTGCAAGTAGTCTCTTATGAATATATGTGGAACAATATAGCTTAGGACAGCTCTACTAATTAAGATCCATGCTTGAATATTTTTGCCTGTATTATTTGGATGGGACTTTAAAGACAATAATAGGATGCTCTGCTTTGCAGCAGAACCCCTGGGTTATTTTAGGTGAATATTTTCTTCTCATTACCTCAGTCCTATCTCTGGAAAACAGGGATAGAAGTATCAATCTGACCTGTGTAGGGTTGTACAAAACCTCAGAGATGCTCCAGTCCTAGGATAACAGAAAAGAAAACATGAGTGGTCTTGGAAATGCCCAGAAAAGAAAGAGAGGTTCTAATTCCCATATGATAGCTTGACAACACTGTCTAACTTTAGCAACCTTATTTAGATACCGAAGTTAGAGGCTGGAGCCCCTAGATGCTCTGTTCAGCCAACGGAGAAGAAAGTTGCCTCCAAAGGGCAGTTCAGAACACAGCATTAGTGAAGTTCATGCCCTGAATTGCCAGAAGGATAAATTGTTAATTATACATAAACTCTATTAAAATGACCTCCTACGTTGTGGGCACTTTGCATTATATAACTCATTCTGCTACAAGTTAACATCCACCCCCAGGGTTTTCCTACCATGTGGCTACTACTTCCCTCTTCCCCAAAGACTGCTTTATATTTGACACTAATGTGAGATTTGGAAGGTTATGCAAAAAAAACAGGTACATGTTTAACTACAGAGTGTTCCCCAGCCGTTTGGATTGGTCATGAAATTTCACATCGCTTCAGTTGATAACATGAAAAATATTTAAACTAACCTAAGCAAGATAAATATCAGGAAAATACAAGGAATTGGATAACTTATTTTTAGCATCAGAGCATTTTGAGGCTCCCTGAGTTCTATTATGCATTTTCTAAAGTATGGTGTCTAAATTTCTTGCACTTATTCAGTGCTTTCAGGAGGCTTTTGATGATATGTGAAGGGTTTCTGTGCATAGCTGACATGAACACTGAAGGAAGAATAGAGCACTTTAGTTCCCTCCCATCTGTGTAAAGCTTCAGATGTTCTGAGCTACCTTCTGATGCAGCTGGAGCATGGTTAGGAATTTAACTGTGATAATCCCATGTTGCTAGTAATATTAAATGTCAAGATAACAAAAGAAAAATAGTCTATTTTTTGTTCCAATTTCCATCCAAAGAAATGGAGAGCTCTTCAAGTTATTCAAAGCAATGGTGTATTTCACAGGTTGTGATAGAAATCTAACTAACATAGATGCTTTGCTTTTCTGTTGGTTTTGCTTTTTTTTTTTTTTAAAAAAAAGGCAGTCAGAATTAGCTGATTTGTACTTATTTTATATGTATGTCTGGGCAATCGAGGGAAGTAAGTGCTAATCAATCTCATAACATGTGCCTTGACAGAAAATATTATAGGTCACAGAATCCAAAGCTACAGACCACCCACTGTGTTGTATTTATTATTAGTAAAACTCACGGGAAAGCTGCCACTCTTCCCGAGTCTGTGCACAGAGACGCAGTAGTAGCTGTCACTCTTGGAGAAGTTAATTTGTATTGAAATTACAGAAAATACAAATAACAAATAAGTTTCTGGACTACCAAATAATGGCCTATTTAGGGCACATTATAAACTGTTCTGCAGTTCAACACTGAGATTGAGTGAAATTCTGTGATGTGACAAAATTATTATAAGCAATGTGGGCTTTTTCTTTCTCTTTTCTTTTCCTTTCTCTTTTCTTTTCTTTCTTTTCTTTTCTCTTTCCTTTCTCTTTTCTTTTCTTTTCTTTCTTTTCTTTCTTTTCTTTTCTCTTTCTTTTCTTTTCTCTTTCCTTTCCTTTCCCTTTCCTTTCCTTTCCTTTCCTTTCCTTTCCTTTCCTTTCCTTTCCTTTCCTTTCCTTTCCTTTCCTTTCCTTTCCTTTCCTTTCCTTTCCTTTCCTTTCCTTTCCTTTCCTTTCCTTTCCTTTCCTTTCCTTTCCTTTCCTTTCCTTTCCTTTCCTTTCCTTTCCTTTCCTTTCCTTTCCTTTCCTTTCCTTTCCTTTCCTTTCCTTTCCTTTCCTTTCCTTTCCTTTCCTTTCCTTTCCTTTCCTTTCCTTTCCTTTCCTTTCCTTTCCTTTCCTTTCCTTTCCTTTCCTTTCCTTTCCTTTCCTTTCCTTTCCTTTCCTTTCCTTTCCTTNTCGAATTCAGTCATATACGCACTGGTAGTGGGTGAGAATGTTGGAACAAGAGTTAATGCTAGCCAAAAAGGGATCAACAAGGTGACTAGGCCATGATGGCTGGAGTTATGGCTGGATTGAGCTTTGCACTTTTGGAAGGGTTTCAACCTCCTTCTGAATTAAAAATCCAGAGAAATGTAGCAGGATGATAGACAAGGAGCTGGGTAAGAGAGGAAGCTGATGACATAAAGATCAGACCTTATTTATGTTGTGTCTAGAACTGAGTTCTCATTCAGTGTTTTCTTATTTTCTGGTCTACTTTGATATGTAAAAAAACCCACATCTTTTCAGAATGTTGCTAAAAGCATCCTGGCATGGCTTCCTGCAGATGCTTTTTCAGGACTGTGCAAGCCCTCAGTTTGGATAAAAAATGCAGAAGGCCTGTCGAACACTAGAGTCTAAAGTGGAACTGAGCATCCCTCTTCCATTACAAAGCTTACTGACCAGAAAATTGTTTCAGGCTGACCAAAAGTACTTAAGAATTCTGTTGGATTTGGCAAAGTGTTTTGGATAAATAAAACAACAGGAAAAAGGCAGACTTCTCTTCAGAAAAATCTACTTCATTTCAGTTTCTTCAAAAGAAAACATCTTAATATTGCCAAATGACAGGTTTGAAAATTGTCCTTGGAAACAGATTTCTAGAAAAGGTTTCATAAAACCTCACGCAAACCAAAATGTTTTGGCTGACCTCATAACATTCTTCTCCCTTTCCCTCTCTGGTCTCTTGAGCAAACTGACAATGTTCTTTGGGTGTGTTTTTTTTTTTACAACTTTTCACAAACTCTGTACTAAGATACCTCACAGACACTTCCTGCTCTCCATGTTTTATAATGACTTTCATGTTTTATTACTGGCTCTCTGACCTATTACAGCTTGCAGTAGCAGGGCTAATTTTTTAGTTCAGGGCAATAGGGGATTGTGTGACATGGCTCAAACTGTAATCACACCTACTGATTAGGCTCCCAGGTCTGCAACATCACATTTGTCTAAGGCTGGCTGGATGTAGGCTGCAAATACCTAGAGCAGAAATACACTGTCACTATTAAGACTCTAACCCAAATCCCGAGGCAGTGTACTTTTCTCCACTAACACACCACTTTTTGCTATTAAACTGCAATATTTTCTAGATGCTTTTCTCCTGTTTTCAGCTACTGCATCTAGTCACCTCAAGTTGCTGCAGAGATTCTTTTGCAATTTCAGACAAAGGCCTGGTCTTGTCAACAACTTTTGTAGGTATTTTGGGGGTTAATGAAGTGTAGCAAGCACTGTTGGCTTTGCTTTCTGCCCATGTGGATGTCAAGACTGTGGAAATATGCTAGCTAGCAGGCAATTTGGGACTGGAAGTGACAGGGATGCTGGTGAAGTATTCACGCTTAGGGCTGCTGTCAAGAGCTGGTCAAAGCTGCACAGGGACTGGAAGGGCAAAAATGGGATCAAAGTCATGAATCAATATAGCGGTGATATAAATCACTCCAAAGTCTGACAGGCTAGCCTGTGGGAGACAGCCTAGAGACACTGCAGTTCGAGTTTGGGGTTTTGCTGTTATTGTATGATCTGTTTTGTACTGGTTCACTTTCAGTTCTATTGTTATCTCCCCATGCGGCCGGCCACATGGCTTTCATGGGCAGCACCATATTGTACAGCCTCCCTGAGCCAGCCCCGCCTCTGTCCTAATCCTATTGGTTGTTTCCCTTGTCTTTCCCCATTCCCTGGCTTACTATTGGCTCCTGATCTCCTAGTTGCCCCCATTGGCTAGCCAGGCCATTTCCGTCCCTCACCAAGGCTTTAAGAACCCCCGCGGAATTTGAATAAAAGGCTTTCCACCCTGAATTTCTCAGAGTGTGTATCTCTCTGGGGAACATGGAGTGGGGACCTTTGCGCCTTCTCAAAAACATCTGTGGCATTAAAAATAGTGTGTCACCAGACCTCTTGATTGGAGGCCAGAGTAGACCAGTTAAGGTGATCAATACGGCCAAGGCTGAGATGTTGTTTCAGGAAGTCCTTGTATCTCCTCTTTGGGGCTCCTCTCTTGCGACAGCCAGTGGCAAGTTCACCATAAAGCATGATCTTAGGAAGGCAGTAGTTCTTCATCCTGGAGACGTGACCTGCCCAATGCAGCTGCGTTCTCAGCATCATGGCCTCAATGCTTGAAATTGCTGCTTGTTCTAGAACAGACGTATTAGTCACATAATCTGTCCAATGGATGTTTAGGATTGTTCGGAGGTAGCGGTGATGGAAGTGCTCCAAGAGNGTAGCGGTGATGGAAGTGCTCCAAGAGTCATAGGTGGT
>VWZO01014536.1:0-21523 GCA_013396975.1 Bucco capensis
TCTCTACAATATTCATCATTTACAACACATATCAATTTAAAAATCATGAGGGTGGTGAGACACTGCAAAAGGTTGCCCAGAGAGGTGGTGAAAGCTCCATCCCTATAAGTTTTTAAGGCCAGGCTAGATGGGGCTCTGAGTAAGCTGATCTAATGGGAGGTGTCCCTGCCATGGCAGGGGGATTGGAACTAGATGATCTTTAAGGTCCCTTCCAACCCTGACAATTCTATGATTCTATGTTTCAGAGGTGTCACTGGAGGGGCTGTGCTTTTCTGGCACCCCCCTACATTGTCCTTCAGCACAATGCAAGCACTCTGCTCTCAGTTATAGCAGAAGGCAGGAATATTTCCTTCTTAAACCTTCTTTTGTATCCCAATTGACTTGCTTTTTCCATCTGCAAAAGCATTATGCCCATGAAAAAGAATTAGGGGAGAAAAAAGAAAAAAGCCTTATGAATTTTCTGTTTAAAAAGAATTTTAAGGCCTTGAAATTATAGGGTGAACTTTGCTTATGGCACTCATTAGCTCCAAGGTTCTTTTTATAAGACACAAATACCCAATAAGCAAATCAAGTAATGCACATTTGTTAAGCCTACAGACTTTAACCCCAGCAGAACAATGCACTAAGGAAAAGCAAATACTCAGACACACTAGAGCCATTGTTTGACTGTAAGTTTCTTAGAATAGAAACTCCCATTCAAGGCTGAAATGTGGCAGCTGAGACATCTAATCTTTTTTGTGACTGCTGTAGAGCTAAAGGAGAGTAGGTGCACCAAGGCCCACATGCCAGTGCAGTGCACTGATACTATGCTGCAAACTAACAGCAAACCAGCACGAGGGGCCTAGTTGCAGTTTATATGAAGAGAGCTCTGCCTGGAGGTCTTAAAACACCAGCAAGTAGGACAAAACAGTACCTCATATTTGTAATGAGGTAAAATTCTGATTCATACAGACAGGCTGTCTGTTTGCAAAGTAGGAGCCTCTGATTCACAGTGACCCTTTGTTCCCTTCATCTAAGCAGAAGTCTTTTCAGCAGAGAAAGCAATTTTCAATGCCTTGCTGGGCTTGTTGGTTGGACTGGAAAATAATGCTTTGGACTCCTTTCATATGAGATAAACCACAGGCCCCTGTGCCAAGAAAGTTTAGGCTTTTGGCTGTGCTAAAGCATCAACAACTCAGCTATGCTCAGGCACGCTAGTGTCCCAGTCTGCAAGAGACTTCAGGGCATGGGTTTGGTAACTGTTCCTTCAGCTGCTTCCAGCCCTGGGGCCACGAGGAGAAGTCCATCTGAGCTCATGTTAGTACAAAAGGGGCTATGCTACTGAGCTTTCTTCTCTGCATGAGCAACACTTAAGCCAGGTTCCCATCTTGAAGATCCCTTAGACTCCTGAGGAGAAGGCTGGGAGGGGGGAAAGCAGAAGACAAAAGCATGATGTGCTCTGCTTTGGAAAGTGCATCCAACCCCTCCTACACTGGACAGGTAAGATAACATCTTTCCAGGAGATAAGCTCTTCCTCCCACACCCTCAGGCTTAGGAAGTATGTGGGGAAGCAGAAGTCAAGCCCTACAAATGATGGACAAAGCCATCTCTGGCCACTGCCATCACCTGTGTGTCACAGGTGTCAGCTTACCCCCAGTGACTCCAGGAGAGGTTTGACAGGGAAGGTGAGAGGGAAATACTTACTGCAGAGGAAGCAGCACCGGTGGAAGCTCCTCCCATCACACTGTACCTCCTCAGCATGGTAGACCATGCGGCCACAGGCACCACATTTGTTGCCGCCTCCCCAGTTCGGCATGGTGGCTCTGCATGTGTAGTCAGGCAGAAGGGGAGAAGGGGAAGAGTTTGTTAACCGCCAGGTCATCCACCACCCCAGCCCAAGGACAGTTGGGGTTACAGACTCCTTTAAACCAGGTTTGCAGAGGTTTTGTCTATTACACATATGTTACACATACAGAATCATTAAAGCCAGAAGAGACTTCTAAGATCTGACCTATCACCACCATACCACTAAACCATGTCCCTACGTATCAGAGTACAAGCCTGGGATTTCACCCATTGCTTAAAAACTTTACTTTCCACCATATGAGAAGTTTCTGTGATCAGATGAACTTATCAGCCTTTTGGATCCCAGAACAGGCTTAAAGGCTTAGGCAGGCTCGCTACGGCTATTTGTACAAGCAGATGGATTGGCAAGAGGCACAGAGGCTGCTGCTACTGAACAGCAAGAAAAACTGAGAGGCAGTCTTCACAAGTCGTGCCCTCCTATCCCTGCCAGCAGTTTTAAAAGTTACATAAATCAGATATGCACAAATTATAGTTTCATGCACAAGGAGCAAATGCCCCCCTAAGATGGATATATTTCAGCTTCTATGCTTCATTAATCCTAGGCCTCTCATCTGATGGAGGCAAATCAATTGTGCCAACAACAACATTCTGTTTTACTGCAGGGCCTATCATTTGAAATACAGTACAAGCCAAAGCTCACTTCACTGAAGAATGATTTATTAGGGCTGTAGGGACATTCTGAACTCCTTTGAGATCAATGCCTGCACTTCAAAGAAGCTTGGGGGTAATTATTTCCTGGGGACTCCACCATTATTACATGAACGGCACCTTCACCATATAGGTATGTGAACCAAACCCAACTGCTCAAGTAGCCACAGCTGCTTTAAAATGAAGTAAAACTCCCTCTCAAGCATTACTTGCAATAGACTCTTAGAAGGCTAGTGGGTTGGAACAGGCACCATAACCCATCATGTCAAACTACACCCTTAGGAAAACATTAAGCCAGAAACAACAACTGTCCCATCTCAACCTGAGCTGCCCCCTCCCCAGCACTCATGCTGTCACCACCAGCAGTTCCCACTCAGCTTAACTGGGAGCTCCTCCTGCTCTTTCATGAACCATCCTGAGTTAAAGTACTAAAGCAGAGGAGCCTGCCACCTTTGGCTTTCCCCCACCCCCAACACCACAAGCAAGCATAGCAAGACACTGAAGTCATTGCTGAGCTGCCCTTGACTCACAACTGTTGGTTAATGCTGGTTTGCTCCCTTGTAGCTCACCACCAGAGGACCACCTCTTGCAAGTACAGAGGCCAACAGCAGCCAGAGAGAGGGTTATCAGTTGGGTGAGTCTAACCCAGCAGAGCTGCTCAGGCTTTATCACTTTCTCTGCTTCTTACAGATGCTTGTTTCAGACAGGGTTTCTGAGTGAGGACCATGGGTTTGCCCACTGGAAACCCAGAGGGCACCTCCTGCTATCCTACCCCAGCGGCAGCACCATTCTTTCCCAGCAAGCTCCCTATACCAGCTCTGTGGCATGTGTCAGGGAGGGAGGGAGGAAGGAATTAATTTTTCAGGAGTTTCTGACTTCTTTCAGCACAAGTCACCTACAGTTACCCTCAGAAGTTCTGTATCAGCCAGACAGGAAGAAGAGACACATAACAGCAATCTCCAGTTGTCTGCTGGCCAACAGAGAGGAAGTGCAGCTATGGCACAGGGAGCCAGAGAGGAGTACTTTGCTTCAAGATCCTCTTTTTCTAAGGGGCTCCCACCAATGTGGGGGAGAGATCTTGGTGCAGAGTGAGGGGTCTCATGGGCGTCTGGCTGCTGCCTTGAGCTCCCTAGTCAAGGTAGAGCAGACTCACAAATCACATCTCAGAACAGCAATTTTGGCTAAGCCTGAATAAAGTGGCTCGTATTGCTAGGGCTGCTGAAACAAGCCTCCAGCCCAAGCAGCCTTACCAGAAGTTTGGCAGTTTTAGGGATGCAGGGAGGATTGCACCATTCCCAAGTAAGACACGCTGCCAAGTAGCTGCTATAAGATCTTTGTCCAAGACAAGCAGACAACCATTCATGGCATGTGGGAAAATAAGATAAGTTTATTAAGCTAAATTGGGGTGTCTTAGATACATTCCTACGCAAAGGCTTAGGAAACGTCCTTGCAGTGGCTGAGCAGTGCCATTTGCACACTGACACTAAGAGATCCCTTTGTTTAATACCTCCATGGGATTAGCACCATTACCACTCCATGGTTTAGCACTAATATCCTGACCAAGCTCATAAAATTAGTTTTATGACATTTCCTACTTTGCCTATGTCATTCTTGGCACCACTCTAGAGTCTAAAAATTAAGATTCCATTTCTTTTATTCAAGTGCTTGGCTGTGCTACCGCACAGCAGCTGACATCAATCACGGCAAAGACCATCCTTAGTTAAAGGGAACATAGGCTGCACAAAGCTTTGGAAAAGAAATGCATGGACTGGAGGGAAAAAAAAAAAAAAAAGAATTCCACTTCATTTGCTTTCAAAATGTAAAGACAATTTTGTAGAAGAACTACTTCTGTCTTTTCCTCTTACCATGCTGATGCTCATGTTCTTTTGTGCATTTGCATGAGTCTTAATTATTTTAATAATTTTGTTAGCAAAAAATTAATTTGTTTCCACACCCACTAGAGCTGAGGACCTGGATCAGGTTTCCAGCTTTGCCCCAGATTTCCCACAAAATATTGGGCAACATGGATGCAACTCCACCCCTTCTTCTCATGGAAAAGAAATATTGGAAAATCTAGCAACCATTAGCTGACTCAAACCTTCTAGTTTGAGTGCTCTGGGAATTCACTACATGAAAAAGTCTGCAGTGCTCAGAAGGCACCTGCAGGGAAAAGGGCTAATGATTCGAAGCCCTGCATATAGAACAGTGTACAAGCTCATGAGCTGCCCTCTTAAAGCCACGCTGGAGCTTTATGCTGCACAAGTCTCCTTTGAGAGCTCCACAGGTAGCAGCTTCAGATTTCCAATCCTGCCTTAAGTCTGCCCTCAAGACTTTCTGACTAGTTCAGGCAGGCCTTCAGAGAGCTCAAGAACAGTAATTAAACATCCAGATGATCTCACTAGTAGTGCCAACAATTTTGACTTTCGATTACGTTTGTTGGCAACTCCTGTCCTCTAACAAGAAAATCCTGACTTCTGCTCAGCTTGTACCCATTCAAGAAGGGAGCACGTTACTCGGCTAGCATTCTCCAAAACACCAGTGACAAGCTACGGCAACTGCAAAGTCCTTTCCAACCCATATGTTAACAGCAAGTTTCAGTGCAAGAAACCTAAATCAGCCCCAAGACAGATCCTGAAAAATTTCAGGCTATCCATTTATCCTGTATGGCTTTCTCAGCCACCTGTTGGGGAAGCCAAGTGTGTTGAACACCGCAAGCCAGGCAACGCACGGGAAAGACACAGCTCCACGCACGTCGCCTCCAGGCCCAACAGGGCAAGGTTGCTCCGGGACCGCTCACTCAGAGCCCGGCAGCCGGTTACACCCGAGGGGTCGAGTACCAGCCCGAGCACCAGCCCCAGCCCCTGCACCAGCGGCCAGCTGAGGCGGTGGTCGCGGTGGTGGTGGCGGCGGGGCACCCCTGGCGCCCTGGCACCCCAGCCCTCCTCCCGCCCCTCTCAGCCACCACGGCACCTCCCTACAGCCCCGCAGCCTGCACGGGAGGGGCGGGACAGGCCCCACGGGCGGCAGCAGCAGCGACCACCGCGCTCCATCCCGCTTCGCAGAACTACTAAGCTGAGCCGTCCTACTGCCTGCCCCAACACTCACCAGTAAACTCCTCTCCTCCCGGCGCGTCTCCTCCCAGTGCGGCCCCGCAGCGCCTTAAAGAGCCGGGGCGGAGCCGTAGTGGGCCCGGCCCTACGCCAGCCCTGCCGCGCAGCGATGCGCTCACAGCTCCCCATGGGTTTTGACCACATCCTAGCTGGAGACAGACCCCGAGCCCCATGCATCCAGAGTCCATTTGTCCCTGAAGCACCGTGACAGTCGCTGGGGCATCCAGGTGCGAGAGTGTGAAGGGTATGACCCTGCTATAGCCACCCCGAGAGGAAGGAAGACAGCAGGAGGTATTACAACTGCAGTCTCAGAGAGAACCCCAAGCTGTGGGTTTAGGTCTTACTCATCTTCAAGACTTTTCTTTAAATTCTAAACTTACAAAACACATAAGATCGACACCAGCAGTATCCTTGTATTTCACTAGGAGCACAGGGGACGGGGTGTGGGGCTTAGGAACACATCTGGACCTGGAAAAGCAGGCTGGGGTGGGAGCTGGAGCATGGGAGTCTACAGGCACCCCCAGTGGAGGAATGGGCACCATAGCTCCCTGCTGAACCATTGCTCCAGCATGGGTTCATTAGGAAGGGCTTTACAATAATTAGGCCTTTCAGCACCAGCCAGTTCATGCAGTAGAAAACAGCTCGGTGCTTGAGCTGCTTTTTGAAAGCAGTCCCGAGCCCACAGGGCCATCATGCACTGGATACATTAGCTCAGAACTATGCACAGGGCTCCCTAAGTTTGGAAGGAGGTGCAGGTTTAACTCCTGCTCTTTATCAATCAAATACATATTAGCTACTCATTACTCATACCAGTGCCAGGTTGCTCTGTTTCAGTAGAGGAACTACTTCATGCTGGCAGCCACAACTCACAGAGATTTTTTTCCTCGGAATTTATGATTTTCTCTTTTCTTTAGCAATGAATTGTGAATGACCAGATCGTGCATGATTTACACACACCTTGGAGCTCTGCTCTGTCAGCAAAGACAATATCCATTCCTGTGGAACACGGTGGTGTTCAGTGTGAGCAACACCAAGAGTCTGACCTCAAGCAGAAATTTTAGCCTAAGTTTTGAGGGAAGGGAGCACAACAAAAAGCAGAAGTATTAGCAACTGTTATTTTACCACTTGGAGATTATATGAAGGGAGAGGATCTCTCCAAGTCAGACAAATAAGAGACATATGAGTCAGAGCTGACCCCATTTACTGTATGAAATGCCAGTACTCTCTTGTCCCACTCCCAGCTGTGCTGGAAATACGTGTGATGATGCTAAGTTATTTACTGTGTCTCCTCAGGTAGCCTCTGAAGCTATTAAATTTTCCCTTTTGATAACATTTCCTACAGACTCTCTACAAACAGCAGAGATCCCAAAGGGAAGAGAATATCATTGCAGTTCTAGCAAGATCTGCCCAAGCTCAAAGAAAGGAAATTCTTACTGTGACTAAGGAGCCACACTGGTACGAAGTAAACCACTCTTCAGTGGTAACTGCATGAGCTAGAAAATGGCCTGACATCCAAGAATTAATTTTTTCATGTCCAATATTTAGTCAGTGTGTCAGAAGCAGAGTAACTCTGAGAGACAGACATAAATATGCCGATAAGTCCATTACTAGAGGAACAGTATTAAGGAATACATTACTGTGACACTCAGGCATAATACCTTATAATGAAGGAAAAGAAAAGAATGAAAACTTTTACCATAGACTTTATTTCTATTGATAAGGACTATTTATATCAATGCAATTTATGAATATACTTATAGGTATGCATATATTTATCTATAAATACATACTTATTTTACATGTAAACATACATATTCAATCTTCTCAGCAGATCTCTTCTCTGTCTGTCTTTCCTGAGGGCATAGGTTAGAATTTTTTTAAAGATAAAGCCTGGATCCAACCCTGCTGCATTTCTTCTTGCTGTCCTGTGCTCCTTCACCCCGTTACCCTCAGCATCCTTCCCACTATCTGAGCAGCCCCACTGTGCCACCTTCCCCCCACCACCACCCTCCTGACATGACTACATCCTTCCCTGTGTTCCCACCTAACACCTGCCATAAACTCCTTTTTCTGACACACTTGCACAGTCTCAGACATTGCCTCTTCTTACTGGCCTGAGGACGAGCTGAGCCCCTGTGGGCAGCTAGGCTCCTGCAGTCTGACAGCTTTTTGTCTGGCTTCTGCCATTTTGAGATCAGCAGCTTATAATTATGACAGTTTATTTCTGAGAAACAGCACTCAAGTGTATTAACAGTTCCTGTTCATTTCCCGGCTGATTTGACAGCTCTGTGAGTGGGCAGGTCTGCCTCTGTTATCTTCTGCTTCCTTGGCTATGGGAGAGCCCACAGGCTCTACAAAAAAACAGTTCTCCCTTCACTTGTAAACTTGACCCAAAGCATGTTTATCACCTCAGAGCAAAATGCTCAAGGTTTTAGCTATACCATAATTTTATGTAAAAGCTATTTTCCACGTTTCCATGCTGAGTAAATCATCAGGTTGTCTGACCTAGTTACTCAAAAGACTTCTCACACATCAGTGTCCTCAGGCCTTTTACATCACTTGACATCCTCCACTCACCTGAGATTATCTTATCCTTGTTTGATCTTGTAAGTATGGTCCCACGTGTCTGCTTACAGCACAGTCAATCTGCTTGCTCTGCTGGTAATCCTTGCTATTATTTTATGAAAGCTTATTCTAGATAGTCCAGATTTACTTTGCAGGTGGTTTAGTCCTATTCTGACATCATTTTTGTCAGACCTGGTTTTATCTAAATGCTGCTGCTACTGATATAGCTGCCTTAATTATGTTCTCAAAAGAGCATATTTTAGCTATTTTTCCTATTGCAAAAGATGGTTTAAAGCTACTATTAGAGTTTATCATTGACCAGCCTTTGAGATCAGCCACCCGTGGTACTTTAGTTAATTTCTCACTGGCCAACCCCCAGACATACCCCTAGTTAAAGGGATTTTCAAGGGAGCTGCATGTGGTATCAGCTAGTGAAAATAATTCATGCCTAGAGTTACCCAGATTTTCCCTATCCTAGGAGGGAATATATGTTCAGCTAATTTCCCTATCTAAACATTCATGCATCTCAAGAGTGTTGTGTATTTATTCTACCATAAATATATAACAACGAATAAATTAATGAGGTTTGCACAAATTAATGAAAATACAGCAGATGATTCTGGACTTTACCAGAGCTGTGAGTTTTTTTGAATCATCTCTTGAAATCCAAAGTACAGATCTCAGAGACATTCAGTATGAGAAGGCTTTGCTTTCCAAACTCATTGATTTCTTTATCATTGGTCACTTTCATAACTTATTTTACTTCTAGGAAATTTTAATTCTAGGATAAAATTAATTACAAAATCCTCATTCACCTAGTGATTGTAAGAAATATCTATTTTGGTGTCCAATAAACAACATGATCTAAGCTCACATAATTTTACAAAACCTGTAAATATTTTCACCTTTGTTAACCAATGTCTTTATACTACTGATGCTTCTCAACATAGAAAACAAGTCATATTTGTGACCCTATTTGAAATCTATCCAAATCTTCCTTTTTATAGAGAATCCATTTTTTTAATACTGTACTTCATATTTTATTCCTAAGATATATGGACTGATACTGAAGAGTTCTCTGCTATCAAGATTTTAAAACTAACAAATAAAGAAAATTTAAACTTCTAATTTAAAGAATTTGTTATTTTCTAAGCCATGGCCACAGGAGATGTGTGTGCTTCAACACAGATTCTCAACAGTGTTAAAGGTTTTTGCAGCATTGGGGATGTTACCCACACTGAGGAATTCTTGGTCCCACCTTAAGCACTAAAACATGTAATGCTATTCCAACAAGGGTTGCAGAGGGAGATTGAGCATCAACCACATACATTCCTACTTAGGTTAGCTATACCACATATCCCAATATGATCTGTAGCGATACAAGGTCAGTAAATCACCCAGACTACTTCTGAGCAGGGCAGCATGGTGGTACAAAGAGAGATCAACGTTTTGCCATGCACCATCCTCCATCCCTAGGGACAGCTGTGACCAGATGCTCAGGGCCTGGGCTGATGGTGGGCACACTTGGGATGCTGAGTGAGCACACCTTATTGCTGATTTAGTTCCTATTCTCCAGAGGTTAGGACTGGAAATATCCTGCCTGGGAACAGCAGCAGAACCATTTTTCCACCCTTACCAGTAGTTGTCTGGTAGAGGGGTGCAGAAGAGTCAGGGTGCTAGACAACAACCACACAGCAACCACACACCTGCCATGATGCCCACAAGCATTTGGTCTCCTCCCCTTGCTGTGAAACCATTTTTTTTTCTCCCAGTATAACAGTGACATAGGGAGAGGCTGAGAGGAAACCTTCCACTGTATCCAATGGCTTCCTGACAGCCAGGGCTGTCTCCCACTGCATAGAAGGCTGTGGCTCAAACACTTGCTGCAGCCCAAGGGTTTAACGAACCTGGTGTTCATGTAGCCAAGGTCAATGCTGCATATGACAAGTTATTTGGGAAGTGGAGACATGAAAGCCCTCTCATGCCTGGCATGCCCCAAACATGCCTCAGCAGGGCAAATGGGAAGAGCGAAATCTGTCTTTTGGGGTCCTGCTTCCTTGTGGACTTTGTTTTAGGGATTCTGAGCAGAAATTGAGACAGCTGTGGAGTTGCTTGCTGTTGGGAGTATGGACGCCAGTGGGATTTGAAGGAGATTGAGCAGTGGGTTTTGACTTAGAGGCTCTCAGACTCCTCTCCAGCTCATCAAAGCTTTCTGGACCCAGTAGGTTCGTAGTCCCTCAGGGAAGTGCCTATGGACACCTGCAAACAGAGCTCCCATTTGTTCCCAGGATCTTGCATCCAACACTTCAGCCTGTTGTGAGGTTTATCTAAACCCCACAAAGATGAAAGAAACACAGTTTGCATCTAATCCTAAATATATTTCACAAAGTAAAGTACAGTGTAGGCTGCCAGTGTTGATGCTATCAGGTGACTGCACTGTGAAAACCCTGCAAACCTTAAAGTTACTGTGTTCAGATTCTGAGGTAGAGGTTTCTGAAAAGCCTAGCAAAATATGAGCTCTGTCTCAGATGCCAGCAGAATACTAATGCCTGGGCTAGTAATGATGTCACTTGGCAGGAGACATAATTAAGGCTGAAAATATTGATTTCTTTAATAAAGTTCAATCTATTCACCATACACTCAGAAGGCCAGACTATCCCTTGTAATCACTAATCTCATTTGAAGATCCACATGGCTTGTTCCAATAATACCATTACTGGTTTTTGAGGACCACTTGGAAATGTGTTTAATATTAGATAGCAGGCACAGAAGGGATAGCAAGGTGAAATGGTTTGACTCTGCTTTTTTCAGAAAGCTTCCCAGCTCCACTAGGTTGTTAAGGGAGTTGCAGGGAAGACATTACTTGGATAGAAGATGGCAGCCTTGCTAAATGCATAACATCAAAAAGTTGTTGGGCTGGAAAAAGAGCCCGTATGATTTTGATTTTCCACATCAGCCTCTTTCCCAATAATGCCTAGGACCCTAAACCATTCTACACCACCAGTGCTGCGTGTAGCTTCTTGTCCTGATAAGAAGGTGAAGCTCAAAGGTGAGTCGTGCCAGGGCAGGACGGAGATCATGCTGTTCCTTGCTTGCCTGCCAGAGAGCACTGCTTCAGGCTTTGTTACATCACCTGTGAGCAACCTTCTTCAGAGCCACGGCTTGGGCCATGGCTCCCTGCTAGCTGTTGTGAGAGAGAAGATGGAGAGTTTCCAAGTTGCATTGTGTTGCCATTGCATGAAGTTGCTTGCATCCTCACATCAAAGGAAAGGCATTTCAGGCTCCACAGAAACAGCTAGAGGGTGGTCAGCAATAAACTTGGCAATGTGCCGATGCCAGCTGGAAATCATTGCTACAAAACATGTCTTTGGTTCCCTCCCTCTGGAAGCACAATGTGCTAAGAGGAAATGACGCCTCACCTTTCCCAGGCTAGAAACATCAGAATTAGGGAGAGGGAGTGGAAGTTTTGGCAGAAAACCTACCCAGCCTCAAGGGGAATAAGCACAATATATTGAGTGTGGTTGGACTGTAAGCTTCTATTACATCTCCTTGCAGCCAGTGTTGTTTTAATTACCCTGCCTGTCTGCAGAAGGTCTTGATGGGGTTGCATTTTGTTCCTATTCTCATCTGAAAAAAAAAGAGCATTGGACACCTACTTTGCAACTGACTGTAATGCCAGTGACAAGCACATGTCACTGGGGAGTGTACGAGCATGCTACAGTCTGTTTTTCCAGTAGTGGAAAAGGAAAGGATAGTGTATACCTCATCCAACATTGAGTCTCCTGGTGGGAGGAAGACAACACTCTCCATAAACATGATTCTGCTTCATTAACAGCCCATTGCAGGGGAGTAGGAGGCACTGAGCGCTACCTTAGTGGTGATTCTGAAAAAGGATGTAGTGGCAGCAACAAGAGCAAGCCATAAGCTTTCTCTGTGTAGCTGACTTTTATTTTGTTTGCCTGGAAACTAAGCATCTGCAGCAGGTTTTGCCCAAACTCCAAGAGTATTCTGGCTGCAGTCAGCTAACTGATGGAGTTCTGTGACTGAGAGATCTTTCCAGCCTGTAGAGCTCCTAATCTGGTGCATAGCAGTCAGCACTCTGACCACTGCAATGAACTAGTGGCAGCGCTGCATTCATGTGGTGGCTTTTTCCAGTGGATACCGGCTATGGGAGAGGCAGCATAAGCTTCTGCTACCAAACTGGGTTTCCATTAGCTCTGGATGGACTCATTCCTGTCTCTGACATATCCCTGGTGTGCAGGATTCATGACAGCAGCTGTGTGACACAACAGTAATACTTCAGATCTGCATCATTTTCCTATATGTTTTGGGAAGAACTGAAAGAACTGGTCACCTCAGTGCCATCTGGGGATGAAAGAATACCTCAGGAGTTAAATCAGCTAATGCTGATTATTAATTCAATTATTGTTACTGTTTGGAGCATTCTAACCACTTCAATTGCTGAATAATTATTTACTACCTAAAACCAGGTAGTAACAGCACCATAGAAACAATGACTATACAGAGGGTTTTCAGTGAGGAATGGATCTCAAACCTGAGTGCTCAGAGATGTCTATGTGATTGTATTAACAGAAAGGCCACCATAGCACACAGTGAACACTCAACGTGAGCAGAAACTGCTCATCTGGGATGCTGCCTTCCATCATCAGCAGAGATATCCATCAGCCAGCACTGGCACTGGTGCTCACCTGGTCCCTTTGCCCCACTGCTCTTTCCTACTCCCATCCCTATCCATGCTCCAACCCTCTTGACTCCCACAGTATTAATTGCGGTGCACAACAGTTCCTGCTTAAGACTAACTATGCAAAGATCATTTCTAGTGGCAATACTGGCTTTGGCTGATCAGATAACTACATCATCATCAACAAATAAATCGTTGTAAGGCACTCTGCTTTTCAGTGGTTTCTTTGGACAACAATTTATGCCCTCCTTCTACACACTGAAAGTAGTGAAAACAAGCTGTGCTTAAGAAGATCACGTTGGCTAGCTATTGCACATCACACAGTCTTGGTAGTTATCCCTTTTTCTTGGTGCAAGTACAGAAGCACTGGGTGGCTACAGGGTGTCCGAACCACTTACTTCTCTACGGTGCTGATGGTCAGCTTTCAGCACTTGCTTTGTTCATTATCTTGAATGCTGCATTCAAACTCTGACAACCATTGTCACGTAATGTGCACTCTGTAACAACACAGACACTGTCCTAAGATAGAGCAGCACACGTAAAATACATATCTCTTTTGCTGAGAAATACAGCTGTAAAAAAGCAATGAAAGAGCTGGAAAGAATCCTACAGATATTTTATCACTCGGAAAGGAAGATCCAGCTTCAACAAAAGTGAATTTCCATGGTCAGGAAAAAGCCCAAAATTTTTTGTAACTTTCCCAAAGTTACAATATTTTTCTTAATTGGATTACAAATGTCACCTTTGGAATACAATTAAAAATCAATTATTCTTTTCTCTTTGTTGTGCTGTCAGTTTGGTTTTTACACTTCATTAAGCAAGGCAATGAAATGAGGCTGTTGTGCTTCTTACTGATTCTGCTTTGTGTTCAACATCAGTTTGTCTTTCTGGATTTTGGACAAGGCAGACAGTCATCAGCATGAGAGAGGTTTCAGTATTAGGTTGAAAAGAAATATTTTAAAAGTTAGACGTTTATTCACTCCAAACTAGCTACTAGATGCATAAATATGTGTATTTTCTGTATTCTTGGTAAGTCACGGTGCTCCTTGTACAGTAGATATAGCTTTAATTTTCTTTTTTTGTCCAAAGACAAAAACTCATGGATTGAAATTTTAGGATTTAATGGTGTTTTTTTCCTTACTAACTCAAAGTGTGTTCCTGTTAACTCAAAATAATTTTTACTTTTTTTTAGAGACTGAATTTCAAGTCAGAAAAGTATACAACCATATATATATATGTAAGGATACATATCCCCATAGTGTGTCATTTTTGATCCTTGGTTGCACACATTGTTATCTACTCTGTATTATTTGTTATGCCAGGCACAGACTGAAAATCACTTGGGGTCTTCTGTGGCCCCTGGTGCCATAACTGTGCCNGTTATGCGTATTTGTGCTCAGTGTGAGTACCCACAACGTGTTCATTGGAAATCACCTGAAACTTTACAGTCTTGGTTGAAAAACCATGAATTAGCATGCTGAGCCCTGCAGTTTAACAGCATCCTTTGTGTGCACATAACAGCCTTGGTGATGTGGCTTGGAGTGGGAGGAATATCAGAAGGGTCTCTTGGCATTTCTCTCTCCTGGGGGTTAGTGTACATTGGGCTAGAGAAGCCATAGCCACTGGTTATGTGGTGGTGGGGCTCTGATGTTGTTGCTGGCCTGCAATACTCTCCTAAGAGTAGGTAAGCCCATTGTCTAGCCAAGGCTGAGGCCAAATCAAGAGCCCACTAATGACAGCAAAAAAAGGGCCATGGATTTCAGCAAAGTTTGGCTGGGCTTTTGCTCCTTTCCTTGGCTGTCTTTCCCAACCTGTAAAGTGAGGATAACTGCAGCCAGCATTGGGATAGCCAAGTTTTAACTATTGAGAGCCATATTGCAATCATAGCTGGTTGCTACTATAATTCTCTCACTGATTAAAGAAAACTTAGTAGTCTGAAGATGAACTGGTAGGTGTTACTGTTATGGTGTCAGTCATTTAGCAGGCAGCCTTCTGCTTGTCTCTCCTTCACCATATGTGATTTCAGTCTTGTTCCTGGTAAGCCACAACATCAGTATTTCCAACAGCAAATTCTCAGCATGACTTGCATTCCAAAATCTAATTTTTTTTTTTTTGCTTTACAACAGAAATAAATGAGTTTTGTTTACAGCCTGTGGTTATATGGTGTGAATTGGGCCTTTTAAAGGCCCCTTGGCATTGTACATGTTCTTTCAAAACAAGCTTTTAATGTCCTAAGAATAATTACACGGGCCTGAAATTCCCAACTAAAATTGGTTTTCTTTCATTTACATGTATTTGTTGTCATGTAACCAGATACTGTTTTCAGTTCAGCTTTATGTTCCCAGCAAAAAGGTTGACAGAAATCAAAAGTAGTTAGTTCTTCTAAAAAAACATTCATTTTATGCAAAACAGAAGAGGATTATTATTACTGTAAATGATGTAAGGTAAAATAAAAATTCTTTGCAGGTCAGTGCAGTGTTAGCTATTTGATGATGCTTTCAATGATCTTCTTTAAAAATTAGAGAAGGGAATAGGGTAATTCCATTGCCTATGGTATATTTGGAGTCTGGTGCCAACACCAATACAGAAATCAGCAGAGAGCTGAATTTGGCTATTGAGTGAGATAATTGCTGATAATTATACACTCAGGATAATGAATGTTGGTACTTTCCATTGGCCTGTGACTGTTTTGCATTCAGGTAGGACTTGCCAAATTCAGGGCACACAGCAAAAACCTCTCTTGCCCAAACTGCTTCCTCTTTCACCGCACTTGAGTTGCTCTTACCCATTTGGTATTTCAGGAAAATGTTCTCAAAGTACTGGTGTGCTTCAAGAGTACAGCTCTTGTTTTAAGAGATGACAGGCAGGGTGGTTAGACAGCAAATTAGATTTTGGTCATGCAGATTAGACCCTAAATCCCATTAACTGTAGAGCACTTAGACACCTTTCCTTCCTTCCAGTCCACTGGTTCATAGTTGGCCACAAGTGCAAGGCCAGCAGGACACTTGGCCAGACATCTTCTAACCTGTTCACTCACATTTTGTTAATTGTACTGGTAGTCCAGGAGTGGAACTGTAAGTACTCAAGCAAATTATCCCAGCTCAGTGAAGATTTCACCAGTGAGGATGGAGACCTTGCTCTTGTGTATGGGTGTTTGGGGTGGGGGGTTCAACACATTATTAGGGCCTTGTTGTTTGAAATTAACTTTTGTAACTGGGGAAACAATGGGCTGTCCAGTCCTGCAAGTGAAGAGAGTTGACAGTTTGGCTGCCATAAGGCACTGTTTTTGTTGTTCTGGACTTGTACAACTGCACAAAGTCCTTCTCAAACGAGGATGGTCAGTAATCCCCAGAGCTGTTTATTTTAGCTGCCCTAACTTTGTTTGGTAATCAAATCTGTGTTAATTTAATCCTTTCCTTTTGTTTTCTACACTAATCACTTCAGGTACATGTATGGAAATAGTTTCTAGGGGTTAGTCACTTACTTACACAGACACTTCTGGATAATGATTTTGCGTTCATTGCTTCTCCACTCCTCCTGCTCTCAGTCTACAGAAAATACACAACAAACCACAGTTCCTAATCCTTTATTTCCCCCCTTGCCTGACAGTCTTTTCACTGTTTCCACCCAAAAGACTTCAGCTGGCTTTTTTTTTGCTCCTCCTTGTCTGAGAGCAGCCATCAAGTGGGTATAGAATGCACACTCATGTACAGACACACACGTTTATACAAAAATATGAATGCATTATTTTTACATTGACTCAGAGGACAACATGGTTTATATCACCTCACATCTACTGCCCTGACCTGTTCAAATAACTCACGTCAGGCTTCATTACTAGTATTTTATAGTCCAATTCTTTTCTCCCTTGTTCAAGTATACTTCAGGGAGTAAGTGTTGAAACAATAAATGAATAAATAAAATGATTGTGCAACATACCACTCTAATGTTACAATGTCACTGTGTTATAAATAATTTCATGTGTAGATGAGGAACAGACTTTTGATTTACTACTGTCTGAATTAGCCATATATGGTAAATTTTTCTAAAGGGGTCATATCTGACTGCAGGTATCTGTTATTGTTGACATTGAGTGATATGCTTTCCAGAACTGGTAGACTACTCACGGTACTGGACCAGTTTGTTATTTTGGGAGTAGATGAAGTCTTTGTTTAGTCTTCTGGCATTCAGTGTAGCTCTTAAAAATGGGTTTCTTTGTTTTGCTTTAGGTTTTCTGTTGCTCTTAAATCTACTTCATTCTATGGGGTTTTGTCACAGGAGACAAGAGGCCTGAGTATTAGGTATAATCTTTCTTGGATATCTTCCCAGAAGGCTTAATTTCAGGTGGGTAGGCAGAAAACATATGCAGATAATGTATGGTATTGTACTTCTACGTTGCAATGCCAGCACTTCTGCATTCATCTAAGACCAGCAGCTGTCTTTGTTGCTGATGTTCACTAGATGTCAGATATGATTTTTATGTCATACCATAGCACCTGGAGAATTTGAATCATATGTTTTTCCATGTGTAATTATCACCTCATTGTGTACAACTTTGAGTCAAATCTAGCAGAGGACTTAGACAATTAAGGGAGAAGCATGTTTATACCTGAATACAAAGCTCCCTTGGTTCCTGATTTTAAGGTTGCTGGAGTTGTATATTTACACAGACCCAGAGCTGACCCAGGCCTGGCATAGATGTCACCTTGGGGCATGGAGGATGCTCAACACCAGACAGATCCTAAGCTAACTGTTCCTGCTCCACAGCAATTGCCATGCTTGGTACACAGGCAGGATTGTTCTCACAGAAATACCATTGCCAGCTTTCCTGAAGGCAACGTGCTGTGCTATTGAGTATGATAACCTTGCAATTAGAGAAGCCAACAAGAGCCTAGGAAACCCGAGTTTAGCTCTCTTTCAGGACGGAGAGGATGCCAGCGGTCCCAGAAGTCTATCCCACTCACCAGTCTCCAAGCTGTCCTGTGAGAGTGGGGCTGCCAGGTGCGTAGTGGGGAATAGAGTGGAGCCTGCAGTTTTGGGGTAAAGGGTTATCTACCCTGCTTTTCCTTACGCCCAAGCGTGCTTGAGTTCAACACTCATGGACTGCTCCCTGTAAGGGCACCCTAGCAGTTATCCAGAGGAACAGGGAGTCCAAGGCTTCCTCAACAGAGCCGTCTGGCTCTGGGGCAGTGCAAACACAGAGCTTCTCCCTGCTCCTCCATTTGCTCCTCTCCATGAACTTCCTCTGCAAGTCCAGGAGTGCCCCAGCCCAGTCTGGCCCATTTCCTTGGGTACCAACCAGAAAAGTGGGCCTTAGTGCCGTAGGAGTCCTGAGTAATGGCTCTGAGCTGTTACTGTCTCAGCTGTTTCCCATCCATCTCTTCCAGTTGTGGTTTGAAAGAAAAACAAGGCACTCCGCTCCATTTTTGAAAACCATGTGTTGGGTGCAAAGGAAGAGAGGTCCCTGAGGCTAGCCCACAGACAGGACCCCAAGGGGCTAGGCTGAAAGCTGCCTTTTGACTCCTTGTTGCTCCCTCTCTGTAGTAACGCACCGAGTGTGCGAGCTGACCAGAGCTCTGCCTGCTCTGTGTTTGCTGAGGCACCTGTGTGCATCATATCTACAGCCTAGCTATTGAGATGTAGGGGTCTGAGCACCAACACTGGCCCCTGGTCTGTGGCCTTGATCCCAGCTGAGGCTTTCATCCTGTTATACAGCTGGAACAGACTCTTGTGCATCTCAAAAGGTCAGTGGGCTCCACTGACTTCAAGTATGAAGCAGTTTGTTGGATTTGGGCTCCGTATTTACAGTAATTTTATTGAAGACATTCCCAAAAATGTTTTTTTGTTCAGTCAGGGCTGAAGTAATCTTTCTGGAATGCTCAAGAACATACCTCAAGTCCCATCAGCTTGAATAAATCTTAAGTAGATTCCACTTAGCAGTTTTGTAGAGCAAGGGTGTGACCTCAGGTCTTGATTTTGCTGTCCCTGCACATGCTTCAGGGTTGGTAGGATGAACAGATCAGTATTACCACATCATGGCTCAAGTCTTGGAGCAGAGTGAGGATTTCAGGCTTTCATTCTCCATGGAAGACATGATGTATAGTACAGAAATGACACAGTGCTGTATTTCTGTACTGCCCATGACATGATTTCTAGATAGACCAGCAGGGATAGTAGACTTAGGACATTTATGCATTTGAAGCTCATAAAATATCTTGCACTCCTCAGCCTTTTGAACTGGAGCACTTTTCTCAAACTACTTTTTAAAATCAATGCAAATGTCTCCAGGAGTCCAGTTTTCTAGGGGATAGCTCCTCATTCATCTTGAATACCAAGTTACACTGCAAAAGGCCCAGCTCAGCAAACAAACCCACAAATTTACCTTAGATCCCAATGGAGCCTCACTGAATACAATTCTGACTTGTGTTAGCATATGTTTGAGCAGTCTGAACATAGAGATCTGATGTTGGAAATATTTATGAGTTTGACAGCATTTGTTTGGACATGTCACTCCAGCAGCATGTGGATCTCACCTCAGCCCTCAGGTGAGCAGCAAGTGTCACTGGTGCCCTGTGCCACAGGTGCTCTGATAACAAAAGTTTAAATGTTTTTTAGAGGGATGAGAAAGAGAGAGAGCTTAGAATTTCTGCTGCAGATGAAAATATATTTCAGCAAAAGGTAAATATTTATCCAATATGTGCCCAATCTGTACAATTTAGATGGCTAAACATCAGCTTGCAATGGTGCTTAAAATGTAGGACTGTATTATGTAGTCCTTTATCAGTGGCTGCTTGAGGCTTAGGCATCTGGATTTCCTGAAAAGGAAAGGAGCTGATGGAAAGGATCAGCTGAGGAGATGATGTGTGTAGTGTCATAGCATAGATACTTGCATTAATCCCTGTTCTCTTGAGGCACAGGCTGCCTCCCTGCCTTTTGGGAGACCTGAGAGGGAGGACGTGCTCCACCACCCTCATATATAACTCCTTGATTCTAGAGTCAAGGCTTTGAAATCTCAGAGATGACATTTGGTTTATTTGTAATACAAGTGAAGTGAGAGGACAGGGAGTGCTGGAAGCGAGGTCATGCAAAGAGAACAGCAGTTAACTCAGGGAGGAAGGCTGGCAAGCATCCTATCCATGAGGGTTTGAAAAGCAGAAGCATCTACTACTCCTGGCCAGATCCTGAAGATTTCTCTCTACTACTTACTCAAATAGGCTCTTAACCTCAGCAAGTTTGTCTGTGCCCACCTTGAAGGGCAAAAAGGGGGTGAGAAGTTGGGCAGAATGTCAGGTTTCTTGCTTTATAAGTAGAACAGGTTTTAACACTGGAGAGCCTTGTAGATACAAGAAGGCTTAGCTTCTTTTTGATTCAATGTTGCGGCCAGCTCATCACTGTGCCTTTCTTTTTTGGCTGAGTGGATGTAGTGGCTTGTTTCCACGGTCGTTGGCTCATCAGTTTTACTCAATTCTTCAAAAGGTCCAATTAAGGCCATTTCCTTGAACTTCATCATTAGGGACAGTGGTCAGTTTGTGCATGCCATTTATATGCCAAATATGCTGCAGCTGCTCCAAATTTGGGAACTTGTGTACACCTTCCATTTGCGGAATTGGAATTTCTCCTGTCTGTAGAAGAGAAGTCTTCTATCTGACCTGAATTTCCACAGGCCTAGAGCAACACTGAAGAGGAAACTGGAACCCATCTTTCTTTTATCTTAAATAGATCTTCACAAACATAAAGCCCATTTGAATTACTGGGAGCAGAGGCAATCAGCGTGAGAACATTCTGTAATGCATAGGATTTGGGTCTTAATTTGAGGTCTAGCCAAAAGAAAGGTGTCAAAATACTGATCTTTCCAAATTGTAAGCAGAATGTGTTAAAGCCCCCTGCTGAGATTTTACTTCAGTCTGCATCAGGTTTGCTGATACAAGTCACTAATATAAATTTTAATAAAAGGTTCTTTTTTTTTTTTCTCTCCTTTAGTGTGGCTGCTAGTGCTCTGGAGTTTTCAGTTTCATATTATTTTTCCTAAATATTCCTTATAAAATACATACATTAAGTGGGTTGCATATTTGGCTATTGTCATGTAAGAAAAGCAGCTTTTCATCTTGCATGCAGTAACCTCCAGCAAAAACTCAGTGACATCCAGAACAAGTGGTGGATCAATTTAGCTAAAAAAAAAACAACAATTATGCACAGATATGGGTGATTATAGAGGATTTTATGAGGCCTTGAAAACAGCATATGGGCCTACTTACCAGGTTCAAAGCTCTTTATTTAACGCAGATGGTCAAACGCTTCTGGCAGATAAAACCTATATTTTGAATCGTTGGTCAGAAAATTTTCAGACTCTTTTCAGTACTAGCCGCGTGGTTCAAGATTCAGCAATTCAGTCTATTTCACAGCAACTGGTGAAGAATGAATTGAATATTAGCCCTACTTTGGAAGAAACTCATATGGCCATACAGCAGGTGAAAATTGGCAAGGCAGCTGGGGTTGATGGAATTCCACCTGAAGTATGGAAATATGGAGGTCATGCACTCCATACTAAATTTCATGAGCTTGTGGTGTGCTGCTGGGAATTAGGCGAACTACCATCAGACCTTCGTGATGCAGTCATCATCACTTTGTATAAGAAGAAAGGAGCTAAATCAGA
>VWZO01014544.1:0-12798 GCA_013396975.1 Bucco capensis
CTTCCAGCAGATGTCTGGGTAGTTAAAATGCTAGTCTTTTATTTAAATGCAGAAATAGTAGTAAGAATGAACTGACTTTATTGTTAAAGAGAAACTGGTATCTCTGAATAGGAGCACCAGAGGTAGTGTTATTTTGATTTCATGAGATGCTCTGGCTTTTGATTGTATTAGATCTGCTAGGTGAAGTGAGGTACAAGGATACCAGTGGAACAACTAGTGAATAAAATGCTTTTGCCAGAGGGGGTTCGCTGGATGGGCAAAGACCCAAGGATGCAGCTGGAGCATCCTGCCAATTCCATGTGGCATAACCTTCTTAGAGTAAGTATTAGTTTCAATTTGTGTTTCAGCTTTGGCAAAGGAGTGAAAATAACAGAAACTTAGCATTACAGATCTCTGTGAGTAGAAACTAGTGATAAAATTCATTGTGCACCTGTGAACTACAGTTACCCTTGACAGATTAGGTTGGGATAACATTGTCTCTCTTGCTAGGTTTGAAACTAAACAGTTCATTCTAACATTAGGGCAAAGTTAAAATATCTGTGTAAGCACAAGAAAAGAGATGGAGTTAATATTCAGTGTTACTAAAATAAGAGCAGCATTCTTACAGCAGACTTCAGTGTGGACAATTTATACTTTGGGATTACATACTAATTCCTGCTTGGTTGGAATCTTTCATGCTTTTGTGAACTTTCAAGAGCTTGGCAAGTTCATAATGCAAGCCCAACAGATGACACGTCTTGCAATCAATCAATTTTGTATGTACATTTTCAGAGCTTCCAAATTACTGGACTTGCATCTGAAACATCTTGAAGAGCCAGTATGAGAAAGTCTCCAGTCATTATTTCTCTGAATTAATCTCTTGCAGTAATATCAGATCTGTTTCTCAGATACTAAGAAAGATGGTACTGAACTTGCTGATTTTTTTCCATCTCACCATAATAGCTGAAAGTGTGAATTTCCAGCAGGAAGCTCTTCTGTTTTGTCATAGGGTTAATGCAGGTAATATCCTTAGAAAGGCAGGAATGAAAATGTACTGCAAGGTATTTTCAATATATTCAGTTAACTCTGCTATTGAAGTGTAACAGCCATATCTGGCAGCTAAGCTGTAACGGTAACTGTGGTTCCAGGCAGTGTATTTCTTCCTTGCTTTGGTAGACTGGTGATACTGGCTGTAGGACCATGCAACCACTTTGTAACAGGCAATTAGTGCAACAGGGTTGAACTGAGCAGATTTTCTTTAAGCCTGGAAATGAGAGGGAGAAAGAAGACAAGGGGAAGGAGAAAACCACAAACATGCTATTACTTGCTAGTAAGCCCTTTTCCAGAGCACTGCAGTTTTATGCTGCCTCTTTGTTGGATGTGGAGTCATATCTGGCCTTGCTGAAAATGATCTTGCCAAACAATTTTTCATGAAGAATAGGAAATAGTTTGCATTGAACAGCTTGACAGTTGAACAGGGTGCACATTAGTGGCACACAATGCAATATATTTTCACGGAAATGAAACACATGAGTGAGAACAGGTATTCTGCCTGGCTTGAACTGTGCAGCTGCTTGGCTTCTTTCTGTTAGTCACCTTTACAGTCAGTATGTGCTTTTTGTAGCTGGTTTGTGTTTCCTTTTATTGAAATACTGATGTTCTGCAGATATATTTAACTCTGATGTGGTTTCCTTCTGAAACCACTGGAGGAACATTAGTGTGATGATATAGCTTGTCTTCTTTAACACGAAACCTGTACTATCTTTTGTTATCCACAGTGGTTCACGATTAGGATCTATTCAGCACCATGATGTTTGACTTGCTTCAGCACTGTGTTGGAACTTTTTTGCCAAACCAAACAAAGCCTAAAATGGTCACTAAACAATCAGTTGCTGGCAAGTGGATCTAGTGATGGTATATTGAATATTTGGACTAGTGACCCTGATGTGAAATTGCAGTCACAGCCACTAAAAACCATACCTCATTCTTCAGCAGTTAAGGTACATGGAGAAGGGATGTCTGTTTTTTTACATATACTTTGTAATCAAAAATCGCTTTGCTGATGTGGACAGTTAGGGAATTTTTCAAATTATCTCACTGATATTTATTAGTTTTTTCTCCCTCTCTGTGATGCAGTTAATTTTAAGAGCAGTTTTTCTTGTTACAATTCACAGATTAGTTTGCTAGGGCTTTAATTAAGAAATTTTGCTGGATTTGTAGGCCTTTGCCCATATTTTTATGTCATTGCTGCTAGCAAATAATCTGAAGTAGGGAGCTGAGAATAAAACAATTAAAGATTCTTCATTTTTATGAAGTCCAAGCCTGTGTGAGAGAGGAGACAGGTATTAGCAATAAGAGACAGAGGAGCTCAGCATTTGTAAGCTCTTTATCCTCCCCAAACAGTCTGAGGTTGGCCTGAAGTGCTGGATTTAAAGAATCAGAGTTTATTGAAACAGGTGGAATTGAGTTATTAGTAGCTTTTCTTCAGGTAGAGTCTGGGCCCTAGGCATATGCTGGAAATACCTTAGAAGAAACCAGGTCTCTTGTAAGCCCTGTAGGTCATGTTCCTTAGGCTTCTGTGATGGCTTGGCTTAGGAAATAAGACTATGCTGCTGGGTTCTTCTGGTACTGAGGTGAAAGTCTGATCTATGAAGGATAAACAGAGAAGCTGAATTTCTATGAGCATATGTGGAGCAGTGCAGACTAATGTGAAATAATGGCAAGGGATGCAGCATTCGGAGTTTTGTGGTCCTACATTGCTCTCTGTGTACACTCTTGAGTGCTTGTTGCGGTTCATTTTTCCAACTAGGCTTTTATGCAAAAATTACTCTGTTTTCCCAGCTAATCTTCTAGTCTGTTCTGGCATCTGTTTTCTTTTTTTTTTTTTTCTTTTAAGCTATAAACTGGTGTCCTTGGCAGTCCAAAGCCCTTGCTACAGGGGGTGGAATGAAAGATGGGATTTTGCATGTCTGGGATATAAATTGTGAGAAAATAATCCGAAGTGCAGCTACAGATTCTCAGGTGAAATGATTAAATGTCTGCATACTTAGGCTAGTTTCTTCTTGTAAAGCTGCGATCATTCGGCAAACTGCCACTGACTTTGCAGGTGGTTCTGTGCTCAGAGGATCAGCAGGATTTTATCTGGATATGCAGTTGTGCTACATTCAGCACTGCAGTGTGTGGTTGGACTCGGAAGCAGTTTGTTGTTTCTCATTCACCACTTCTGCCTCCACACAGAACTGATTAAAAAGAAGGTGATCTTGCAGTCAGATACTTGTCTTCATCTTTTCCTTATTGGCAATAGTAGTTTTGGCCAAAATTCTTCATGTGAAGAGAATGCTGTGGGAAAATTCCCAGAGTGCTGGGGTGAGAAGAGGTGTAAGAGTCAGAAGGCAAACATCCCTTTGTGAGACAGAGGAATAGATTCTCAGCTGGAGTAAAGCAACATAATGTTTGATATTCCTTGAGCTATTACAACTTAGCTGAGGATGTGTTTGAAGGGCTTTGATTTTATACTGATGGGCTGTTGTCACGTTTAGATAGGACAATAATGTAACTGTACTTTGAAATGTTGCAAGTAATGAAATATCCTTCTAAATAAGTAAATAGTCTCCTGGGACATTGTAGATAACATTTCAAAACTACTGGATGGCGTATGTTGACATTCTCTGAAAACTAAGGCAAAATTTTAAATGTCAATAGATTTGTTCCTTGCTCTGGTTGCCCAAAACCAGTGAACTGATGACTGGACAAGGCCTTCCTGGAAATCAGATGAAAATATGGAAGTATCCTATGCTCATCAATTCATCAGAACTCTATGGCAAGTATTTCAGTTAATGGTTTTGGCTATTAAAGTTAATAATATGTCTAACCAGTGTGATTTTGCAAGTGTATACCATGCATTTACATAAAAAAAGAGTTAAAAGACCAGTCACCTACACATTATCCCTCTGCCTGCACACATGTTCACATTTGCAGTCTGATTCACGGGATGGAAAAGATTGAACAATGATGATAATTCCTATCATTTCTGAGGCCATCCCACATGCACTTCTCCCTAAGGCTTACGAAACCTGTATTGAGTATGCTAATGTCAGGTTGCTTCCAATATTATCTAGACTGATGACATTCTAGATAACCAATCTACATGTGTCTCTTTGATTTTGTAGCTCATTGTGCAGGAATACTGAACCAATTTCCAAATGGTGTTTGAAATAAGTCTCCATGCTATTTAAAGCTCTCTGGGTTTTAATGAATGATTTTGTCTGTGAAGCAATGCCATACACACATAGTTTACTTTGTAGCATGCTAACAGCTAGAGGAAAGTGCAGTTTCCTTGCAGTTCTGTGTCGGTTGATGGTACTTTAGGCCTAAACTACACATAAAAATTTCTTCCTTGCTATGAAAATGAAACCTAGGTTTAATCTTATATTTGAGAATAGCGTAGCGTGTATAACATCTTCCATGTAATTCAAATGCATTGGTAATTTGGTGAAGCTGCAGAGTCATTTAACGTGTTTCCCATTCAGTTTACTTATCTGCAAGATAAACTAGTTTTCATGAGCAAAAAGATAAAGTAATTGTTACACAAGTACTTTCCTGCTAATTAAGAATCCTAATACTCCTAATACCTTACTATAAGCAATTAGATGTTAGAAGAAATTGTGAATTTATCAAAATATGTTCAGAATGTATAAAAACACATCCAGAGAAAGTACTGTGATAGATGATTGTGAAATGATTCTAAGTTCAGATGCCCTTAACCACATGAGTTTCTCAAAGAAATGAACAAATATATTGTAACTGAATCTTATTGTTTAATCATATTGCAAAATGCTGAAGATCTCAGCTAACAATGAAGTACCATCAGCTCCTGTTGAGTACTTCAGTAATTGAGGTTGCCTATTACTGGGCTTACTCAGAACAGAGTAACAAGGGAAAGCTTGTAACCTTTTTATAGCACTAAGTCCATGTTTAAGATACTTCTGATAGGACTAAAGATTGTAACCTTTTTATAGCACTAAGTCCATGTTTAAGATACTTCTGATAGGACTATTAGAGTAACATACTAGAAAAAAAGATAAGTGTTGAATGTAAATGCCCTCCCCTTAGAAAAGTTGTTGTAGATCGAAGGAAACATATGAGCAAACAAAATACATAATTGCTTTGAAAAATATTTGAATGTGATCTTGAAACAATGAGAAAACCCAGGGAACTCCACTCAGAAAACATGGAAATGAATAATTTAGGGAGAATCTGATTTTTCCCTGTCCCCCTTCACTTCTTTTTGACTGAAGCTAATCATCAAATTAGTCAGTGCCATGGTTGGTTTTGGATCCCTTCAAAGACTACATCTCTAGATCTTCCTTCAAAGTCGTTACAGATACTGAATGTAGATAGCATAAAGCATTTGCTGAGTTGTAAACTCATGGTCTTAAATATTCATAAAGACTGTGTACACTACAGTAAACTGAGAAGGAGCAAAGCCTGAACATTAATCTCTGCTGAAATAATTTAGTGGTGTTGTGAAAATTCTGGTCACAAAGTTCAGCACCAGGAATACTTACTTATTGTCACAGTGGCTCTAGAAAGCCATTATAGCAGCTTTGTGAAGTCATGGCAGGCTGTTCACCTGCAGCAGTCCTACATCTTCACCAGGTACCATTGTGATAAATACCTCAGTTTCAGAAGGCTTTACAGTTCCTCACATGTTTATATTCATAAAATTGTTTCAAGCTAGGAAAGTGTTATCCCCTTGTGCTCATGGAGCACAGATATAGGTCACCTGCATTCATTCAAGCTGGTCACACAAGACTTCCTTTGTACCTTCACACTTCCTTTTATAGCGTAGTTCATCAGTTCTGTTTTAGATGAGATACACTATGTTTCAGAAGTTTATTTTTTCCTGTTGTGTGACTAGGTCATCTATGGGATTCTCAGTATCTCACCCAACCAGAGAAGCTAATGGCCAGTAACTTAGAGTAAAAAAGCTTCTGATTTCCCATACCCCTGTGTGCCTAAAAACCTCATGGGTTTGCTTAGCATTGACATTGTGCTAGATGACACAGGAGGACTCGGCAGAGCAGGCACGTTTACTACAACTGGAGACAAACTCAGTATACAATTCCAATAAATTATTTCATGGGATCACTGTTAAAAGATCACCGTAACAATAATAACTGAGCAGCTGGAGACACTATCTCATTATTGTTGGATCAGCTGCAAACTGTCTACAAGGCATGAGCAGCCAGATGGAAAAGCTCAGCAGTAAGGCACATCACCAAACACAGATGAGACTGATGTCCAGGATGTGTGGAGAATCAGGAGTTCAGGTTCAGTGATGTCCTTTGACAGAAATATCTTCTTAATGTGGTGCAGTCCTGGTTAAAGCCTAGTCCCTAATAAAAAGTATTGCCCCTTAGTTCGTTCTTTATGTAAAAATATTCTATAGATAATGCTAGCTTCCTACATCCTATGCAGCATGTTTCACTGCTGCAGTAAAAGTGAAATAGTGTGGGTGGGGATGGTGGAAGTGACTGGTGTAATCAGTGAAGAATTGTGATGTATCTTTCCTTTTTTGGTATATATTTTATTTTACAGGTCACAAAGGGAGAGTCCTGCATATAGCCCTGAGCCCAGATGGGAGAAGGCTTTTTTCTGTTGCAGCTGATGGAATAGCTTGTCTGTGGAAATGTGAGTCTGGGGAGAGCAAGCACAGCAGTAACCACTTCTCTAATGGTTATTTGAGCTCATTCTTGTGACTTCTTTTCCTTGAAAGCAACTGATTAAAAGTATTTAGCCCATTCAATAATTCAAAATATGTGTGTTCCTTCCAGTGGAAACGTGGCAAAAGATAGTACAACTTTTTCAAGAGAAAGCAATTTTCCCCATCAGTTCATCAGGTGAAATGTTAGTAGTTTGTCTTACCCTAGAGGAAGAATATGCTAACTCTGAAGAATAGCATATTTTCATTAAACAAACAAGTATGGATGGAATCTAGCCTGTGTCAAGTGCCAACATAAAGTCTTAGATCCTGCTTTTAGCTATGGATCTTCTAAGTGATTCTATATCATATTAGTCTCCACAGGCCAGTTAGTCTAAATTGCTTTGAATCATTCAAAAGCTAGGATCAGCAGAAACCAGTCTAGGGTTCTGTGTTGTTCTATATATCACTTAGATTATAATACAGAATCTATCTAAAGTAATTTCCAGAAATCTAGGTTAAATATGTAACTAAATATAATAGATTTCTTGGAAATTCTTTATTGTTTTTGTAGTGGTAATGATAAATAACTTAATTAGAAATCTCTCATTGATACATTTTGAATTGTTTCCTTTCCTTAAACCCACCTACTATGTTTGTTAGTGATTGAAAATATAAATAATTGCGTAATAATACTATTATTATCATATTTAATTTAGTTTAATTCTGGGTGTCAGCAATCCTGGCAGCTGTCACCCTCTTAGGAATTCTTAGTGCTTACATGGACCAAACCTTTTAGAATTTAAAAGACATTAGCTTGCATAAGACTTGTACACTGTCACCACCTAAGTAAGGGTGTCACAACTGGTCTTCAGATGCTATTCAGATGCAGCTCAGTAGTGCTATTCAAAACATATTCTATTAATAAACATATATAGCACTTTGCTTTTATTGTTATGAATTACAAGAGGTAAGGATTCACTCTTGCATTTCTGTATTAAAAGCACAGTGAGCTCAGAATCTCATATTGTTTGGATTTCTTTTATTTCTTTTTCTTTCCCCCTACTGGAAATTTGCTTAGGATATTACTTTTAGCTCAGAAATAATGGGAGATTAGGGAAGTAGAAGAGTCTCAGCCCACAGAAAATGACACTGTGATCATATGCGTGAAAAAAGATAGGCAATGTTAACAGAGGAACAAATATCTCTGGAAATGAATGTGAAACTATCATATCTTTAGTTCTCATCAGTTTTAAAACCTCATCTGCTGTGCATAAATCATGTGGTTGCTAACTTCAGGCCTGGAAGGTTAAGACCACTCATCTTTTTTGTCTTGTAAGATGTTGATTTACAATAAATCTGCTGCTAATCTGCTGGTTTCTGATGTTATCTTGTGTGGTCTTCAAAACAAGTTAGAAAATGGGAACGTTGATTATTGAGATTATTGAGTCATTTCCAGCTGTGAATATTCTGTAATTCTGTGAGAAATGACTACCATGAATCTGATGTCTAAAAATGTGAAATAACATATACTGTGCGCTAATACGAGTATGTTTGTTGGAGCCTATTGTATCAGACAGTTAGACTACAATTTAAATATTTAAATAGTATTTTAAATAATTGAAGCATTTTTTAAAATGTTAGAAACATCTTTTCTCTTTTGAATGGGAAAAAAGGAGTGGAATTAGTCTCTTTAATCATATATTATTTTGGATTCTCCCAGAAATTCTCGCTCTTTATTTGACATTACCTAAATGTTATTGGTTGCCAAGTATAGGAAAAGGTATGTAAAGCAGGATGGGCGAAGTGGTAGGGAAGGAGCTAGTCAATACTGAAATTGCAGAATGCTGCATATTTTGTGGAATCCTCAACTGTCAAAATAAGAAAGTATATTTCCTTTAGACTGATAAGTGCTCATGTCTTAGTTAATTTTGATTGTTCATTATTGATTGGTCAAGCTATTGCCCCAAAAGTATTTTAACATAATATGTAGAAGTGGGTGAAGTAATTGATTTCCAACAGCCCATAAACATGAGAAAATCTTGTATGTGTGACCTGTAGCTCTCTTCTGTGACCATATCTGAGAAATCACTTAAGCATGCATTTAAATTCCAGGCTAATCTGGAGTGAAATGAAACATGTAATGGAGTGCCTTTTCGGAATGTGCTTCTTTTCTAGATAGTCTCCTTTACTGCCAGTTTCTTTCATACAGCAAGTATCTATCTTTCTGTAATAGGAATTTGAGGATTTGAGTAGGCAGCATGATTCTACTTCACTAGCATTTTGCAGGTAATGTTGCTGAACACTTGCAAGTGTAGAGTGTGCAGTTGCTGAAAGTAGAATCATAGAATGTCCTGAGTTGAAAGGGATCATGGAGTCCAACTCTTGTCTATGCACAGGACAACCTCAAAAATCACACCATGTGTTTTAAGAGTGTTGTCCAAATGCTTCTTGAGTTCTCTCAGGTTTGGTGCCATGACTGCTTTACTAGGGAGCCTGTTCCAGTGCTCCACCACCCTCTGGGTGAAGAACTTTTTCCTAATATCCAACCTAAACCCCTGACAGAGCTTCTTGCCATTCCCTGTGGTCCTGTCGCTGGTCACCAGAGAGAAGAGATCAGGTCCTGCCCCTAACTTCCCCTTGTGAGGAAGTTATAAACCACTATGAGATCTCCCTTCAGTATCCAGGCCAAAAAAACCCAAGTGATTTCAGCTGTTCCTCATATGGCTTCCTCTCTAGACCATTCACCATCTCCCTGCCTCTCCTCTAGATGCTCTCCAACAGCTTCATATCCCTCCTATATTGTGGTGCCTACAACTACACACAATATTTGAGGTGAGGCTGCACCAGCACAGAGTGTGATTATCACCTACCTCCCTTGACTGACTAACAGTGCAGTGTCTGATGCAACACAGGATATAGTTGGCCCTTTTGGCTGCCAGGGCACACTGTTGACTCATGTTCAGTTTTCCATGAACTGGAATCCCTAGATCCCTTTCTGCCGGGCTGCTCTCCAGCCTCTTGTTCCCCAATCTGTGTGTGCTTCCAGGGTTGTCTCATCCCAGGTGCAAAATCTGGCACTTGCCCTTGTTAAACTTCATACAATGGTGATTGCCCAGCCCTGTAATCTGTCAAGATCTCTCTGTAAAGGCTTTCTCACCTTGAGGGTGTCAACAGCTCCTCCCAGTTTGGTGCCATCAGTAAACTTCCTAGTATACCCTCTGGGCCTGCGTCCCAAGTTGCTTATGAAGATATTAAAAAGCACTGACCCTAAAATGGAGTCCTGTGGAACCCCACTAGTGATCAGTCACCAGCCTGATGTAATCCTCTTTGAGCCCAACTTGTTAGCTAGTTATTCATCCATTGCATGATGTACTTATCTAGCTGTATGCCGGACATTTTGTCCACAGGGATACTATGGGAGACAGTATTGAAGGCTTTACTGAAATCCAAAAGGATTACATCGACTGGTCTCCCTTGGTCAACCAGGTAGGCAACCATGTCATGAAAGCAAATTAAGTTTGTTAAGCAGGACTTTCCCCGCATGAACCCATGCTGTCTGTGACCAATGACTGTATTGTCTTTCAGATGTTTTTCAATAACTTCCAGGATAGTCTTTTCCATGATTTTACCAGGTACAGAAGTAAGACTAACAGGCCCATAGTTACCAGGGTCATCCCTGTTGCCCTTCTTGAAAATGGGGACAACATTTGCAAGCTTCCAGTCGATTGGGACTTTCCCAGATTCCCAAAGGCATTGGAAAATCATTGAGAGAGGTCTTGCGATAACATCAGCCAGCTCTTTAAGCACCCTTGGATGAATCACAGGGATCTAGCTAGAGCAGCAAGTCTTGCATAAGTTTGAAGTTTAACAGTCTGTAACTCGGGGTTCTGAGGGCCCTGGAACTCATCACAGGTGTTGAAGACCAAGGCAAAGAAAGCATTAAAGTCTCTACTTCGTCTTATGTCCCTGTTTGTGAGGTGACCATCCTCATCAAGTAACAGGACAATGTTATTTTTGGTCTGCCTTTTGATATTGACATATTTTAAAAAGCCATTTTTATTGTGCCCCACAGTACTGGTCAGCTGCAACTCTTAATTGGGCATTGGCCACCTGAATTTTCTCCCTACATTTGTGAATAGCATCTCTGTAACCTTGCTTCCACTGGCCATACACTTGCTTTTTTTATCTAATATCCTTCTGCCTTGCCTGCTTGAGTTACAACATTTAGGAATTGCCAGCTTTTGTCCTCTTAGGAGGTGGTACTTGAAAAGTGACCAGCACTATTACACCCCAATCGTCTTCAGAAGATTTTTCCCAGGGAACATTACTAAGTAGTTCCCTGAACTGCCTGAAGTCTGCTCTCCTCATATTCAGAGTTGTTTTGCTGGCAGTTTTCCTTCTGTCTTCAGGGATTTTAAACTCAACTACTTCATGGTTACCGTGGCCAAGATAGCCACCTATTGCCACTTCATCCACAAGACCATCCCTGTTAACAAGCAACAAACCAAGGAGGGCATGTTTCCTAGTCAATACCTATACCAGAAAGTTATTGCCCGGGTGTTTTAGGAATCTTCTGGACCTCTTTGTGCCAGTAGTGTGGTATTCCCAGTTGACATCTGGCAAGCTCAAGTCCCCTATAAGGACACGGGCAGTTGATTTAGAGACATCCCTCAGTTCCTTACAGAATAATTCATCAATGTCATCACCCTGGCTGAGTGACCCTAGAGTAGACGCCCATAATGACATCCACTTTATTTGTTTGCCTGTTAATGCTTACCAAGAGCCTCTCAACCTCACCATCACTAACAGCATACTCCTGCATTCCAGCTCCTCTGTTACATACAATACTACCTGTCCACCTTGCCTGCCCTTCCTACCTTCACTGAAGAGGCTATAACCCTCCATCATGGCACACCAGTCACAGGACTCATCCTGCCAGGTTTTGCTAATGCCAGTGATGTCATATCCCTGGGACAGTACCAAGGCTTCAAGCTCTTGCTTGTTCCTCAAGCTGTGCCCATTGCTATAAAAAATTATTGTACTTTTCATAGCTGCCTCATTCTGCTATTGCAGAGGTCTTAAGATATGAAGTCTTGGGCAAAATTTTTGTATGTAGTATATGGCATAGTTTTAGTGCATTGTCTGCTATATCCTTGGTATCTTGTTCAGGCCCAAAATGATCAGAAATCAGAACCCATTTCTAAGAGCTCAGCTTGTTCTGCATGTGAGGTCTGTAGGCGCCAAGGGCTGACTCTTCCATGGTGGCACAGAGGATTAAGTAAAATTTATGCTGCCTAAACTCAGGCCTTTATCCCCACAGTCCTGTCCAAGGTGAAGTGCTGTACAACATATGGAATAAAAAACTTCAGGCCAAAAATCAGTTTTTCAAGAGGAAAAACTTCATTGCTCAATCAGGTCATGCATATATCAATACGGCAAAGTCATTGTCAGGCTATAATGCAATGAAATGGTTTAAATAACCTCAGACTGGGGAATCCTTTTATTTGCACACATAAAGGCACTAGTTTCTAGCAGACAGCCTGTGTTCTTCAGCCACCATATGATCTGACTACCTACATCAATGCTGCATTAATTTGTATAATGCAGTTTATACCTATTCATTTCTGTCAGTTACCTCATATAGCCACGGTGAGAAGAAATTGTTACATTCTAGATGTTTCAGTGACATTAAATTATCATAACATTTTTCTTCGGTTCTATCCTATACTGGTGGCGCTGTAGTTGTAATAGATTCATGCATCTTGATGAGAAAAATGTTGAAAACTCAGTTACATAGAGTCATAGAATCATAGAATGGTTTGGGTTGGAAGGGACTTCTGGAGGTCATCTAGTACAACCCCCCTGCAGTGGGCAGGGACATCCCCAACTAGATCAGGTTGCTCAGAGTCCTGTCAAGCCTCGCCTTGAATGCCTCCAGGGATGGGGCCTCAACCACCTCCCTGGGCAACCTGTTCCAGTGTTCCACCACCTTGTGGTGAGGAACTTCTTTCTAATGTCCAATTTAAATCTACTCCTCTCCAATTTAAAACCATTGCCCCTTGTCCTTTCACTGCAGGCCTTTGCAAACAGGCCCTCTCCAGCCTTCCTGTAAG
>VWZO01014544.1:12958-31655 GCA_013396975.1 Bucco capensis
ATTGACAACTACCCTCTGGATGCGGTCAGCCCGCCAGTTCCTTATCCACTGAACAGTCCACTCATCAAGTCCATAGCTCTCTTACTTAACCAAGAGAATGTTGTGGGAGGCCGTGTCAAAGGCCTTGCAGAAGTCCAGATAGATCACATCAACAGGTTGTCCCTTGTCCACTGAGGTAGTCACACTATCGTAGAAAGCCACTAGGTTTGTCAGACATCTTCTTGCTCTTCTGCTTTTTTTCTACAGGTTTCCATTACAGGCAGTGGAGGCTGAATATTTTGTTTGGCATGTAAGTTCAGTCACACTGGCTTGTTTCACACAATTCACTAAGTAACACTCAAGTAAAAGAAAAATGTTTTTAAAGATCCTAAATCCCAAGCTAGGAGGAAAGCAGCACATTTTTTCTTGCACATTTCTTCATGCATTGTGAACTTCTCCTCGGTTAGAACCTTTCCTTTCTTGTCTCTAAGGTTCTGCAGCTCCTGGGTCAGAACTACTGTCTGTAAAGTGGAGAAATATTGAATGATACACTTTGAGCAGGATTTTCCACTGGCAAGATGCTGCCCATGACTTCCAGGGAAGAGAAAGCAGTAAGATGAAAAAAGATGCTATAGTAGGATGAAAGAATGCAGTTAAAAAATGGGCAAAAAGAAAAGAAATTAAGTAAGAATCAAGTATGAGAGAAATGAAATACCTGTAGGTGATCAGTTGTCTTGAGGATCAGCTACAGATTTTTTACTAAATAAGGATATGCTTACTGGAAGTTTTTAAAATCAGTTCTTTCCTAAGCAAAGCATTGTTAGTTTTCAAGAACAGAACAGTCTGGACTTCTCTTACTGTTTCCCCTGTGTTTCCTATGTGTTTAAAGAGACAGCCAAAGTCACCACTTTGGGTGTCAGTACCAGTCAGTGGGGCAAATTTTCACTTTTGCTGCTGCAGTCTTAATTGGTTGGGAATCCTTTCTGTTCCTACTTTGCTTCTGTGTACCTCTGTGTTTGTATGCTTGTTTATGTGTTCAGCCTACGAGTCAGAACAAACATTTTAGGAGTAGGAAGAAGGAATGTGAGAAGTTCTGATTGTCTAACATCTGTAAAGGACAGAAAACATAAAAGAGATGTTCAGCATCAAAACTTCCAGTAAAGATCCCTGTAGTTTAGGCCTTGTCATGCTTCATTATTCCTCTGTGACAAAACTACTGTTTCTTGTTGATGTGAAGGTAGTTGTGTAAAAACATTTTAATCTGCATTTTCTTGCGTTGTGTTTTTAAGTGGTGATTAATTGCTTGTGATGAACTGAGCAATCATTTTTGAATTAAGATCAATACAGGATTTCTCCATCCTCTAGCTAATGCCTATTTACAAGTAAAAAAACTTGCAAAGCAGCACAAAATAAAACCAAGCTCTTTTTGAGGTGTTCATGGTATTGAAAATGCCCAAGACTGTTAGTACAGAGATGGCCAGAAGCATTTTTCACTACAGATCTGTCTACTGTTTAGCAAGTGCATTGGTAAACCCCTTAAAAATTTCACTGCATATCTGGAAGAGCAGTAGTGATGTCATAAAATTAAGATCATTCTATGCTGTGAACAGCACTGTCACACTGATGCTCCACCCAAGGCTCTTTCTGTAATTTCTCTGTAAGATTGATTTCCAGATGAATTTTTAACAAAATGCTGCTAATCTTGGTGCACTCTGCAAAAATACTGCACATCCGAAATATTATGTACGCAGGCTATCTGTACTGCAACAGATGGAGCTTTCCAGATAAATTGACAACTGCAAGCAGTAGATTTTTATTGCCATTTCTTTATTAAATGCAAAGTACATGAAGAGATGAAATATAGAATTTTCAAATACAAGACTGGAAATGCACACTTCTTATGCCGTACAATTAAATGCAGTAGCTGAAACTTACTTTTTATGAAGCTTAGCAGTCCATTACACCTGTAAAATCAGGAGTTCTGCTGCAGAGAAACTACCAAGTTTTTCAGGAGTCTGGAGTTGTACCTAGTATACCTAGTTGCACCTAGTAACTTTCAGGGTTATTTGCGTAAGTCCAGATACAGAAGTGAGGACACAAACAGCTGGATTTGATTCTTGGTCAGAATATTCATCCATGTAGAGCTCAACTGGAATGTGCAACACAAGAATATTGGAAACCTGAGTCACAAATGCCTGTTGAATGATTCCATGGCTGGCAGCATAAGCTACAAATGGTGTTGTAGCAGAGCACTGTGTTCTGGCCATGTTAATATCACAATTATCCTGAAATCAGACAGAAGTATTTTCATCTATAAGGACATCAAGCTGCTAAAATTCAATGTGGAATACCTCGTTTACCAGTATAATGAAGCTGTTTTTAAACATGTATTTTAAAACTCAATACTGTTACACAAGTACAAAGTAGGAAATAATTCGATCAAAACCCAGTTTATTAGGCTCCCCCGATGGTCTTCTGTATCCACTGAAGATATTGCTTTGTGAGTCGAGTGTAGACACCAGGGCCATCAACGCTACCACACTTGTTTGCCTTCCCAAACGCAGTGATGCCTCTCATCACATTATTGCACCTTAAAGGTCCACCAGAATCCCCCTGGGAAAAGGGAATAAAAATTGTCATTCAGATTTATAAAAGCTAAAAAATACTTCTTTTACACAACATTTTCACTAGTTTTGTGGACAAATAAAAATGTAGACGGTCCTGTTCTGTATTTCTTTTTTTCCTCCTTGAAAGTTAAGATTTTCATTAGCAAAAAGGAGAAAATTAAATCTGATCTTGCAATTTTAAGTAATAGGGAATTAATCAAGCTCAGTGCAAAGGAATAGTCTTTTTGAATAGGAAAAGAAAAAGCTGGAAACTTTTCTCTTGAAAAGCAGAAAGTCTCTAGAAATTCTTACCTTTCCTGTAACTTTCCTAATTTAATATTTAAATCTTTTAGAACCTGATAGTTCTTACACAGTTGTGCACTTGGCTTGGGGTTCAGCCAAAATGCTTTTTGTCATGAAGACTTGCTTCATAATCCTTTGACATCAGAGTAGTTGTTCCACTGATGTTATCTGCTTGAGATTGGCAGAGATTTTTCTATTAAAATAATTTTTTTGATGAAGAGAATAACTATCTGCCATGCTTGGATAAAACCATGACATCCAAAGTCTGTGAAGGTAAATTTGTCAATCAGAAGTTTTGATTTTAAGGCTTATAAGAATGAGTGTGGGTAAATTCATTGATTTTTTAATAAAAGTCTTCATTGAACTGAAGAGAGGCAGAAATCACAAATGTGTAAAAGCGAGTACTTTATATTTTATGTTTGGTATAATCTATGTGGATAGAGACAGTAAATACACTTACAGCACATGAGTCCTTTCCTCCGTTCTTAGCCCCTGCGCATATCATGTTGTTTGTTACAACAGGGTTGTTTTTATAATGATTGTCATCATTGCAGATTTGCCTACTGATGACAGTGACATTGACTTCCCTCAGGGTATCAGAAAATGTTCTCTGATGATTATGAGTTTTTCCCCATCCTGCTACTGCGCAAGTTGTTCCTGGTTTGGGATCATCATCTGAGGTAGGCAGGGGAATGAGTTGCACAGCTTTATTAAGTCTTGCTCTTCCCTTAAGCTGCAGAAGACATGAAAAATAGTTATTACAGGGCAGAGTATAACAGGAGCCTCTGCATGTTAACCATTGGATATTTCCCATTATTGTAGCAGGGGATTACTGCAGCCCTCTTTTGAGGTTCTTTCAGTTATTTGTGACAGATTTTATGTAATCATGGTAAGAATAAGGAAAATGAGTATTCTCTGTCTCATGAAAACCCATTTAGCTTCCACTGAAATATTAGCTCTAAAAAATTACCTTATTTTACCTCTATGTCTCTCAGACCATTGGGAGAACAAAGTAATAGTTATCACTGAAGCTGGCAAAACTGAGAATCAGAGGAGTCAGACATTTTTAATTAGAGCTGTGTTTCGGACTGGACATTAGAATTTTTAACCAAATTATTTCTATGTATGAATTATGCTTATTTCTGTGGACAATACTCTTTCACTTGAAAAGCCAGAAATTGAAATATCTTAGTCAAGCTCCAGAACTCTTCTACTCTGAGTGCTGGCATGCATTACAGGAATTGTTGATTGCCTTAGCTCCCAGTGCACCCCCAATTCCCCAGTCGACTGGATTAGCATGCTAGACTGTATCAGAAAAAAGTCACCAGAAACTCTCTTGGCTCATCTCCCTTACAAGAAGGAAGAAACTGATACATTGTGAGAGATGCATATTCTATAAGTGATGTGTAAGTCGGTACCTGCAGCAGCATAATGTCATTTTCCTTACAACTGGAACAGTAGCATGGGTAGCGGATTTGTTTTGCAATCTGAAAAACCTGTTTTTCTTTTTCTTTTGCTTTCTGTGAATGAGCTCCAAGAATAACTTTGCTTCTTTCCCTGAGAGGAGAGAGAGCATTGTTAGTGGGGTTCACTTGCTGTACCTCTATAATTTTCTGCTGTTTAATGTGGTGCCATAATGTCCATCTGCTACAGTCTCTTTTCTCACGCATGGAAAGCAACTGTGATTTAAAAAGATATACATGATTACCCTGTTTTTACAGGTAGTTAAAAAAACCTGAGTGAATCAGAATTTATGCAGTCCTTTTTCAGCTTCCCAGGAGCATAGACGGTTCAGGTACTTGACTCTGAACCTAACCCTATTATTTTTCTTTGAGAATTGAGTGAGAGGTGGATGCATCAGCTTTGCTGTTGGTAGTGGTGTCAACAACTGTGCCCTCTGCAATTTATTCTGAAAATTTAAGAGAATAGCTCACAGCACTGATAGTTCAGAGATGATCATGACTGGACTGAATTGTACCACTGCTTTGCCCTAACACAATTTCAGCACCATTTTCTGAGTCCATATGAGACATAGCTCATTCTCTCTTTCTAACCCGTACTGCAACTTCATATACTTACTACAAATGGAAGTAGTGAAAGAATTGTGCCTGCTAGGGCTCTCTGGTATAGCAACCAGAAGTTTAGCGCTCCTTGGTCAGGCAGTCCAAACATGTCTTTATATTAGAGTATGGGTATAGCTGATTGTGGAAGAGCAATACATGTTACAGCTGAATGGGAGAACATCCTTCAAGCAGATACGTAGGTTGGCCCTCCTTTGCATTTGTTATAGGGTATGTGAAATTACCAGAGGTATCCGTCTTTCCCCCCTTTCACTCCCCAACTGTTAATGTATTTGTTTGTAAAAAACTCATTGGGAGGTAGCCCTACCCACTGGCAGACCGTCGTGGTAGGAGTGGAGCCAAGTTGCGGCAGGTTACCATGGCGACCCACACCCCTGGCCGGCAGTGCCTGGCCGACAGTGCCTGCCTGGCATGCAGCTGTGTGGAGCCGTGGGGGGCAGCCCCTGGTGAGCACGGAGGTGGGGGATGACCAGTGCCAGAAAACAGCAACCCACACCCTTGCCCGGGTGGTGCCCGCCCGGCGCGGAGGCGCGCAGGCTGTAGCGGAGCGGAGCGGAGCCGAGGCAGCAGCAGGGTCACCCCAGGCTGGAAGCAGGTGCACNATTTTTTTTCCTTTTTGGAAAAAGGGGGAGTGTCTTAAAAGGGCCTTCTTCCGAGTTTGTCCTTTCAAACCAGGACAGCATTGAACTGCACCAAAACATCCCTGAGAAAGTGATTGCTGCTTTCATTCAGCTATTAAGAGCTGTCTCTCTGTTGACTGAGCATCATTAACATTAATTATTTATTGCATTTGCTCTTAAAAACAATCTCGTTTTGGAACACTCTTTACCTTATATGGCAGTGCTTGGGTCCTGTGCTTGCTTTGTAGTGTGTTTTGTATACCTCCCTGTTTGGATGGTGACAGGAGAGATGGATACATTTCTCTAGTGTCTGCAGAGTCCAGTGGTCTATTGATTCCAGGCAGGCCATTGACAGAGCCTGTGCAAGGCACAGCTCAGCAGCAGCTCCAATTCTTTCCACAAAGGCAAGGAGTGGGATGTATCATTTTAATATCACACCTTGCCTTACTGAGGGACTCTGCAGGGCCAAATAGCCATTTGCGCTTTGAATCAGCCAGGAAGAAGAAAAGCTAGCTGGCAAGCCAACATGTCCAGTAGAGCAGAGAACTATCATTGTCTCCTGTCATCATGGAGGATTTTTGCTCCTGTATAACTGCTCCACAGAATAAAATGACAAGAATTTTTTTTTTCTGAGCAGCTATTTAGACTGGCAAATCTTCTGACCTAGTACACTGGTTGACTGTGACAACAGGGATAAACTTTTACCCCAAATTCACTACTTCAGTGTTGCTATTCAGTGCTTGCATGCACCTAGAAGCTTATCAAGTATCTCTTCAGAAACAGTCAAGAACAATATACCTTGTTATATTATTTTTTACTCACTCAAGCACATTTGTCAATACAAACTATAAAATACAGTAATCAGGACATGATCATGGTCATGCTGAATTCACAAAACCACCAGGGTTATTATTGTTCCTTTGTAGAATCATAGAATATCTCAAGTTGGAAGGGAACCACAAGGATTATAGAGTCCAACTCCCTGCTCCTATCAGGACTGCCTAAAATAAACCACGTGACTAACAGTTTCATCCAGAATGACTTTGAACTGTGGCACAGAAAAAAAAACACAACAAAGTTACTAACGACAATCTTAGTAAGGACACTGAGATAATCACTAAGGACCATCAGAGTAAGAACTTACACATTACAATGGGCAGCTGTTAGCACCCAGTTTTCCTTGATCAAAGCTCCTCCACAGATAACTTTTCCTTTGATTAGGGCCATAAATGGTCTTGAGTGCGGTGCTATTTCAGTTCCTCCAATGATATTCATACACAAACCTAAAAAATAAGCCATAATACACACAGCTGGGCTAACAAATACTCACACACGAATGTGTACATATGTCTCAATGCTGGTCTTCAGGGCCAGGCACAGTCTGAAAATCACTTGGGGTCTTCTGTGGCCCTTGGTGTGATAACTGTGCCGACAGCAGAGGGAGCATTAAACTCATTGCCCATGGTAAAGTGTGGGGAGTGATACCCAGGTTCCTGTAATCCTTGGATGGGTAGGGTGTGCTCATTAGGCTTCTGGCAGTCATCCTAGGAGAGGGACAACTCTAATTCCAAACCCGGGCAGATGGAGCTCGTTTAGCCCTGTAAGGCCTTCCATCTAAGAGACAGACAGTCTAATAAAACCTCCGTCCTAAGGACTTGGCTGCCAGCTTCCAAGCTTGCTAAGCCCTCGCAGATGAACCTTAGGACTAAAGGGTGGGTCCAGTTCTGCGCATGCTGTGTCTCACCTAAAAAAATCCATTGCGCAGGCTCGAGGGTGCTATCCGCTATCCCCTTTTTATCAGCGCACTTGTAAAAGGCGCTGATGAGGAGCGTGGGTGGAGCCTTCCCTGGATCTTCGTTTGCGAAGCCTAGCCATACATACATAGGTCTTCAGGGTAGACTTAAATTGCTCAGCACTATGACTTCTCTATATTTCAATGGGATCAAAATTACATCAGTAGGGTGAGCTTTGACAAGAAAATCATTGAAGCACCAACACCAAAATATTGTTTCTCTGGTACCGTTTTCTTTTATTGAAATACTATGGTTAATTTCTTAGCTTTCATTATGAGTAACAACCTCAGATCTGCTGCATGATAAATGTTGACAACATATGACTTATGTGGACACCTGGAAATACATAGTTGAAGTCACATTACATGAACTTGTTTTAAAAAAAAAACAACAAACAAACCACAACAGAAAATCAAGAAATAGATGTATGTATATGCTTCTGAAGGCAGAGGTCAGATATTGTTATATTAACTCCTCAGAAATCCTCCAGATAGCCTGTCTTCTGTGCAGCTGTAATTAATACTACAAATTCAGAAATTATTTTGTCTGTGTGAAAGATCAAACACAGGCAGAGAGTGGAAAAAAGAACTCAAATGATAATTATGACTACTTCCTTTACATTAATACATGTTGGGTTAACTGGAACTCTGTACATCAGCATTCACCTTCAAAAGGGTTGAACTGGGCACTTACCTCCATGAATTACCAGGAGGATGACAGCAGCAGAGGTGGACAGAGTGAAGAAAGCTCCCATGATTTCTGTCTGATGTTCCCTCTCATTCAGTCTTCAATATATATATCTAAATGAAAAGGATGTGGGTTTCTTTTTCCCTCTTAAAGATGTTTGACATTTGTAACTGTGATAAAGACAAAATCCACCCCCCTCCCCAACAATGTAGCTCACAGCAGAGGGGTTAGTGAGAAATTGCATCATCTGGTGTGGTCTGAATACAGGATATGCCCCCCTTTGTGTTCTCTCTGCAGCATTTGCAGAGAGCTGTTACGTGAGTACAGGAGTGAAACCTTGCAAGCCAGTACAAGCCCAGTAACACGGTGGGACTCAGGTCCAGTAAGTTTAGGCTTGCCCACATGAAGACATACACTTTCATTCTAGACACCCCAAGTGGCCTCCAAGTCAGAGATGAATCCCAGCCCACCTATGCTGTTCAGGAGCCCCTCAGGGCCAAGGAATCTGATGTTTGCTTGTTTTAGCATGTGATTGTACCATATTAACTTTGAACTGGATGAACATTTGTGTATCACTGAGTGTAGTTTAGTGGCCTAGAGGTAAGAATATAATGCCATTTAAAGTATCTTAAGGTGTCTTAGATCTGCCTTCTGGACCAGAAGACCATGGGACATAGGTGCTATGTCAGATTTGCAAGCCCTGTGCCCCTGTCTAGGATACTCAGGGTATCTTAATGTTACTAAAAGCCGAGTTTTAGGCAACTAGATTGAGTGCTAAAAACTGAGTAAGTCTTGCTAAAGCCTTGTAAAGGCACATCCTCACTTCCAGGTATGTAGCCAAATAATAGAAATTAATCCATCAATATGAAATAATTTGGAATATCAACTATTCTATTAACTATGTTGTCTCAGTGAAGTATCACTACCACACAGCTGGAAGGTTTCTTGAAGACTTAAGGCCCACTACATTCTGAAGGTAACTGTACCTACAGCTTCACTGAAGCCTGCAAAAAGCTTTAGTGTTCTGGCTGTGTCCCATCTTTGAGTTCAGTTGGCCCAGCCTGATACAAGTTTTACCTGTAAATGACCTTGGGCAGACAGCTGGCTCAAATGCACCATTGCCTTCCCTTCTGGGACTGAAGGTAATTGTTGGTGATTTCTCTGAAGAATGCATATATGGAGCTATTTTTAGAGATCACACAGCTCTTCGTCATTGATGTGGTTAATCAGAGACATTATCACCAGTGTGACAGGGTGGCAGCTCCATGCACAGCAAAACCACACCAAGCCTCTAATTTTCTTTCATTTTTCTCCTCACTACCTGCATGCCCCCTGCTTTTTTTTTTTTCTTCTCCAGAACGCAGTATCACCAGGTATCATAGATACTGTTCTTCATTTGACACTTACAAATAGTTGCTAAGGTCCGAGTTTATGACGTTTTTATTAATTGTCTTACCATACTGAAAGACAGACATGATCAGAATGAGCACTTGTGAGCAAAAATTTTGTACACTGAGATCTGCTTAAACTTGTATTACTTTGATGATTTATCCTTGACATATGCTTCATTTTTCTTCATACTGCTATCTGTGGTACTAAAGATGAGCATCAGGTGTGATTTTAGGAGACCAGTTCAGGAGAACAATTTAAACTACATCTCTAAACTTTCCAGAACCACTGGGTGCCTAAGTTCAGGCTCCATCTTAGCTGAGCCACAGGGCTAGGTCTGAGGAAGGGAGGGCAGGAGAGTGGTGCAGAGCGGGCAGCTGCTGGGAGCACAGCGGAGCTGAGGTGCATTCTCTTGTCTCTTATCTGGGCTGCCACATCCCCAACCCCGTGCCAGTGTATTTGTCTGGGCACATCCCTCAGTGGTTTGGGGATGCACTCTCAGGGACTCACTGGGGAAGAGACAGGACACATGCTGGCACCAGTGTCTCATTCTAATTACCTGTTATCTTTTCTGTGTCAGCTATTTGCTCAGCTTCTCTATTTTCATTTATTTACTGTGTGATACCAATAGAAAATTGTAGTACCATAGAAAATAAGTAGAAGTAGTTAACTCAGAGAGTCCTCGAAGCCTTGTAGCGTGTCAGAGTTACTTCTATGAAGTCGAACGTGCTTAGCAGAAAGAATCCAGTATTAGATATTATGTGCTGGAAACGCAAGCCTTCTCTTATCTGGTCAGAACATGGGTCATCTCTTGCCCATTTTGTCTCTTATGCTGCTTTCTAAGCTAGCCGTGTAGTGGGAGGGCAAAGCCATAAAGAACTCAAACATAATTATGCCTTTAGGACCCTCTTTGCAGAGATAACCTCCAATGGGTGAATAATCCCAGGTTTAGCTGGAGGATGGAGAATGATTTTGGGGTAACTACAGCTATGTCTTTTATGAGCTTATGAATTCTAAAAGTCACGTGGTTACTTTTAAAAGAGCTTTGGAACAGTATTCTGAAATACAAAGTGTTTTACATTGTGCTGCATCAATGTTTTCAAACTGGGTTATAACTGTTAAGATTCTCTGCCATAGAAATTAGCATTTCAGTGCTATAATCTCCTTGAACAACCTAGAGAGCTGCTGTTCTCTAACACTTGAATAAAACTGAGGGAGAGCTATATTGTGTTAGTTACATCTCTGTTTCTTAAGCTGATAGCAGGTTTTTTAAGTTCTTCACACAAGGACTTGCTGTTTTTTTGTAGTGATTTTCCAGCAAGGCAAGCAAAACATGGGTGCAGACACAGTGGTTTGCAATATAGAAACGTCTCTTGTGTCATTTTGCTGTGGCCACTGATTAGATATTTTGTTTGCATTTGACACTAACGTGCTCTAGGGTTTTCTGTATCTGAATCCTGCACCCTCAAAAATTATTACTAAGAAAATACAATCTATTCTGGCCTTCATGCGTGTAGCTTGTCTTTTGTGTCAGGTGTTCCCAAGCTTATTAGACAATAAAAGCCTGCTAGTTGTCAGTGGCTCTCATAAAATTCATGTATGAATTTCTTTCAGTCTTTCAACTGAAATTATTACCTGGGCAGTAAAATTCTGCAGAGGATTTGCTGGCCACTGATATATCTTTATCCGCAGTTTGGGAATTATTTGTTCATCCCATGTAATGCTCCAGCATTTTTGTATGTGCTTGTTTTCTAATGTAATACCTGTGGTGAAGGGCTGGTGAAGCTCCTGTAAGAGTTGGAACCATTAATAGTGACACATAAGAAACAGTCAGGTTTTAAAGAAACCTGGAGAAAGAACTTAAAAAAACCAAGCTGCATACAATATTAATACATTAACATTCCATAATTAAAATATGTAAATAACCAACATATGTTAATGAAGGAATTAACAATTAAATAATAATGACATAAATAGCAACACAATATTAATGACATAAACAGAAACTTCAGGAGAGGGAGCTATTAATAAAACCTTTCAATGACAATTTTCTGTGATGAGCATTTAAACAGTGAAGTCTGTATCACAATTTAGAATACTCTTGTCAGTAAATAGCAGCAGCTATGACAAGCCACCTGTTGGCTCTCCTGCTCTCAAATTGCGATTATCATACTCCCGACATGGAAGGACTCATGTAAGGATAAAAATATTCAAATTCCCAGTTTCTCTGGATAACACATAACACAATTGCACTCTTGTTGCATTTTGGATGGCTGCATGGACATTACTGAAGGACATATTGTGCATCCTCATTCCTGGCTTTATATGGCTGCTGTCCAGAGAAAGAATTTAATTGAGTGTGGAGGAGCTCTTGTGGAAAAGCAGTTTTGAGAGCAGTGCAATGTGAGTAAGTATCTTATACTGGGGTAGTTTTAACTCTTTATTAAGTAGGGCATGGCGTACAAGCCTGTAACTAGGTAAAGGTGAATACTGATTTCTAAAGAAACATTAAAAGTTGCAGCTCTCTCACTAAACTGATCTAAGAACTTACCATTCTGTTTTGTTTTGTAAACTGCTGATCTACATTGTGTGCAGTCACCTGTATTAGTCAGATCCTGCCAATGTAACAAGATACAGACTGTGCTGCTAAAAGACTCAGTTCATTATTTATGTATCTGAAACAGTAATGTCAGCCTCAAAACACCATGAGAGATGAAATGGAATTAGATGTAAACACTATTCCTCGCATTTTAAGTGACCTGGGCTCACAGAACCTGAATGTAAGTCATAACTATGACAAGAAGTCTTGTTCTTTTGAGGAGTCAAATATAAGCCTTGGGATACCCCAAGCGGGCTGAACATCCAGCTCAGAGTAAGGAGGACATCTACTGTTCATGTTAGGAAGTTAAATGCCCTATTTTTCCTAGAATGTTTAAGTGTTCGTTAAGTAGTATTTCAGTGTTGTGGTTTGCCCTACCCCACCCTTCCCGGTGGTTCAAGTAACTAAAAGCAAACCAATTACAATAAAGTTATGCAAACCTGACCTCCTCAAACACAATGTGGGCAGCTCAGACAGATTTCTTCCGTCAGTTTGTCTGAAATAGAGGCCATACCTCCTTCTAAGTGAATTTGACTTTCACACTTCTGCAGCTGAATCAAATTTAGTTGTTTTGGTTTGTAAGGGTAGGAATATTCACATATACTGTTTTGGACTTTCACCAAACCTTCCCCCCCCCCCAAAAAAAAGGTGCACCTTCCTTACCTCCCACTCTTCGGTCAATGAGTCTGAGATATCCAGACACTTATGGTTATAAAAATTGAGATTTGGAAGCTGCTCAGTGGAAAGGGCTTTGGTTGTCTCTGATTCTGTGGTGAGTGTGCTCTAGTCACAGGTTTGATTTTCTAACAAGCATGTCAGTTTGGGCTGTCTTTAAGCCTTTGTTAGTGGGGCAATCTGAAACATCTGCCCTCTCCTGAACTGTATGAGGATGCCCATACAAAACCCACCCACTATTCCCCATGCTGTAACTAGGTTATTCTTAGATGTAATTGCAGTCACTGTAAGCCTTCCTAACTAATGAATATTACATAATAATCGCTTCTAAAATAATTTTTGCCTTAGACAAAATAGCATATAAACAGTAATATGAATTTCTGTGTGGGCTGTGAGGTCCAGAGACCCAGAGACCTGGACAAGTCTTCCCTGTATGCACAGTGACTGATTGCCTGGACTTTCTGCAAGTCCATCAGTTTCGTCTTTGTTGGAGATGATAAATTAAAGATGATGTCTTTTTAGGATCCAGCACTGCCTTTGGAGCTATTTTCACAAGCAAACATTCACATACAAATAAATTATTGGTGTCTTTCAGTGAGATATGCAGTTGGAATGAAGAAAATAATATGTTTTTGTTTGGATTGTTAAAGTCTTTGTTCTGGCTTGAATAAGTCACCCTGTGTGTAGTGAGATTATGTTCTGAAGATGAAGCACAGGAAACCAGCAGCATATCTTCTGGCAATGTCATCTTACAGGGTTGCATTAAGTTTAGCAGGACAAAATGAAAAAAGACAAACTCAAATATCTGGTGATACTCAGAGAGCTTGGAGGACAGGGAGATTTATGAGTTGGTGATTTCTTAGTATTTATTAGCTGGAATAAGATTTTGGCAGTCTCCCTTCTAACACTCACTGTAGGGTGTCTTCAGTTAGGCAACACGCATCCTTCTTCCTTAATAGGCCAAATCCTGTATTTAGTCAAGTTGAGGATGAAACTCTTAGTAATATGAAAGAGGTACACTTTAGCAGAGTGCTTACCTGTATGTATAAAGCTCAGAATGAGGACTGAGTATTGATGTGTGTTCTGACATCTCACTGGTGTCAGCAAGACAACTTTTCAGATCTTTGCGGGATTAAGTCATTAAGTCCGAAGGAGACCATTAAAATATTAAGGAAAGACATGAGTACCACCAGTCCTTGTGCAAGGGACTCTCCTTAAAAAGGCAGTAGCCTTTTTCATGATACTAATTCCAAACTCTGGAAATCCCTGAAGGTCAGCTACCACACCATTTTTTCACCAAACTAGATTTACAGTAAACAAATGCTACTTTGTGTAGGAGAAGATAAGTGCATGTCAAAACATCCAAATGAACAACATCCTTATGTTTTAATCATGTTGTTGTAATTGTGAACATTATGTTACATGCCTTTTGATTATCTTGAGAGATGTTGCTCTGTTTCCACAGTGACCTTCTCTCCTGTACTTTCTTTAAACAACAGATTAAACAAATCAGAAGTTAGAGTTGTCCTTGGAGCTCATCAAGCATCCATAGCTGAAAAATAACAACAGTTTATGCACTATACTTTCCAAATCCTCAGGCAGGTCTTCCAAGGAAAATGATATAATGCTTCTCAAGGTATTGTGTTAATTATTGTTGTATTATTATTAAAGGAATTTTGCTGATAAACCTTTTGGCTATTCTTTGGTATCAAAAAGTATATTGTTTAGATAGCTTAGCAGTATCACAGAACATCCTGCTTTTAGTTGAACTCATCTAGATAAGATTATAGGATCATTGGCACTGTGAGCAGAGGTGAATAATTTCAAGCCCATTCTGTGCTCTTAAACTCCTTTAACCTGCTTCCTGTAGCAACCTCTTCTAAATTCCCAGTCATATTCTTCAGTAATTTTTCAAAGGCAGTACTGAAGTGATGTATGTGATGGAGTCTGGCTTACATCTGTATCCCTAAGGGATATCTTCTGCTGGACTAAGTAAAAGTGGGAGCAAAACTTATTATTAATTATTTGGGGTAACCACATAAAGTAAAAGTGCATATAATGCAGGACATAGATGAATCCACATCTAGAAGGACTGAGTGGTCACATAGTGAAGAAGGCTCAGGATGCTGCAGAACGAAGCATGGAATTATGTCCTCACCAGCGTTATCATCCTTGTTGTCAAGGTGGTTAGGTCTGTAAGAATTTCCTGCGTACCAGCTCCTGCACAGCCCTGCTCATGCCTCACATGGCCCTACACTGAGAACTCTGTTAATCCAGCACTGAGGCTGACATGGAGTCAGCCATGGGTGTTTTGAACCAGGAGAGGACAGTCTCTGTGTGGGAAATGGGTAGATGGTCAAATGATTCTGGAGGACTCCCTTCTTGGTATGAGCAATTTCAGTGTTGATACAAAGTCCTTGAGAAAGGTAAGGCATCCTGCCTATACTTTTAGAAATATGACTTCACTATGATGACTAAGAAACCTTGGATGGATCTTTATTTGGGTTATGTTTTAAAGTTACATCTATGATAGTGAAAAAATAGTTATATGTTATATAATGTTTTATATATGTATATATGTGTGTGTCATATGTTATATAATAGTTACATTGCAGAGGGACTTGGACAGGTTGGATCAATGGGCTGAGGCCAATTGTATGAGGTTCAATAAGGCCAAGTGCCATGTCCTGCACTTGGGTCACAACAACTATATGCTATAGGCTTGGGGATGACTGGCTGGNGTTGTATACATGGTCCAGGACATGCTTTAATGGCAGGCATGGAGGGCAGGTTTTGTTTTGGGTTTTTTTGGGTTTTGTTTTGTTTTAGTGTTTTTTTTTGTTGTTGTTGTTGGACTTGGTGNTATATGCTATAGGCTTGGGGATGACTGGCTGGAAAGCTGCCCAGCAGAAAAGGACCTGGAGGTGCTGGTGGACAGCCAGCTGAATATGAGCCAGCAGTGTGCCCAGGTGGCCAAGAAGGGCAGCAGGATCCTGGCATGTATCAGGAATAGCATGGCGAGCAGGAGGAGAAGGGAGGTTATCATACCCTTGTACTCGGCACTTGTGAGACCCCCATCTGGAGTTCTGTGTTCAGTTCTGGGCCCCTCATTATAGAAAAGACATTGAGATGCTGGAACGTGTCCAGAGGAGAGCTACCAAACCTGTGAGGGGTTTAGAGGACAAGCCATATGAGGAGAGGCTGAGGGAGCTGGGCATGTTTACTGTAGAGAAGAGGAGGCTGAGGGGAGACCTCATTGCCCTCTACAGCTATCTGAAAGGAGGTTGTAGAGAGGTGGGTGTTGGCCTCTTCTCCTTAGTAACTAATGACAGAACCAGAGGGAATGGGATGGAAGATGTGACAGGGGAGGTTTAGATTGGATATTAGGAAGAATTTCTTTACAGAAAGAGTAGTGAGGCACTGGAACAGCCTTCCGAGGGAGGTGTTGAGTCACCATCTCTGGAGGTATTTAAGAAAGTTGTATACATGGTCCAGGACATGCTTTAATGGCAGGCATGGAGGGCAGGTTTTGTTTTGGGTTTTTTTGGGTTTTGTTTTGTTTTAGTGTTTTTTTTTGTTGTTGTTGTTGGACTTGGTGATCCGAGAGGTCCTTTCCAACCATGAATATTCTGTGATTCAATGATTCTGTGATTCTGTATATCTAAAGTAATTGACTAGGTAGAGTATATTATGAATATTACCACACTTCTGTTATTATTGGTAGAATTATATGCAAAAGGAAGTGATGACTAGAACCTGATTTCTAATATTTAGGTGTTATCATAAGTTTGATATGACAATGACACAGGCAGGAAACTACGCAATATGCCTTTATGGAACTAGCTAGAGCATTTACCGGCATCTGTATCCCCAACAACTTATTGCTGCCCAAGTGTGAAAAACTCATTCCCCCAGATGTTAGCGAGCATCCCCCATCTAATTCATTGCAAATGCAGATAAATTCATTTCATTGTCTTCTCCTGTGGCCACCACCAACTTATCAGAAGCACCAGATTATTTGTAAACACAATACCAATATGGATCACTAGGAAGTAATATTTCCTGAGCTGAAAGTTATAAGTCTATTCTAGAATGACAGAGTTATCATAAAATCCTTTGCCTGAATTTAACACAGGAGCAGGGATAGTTCTAGTAGCAGGGCTCACCTCCCATCTCTACAGTTCTGCTGTGATGGAGTACTAATTGACTTGGGATAATCTTTCCATCTTTGGAAATTCCCACCAGCACTGTCGAAAATAAACCATAGGGAGTTTTTGGATAAACTTGTGAGTTTGTTGGAGTGCATTTTTAAAAAGGCATAAAGCCAGAATCATTTAACTGACAGCAATTCAGCAACACATGTAACCACCTGTGAAATGAATCATGGTGTGGTGATCATGTGTAAAACAGAAAATGTCTGTCCAGTAGCTCTTGAGACCTTACCAAGCACACTCAGGATATGTGTTAGTGTTTGGCTATGTTTTAGTTTACAGGCTTAAATTGGTCTCTGCTGAATCTGCCAGGTAAAGGCCAATGAAATAAAGACAGTTTGGAATGTTTAAGCTTTTCTGAATCTCTCAGAGCAAAAACTTGCTAGTCTGAAGAATTCAAGGTCTCATTTTTCCCCAGTTATGTCACTGTTATGATGCCTAATTGGTTATACTTTTTGGTTTTATTTTTGCTACCATGTACGTTGCACTGTCCTTTGAGACTTTCTGTGTCAGGCACCAGGGTCTGATTTCAACACAGTTCAGTGGCAAGTTGGGTTCTTGAACAGGACGTAGATCCAACAGCCAACCTCCCGTGCAAGTTTGTAATTTCCTACTGTAATCAATGGGAAGCTGGGCTTCAACTCACTACTGCTGTCATAGAAAGGGAACTGCTATGTAGATACCAGGGAAAATCTTCTGCACTTGTAAAGAGGTAATTAAGGCCAGGATCAGCTCCTAAATACTGCAAAGTGATTTATGAGGAATATATTGGTAAAATAAGACTAAATGCCAGTTGAAACTAGATTTTCTTTCTGCATGAGAAAGCATTTTTTTTCTTTTTCCTTTTTCCAGATGGGTAGTGTTATTGCAAAGCTGGATAAATATGTGCAACTTTTGACTCTTGCGAAGATATCAAACCTGGCACAACATGCAGAGTGGCCAGCTGGGGAACCGTATCTTCAGGAAAACCATCAAAATATCTTTGAAAAACAACTCTTAAAATTGTTGATAGAAAAAACTATTGAGGCAAATATAAACATAAAATATAAATATAAAAATAAAAATTACACAAAAATATCCAGCAACATGTTGTGTGCTGTAAGAAAAAAAATTTTTTTAAAGACAGATGTTAGTCAGGTGAGAAGCAAAGTTACAAAGAGGAGAGGATATGTTTATAACAATGGTTCCCTTTTCATTGGGAGCAAAGCAGTGCTAGACACTTACTGAAGTTGATTAGATTCACTGTTATTTTAATGACATTTGTAAGTTGTCGTTGCTGTGAAAAAAAATGTTGAAACTTTGAGAAGTTTAGGTCAATGTACACAACAAGATCAAGAGTATGTGAATTTGAGTCTGAAATTATGTCAGTTAACTTCAGGTACATTTCTTCAGCCAAGGTGCTCTCCTTAGCACCACCTGTAGTTATTGAAGAAACGGAATTTTCAGGGTCTGAATCATCTGATCCTTTCCAGATGTCAGCATTTGACTAGCACAGAATTAACTGTACACTCAAAAGTGCTGTTTGGATCTTACTTTTGATGTCGACTGTGCCTAGTCCAGAAGGGGCCAGTTGCTAAAGGAGTGAGAATCAATTTATATCAATAATAAAAAATACCTTTTAAAATAGAATTATAACAGCACTGTTCTACATTTACATCAAAGGCTCCCTCAGGCTTGAAAAGCAACTTCTCCTTATACCTCACCCAACTCCCATGAAGTGATGTTGTCCTGGTTTGGGAGGACAAACCCAGAAG
>VWZO01014561.1:0-14893 GCA_013396975.1 Bucco capensis
TGACAACCCTCTCAGTAAAGAAATTTTTCCTGATGTCTAATTGGAACCTCTCCTGGTGCAACTTGAAGCCATTTCCTATTGTCCTATCACTGGCTACCTGTGAGAAAAGACTGAGGCCCGCCTCACTANGTGATGACGTCACCCCTGAGCCTCCTCTTCTCTAGGCTAAACAACGCCAGCTCCCTCAGCCTCTCCTTATAGCACTTGTTCTCGAGTCCCTTAACCAGCCTTGTTGCTCTTCTCTGGATCTGTTTCAGCACCTCAAAAGACTTCCAGAACTGAGAGGCCCAGAACTGGACACAATACTCAAGGTGTGACCTCACCAGCACTGAGTACAGAAGAAGAATCACTTCCCTGGTCTTGATGGCCACACTGTTCTTGATACAGGCCAGGATGACATTGGCCTTCTTGGCCACCTGGGCACACTGCTGGCTCATGTTCAGCTTCCTGTTAATCCAGACTCCCAGGTCCTTTTAAGCCTGGCTGCTCTCCAGCCACTCTGTCTCCAGCCTGTAGAGCTGCATGGGGTTGTTGTGGCCAAAGTGCAGGACCTGGCACTTGGCCTTGTTGAACCTCATCTTTCCCATCTTTCCAACCTGTCCAGGCCCCTTTGCACAGCCCTCCTGCCTTCCAGCAGATCGACACTCCCCCTCAACTTGGTGTCATCTGCGAATTTCCTAATGCTAGACTCAATTCCCTCATTCAAATCGTCGATAAAGATAGTAAACAGAACTGGGCCCAGCATTAACCCCTGGGGAACACCACTAGTGACTGGCCACCAGCAAGATGCAACATCATTCACCACCACTCTCTGGGCCCTGCCGTCCAGCCAGTTCTTAACCCAGCAGAGTATACCTGTCCAAGCTGTGGGCTGCCAACTTTTTCAGGAGTATGCTATGAGAGACAGTGTCAAAGGTTTGCTGAAGTCCAGATAGACTACATCCACAGCCTTCCCCTCATCCAGCAGGTGGGTCACCTGATCACAAAGGGAGATCAGGTTGGTCAGACAGGACCTGCCCTTTCTAAACCCATGCTGTCTGGGTCTGATCCTTTGTCCATCCTGAAGGTGCTGTGTAATTGCACTTAGGATGATCTGCTCCATAACCTTACCAGGCATTGAGGTCAGGCTGATGGCCCTGTAGTTTTCCAGGTCCTCCTTGCAGCCATTTTTTGGATTGGCACAACATTCGCCAACTTCCAATCATCTGGGACCTTCCCAGTGGGTCAGGACTGTTCGTAGACAATGTAGAGCAGCTTGGCGAGCTCTTCCGCCAGCTCCCTCATCACCTATTCAAGCTGCAGCCTTACTAGTGCCAAATACAGGGGGACAACCCCCTCCCTGGTCCTGCTGGCCGCACTATTTCTGATAGAAGCCAGGATGCTGTTGGCTTTCTTGGCCACCTGGGCACACCTTACTACAAAAAACACAGAGCAATCTTTTCAATATAAAAGAAGATACTGAGATTATCAATAGCTATACAATTAAAATTTCCAGGTTCCCCCAACATATGTCACTTTCAAGAAAAGGTATGGTCTTTTTGTTCATATGTTGTTTTTTTCTAATGGTTTTGCTTTGGTTGGTTTGTTGTTTTTTTTTTAAACAAACAACTGTTTAAACGTAATAATTTGGGGGACTCAGTAGGTGCAAAGTGCACCAACATGGTTAGGCATGGTTCACTGGTTGCCCAGTTAATCAGTTAAAAAGTCTTACCAACAAAACAGTTGACACAATGTCCTGGAGTGATTAAAATTTAAGAGGGTACGTCATGTTCCCTTTTGAACTTTTGAGTTTGGATATGGACACTGTTTTTTTAAAAGAAAAGGACTCAGTAGTTGAACTCTTTCTCCCCCCCCGAAAGAATTTGCCGGGAGGAGCCGAGGAACTGATAAGGAAGAGAGAGAATCGAAACCCCGCGCATGCGCAGTTGTAAATCATCATCGCAGCGTCTCTGGACGGGGGGGTCAAGAACTGTAACCCTGAGACATCATTCAAGAGAGACAGGAAAGCAGCAAATCACGAACTGCGCGGAAGAATGATGTATTTTTGTGTATTTAAGGGAAGAAGTGAGACTTCCTCTTCCTGTTTCCTGTTCCTTCTTGCTGCTGGCTGCTTCCTGCTTTCTCGGTTCAGCTTTTCCTCCTTTTTTACAGAAAAGGCTTCTGGTATTTATAAAGTCTCTCTCCCTGGGTGAAAGTAAGGGGGGGAGGAGGTGATAAGGTCCTGAAATAAGGAGGGGGCGGATGTTGAAAGCCTGCCAGCTTTTACGGCAAGGTCAGGTAATTAGAAGGGGGAAGGGCCGAAAGCCATCTTTGAACTAACCACCTTATCTTTCTTTATTGCTTATCTCTTTCATATTGTTGTACCATTTAAATTTAGATAAAGCTATTCTTAGAAATTCACTGTCTGCATGCCTAGTGCTTTTGTTTTTGTTTACTGTTTTCCCCATCTTATTGGGGAGAGGGGGGTCTTGGAGACCTTTCCTCAAAAGATTGTTCTTTTGACCCTAGCTTCTGGTCAAACCAGGACACACAAGAAAGAGTGTTAATGTTAAGAGTGATAAAACATAGATTGCCATTGATTTTAATTATTAATAATCTGACAGTTACTTAATATTGTTTACAGTTTAATCAATTTCTTTCCAGTTTGTAAGAATCCAAAGAAGTCTGTACAAGAAAAATAGATTTATTGCTTTGTGGTCTTAAAAATCAGTCAGCTGTTGACACAGATAACAGTCATTAGCCAAGACGATATGTTTATTCTTTGACATCATAACCATCCTCCTAATAGGAGTAAAGGAAATCACTCATTTATAAGAGCCAGAGTATTTTGGTAGAGGTTTCACCACACGGTTGTAGCTTAATTTTTTTACTGCTCCTTATCACAAGTGCCTGTATACCAACAATTTCAGAATGTGCTTCACACATACATTTTGTAAAATCAAGGACCACACAGTGAAAATTTTAGAATTCAGGTTCCTTATAAGGTATCACAAGAAAACTACCATCCCAAGTGTTTAGTATCTTGAACAATGTTCACCTAACATTACTGTTCTCCTGCACTGGAAGTAAGAATCAATAACATGTTAAGAAAAGTTTATGGGATGATTGTATAAAGCAAACAGCTTGCAATTTGAGACATAGCTCAAGAACATATCCTTGAGACAAAAAGGTGTAATAAAGGTCAAAGATTCAAATTCTGCATTTGTGGCATAAGCATGATGTATATTAGAAGTATTCAAAAGGACTTCGGTCACTTCTATGCTCAAGTAAGGTCAATTTATAGTATTAAACACATCTGTCCTAGTATCTTTTGTAACTGTGTTTACATAAGAAGCATGTGCTGTCACAGAATATTATAAAACTGTTATTACTTATTCAAGGATTTCAATTCCCCAGGAAATTACATGGAATCAAGCAGTAATATACAGCTTTTCGTAAATGTTTATGACAGAACTTCAGCTACTTTCCTGCTAATGAAGTGTCCAGTTTTTTTCTTTCCATGCTTATCTTAAAAATATTTTCAGAAATTAGAAGTCACAATGACTTCTACATACTGTCAGAAGCTAAATGCAGTCTTTACAGTGAGAAAATTAAATTATGCTGTAGTAAATCAGCTAGATTTGCAAACCAAGAAAGTTTACACAATCAGAGTTGCTAACGATAAAGCCTTTATCAAATAGCAATTCACAGCTCTAAGAGCCAGAAAAATACCTATTCTATAAAATATTCAACACAAGTTTTTTTCCAAGTTCAAAGTCTGATCAAATAACAAGTGCTCGTGTTCGTATAAACAGGTCAATACTACAACCTCTTCAATACTACAACCTCTTCAGCTTAACCAAATAGTTTCCACACAGCAGGATGCTGGGCCCTAAGGATTTTTGTACTTCTTTAAAGTACCACCAAGGTAAAGCTTTTTATAAAGAATACCACAAATAATAGTTAAGCCTTAATCACCACATGAATAGCACTAAATAAAATTTTATTAGACCTCCTAAATTCACAGAGTAGTTACTGGCATAATTTAGGGTGTCTAGATTGACAAGGAGATTCAAACTTTCACTGAATGCAAAACTCATTATGTATTACATCTTAGAAACACACACACCTACTATATTAGATCCACACATAATTCTACATGCACACTAAGAGTGTCATGAGGATATCTGCATGTAACATTTGAGCAGAAGTATTAACATTCACCATGTTCAGGCCTGCTGACTGTGCTCATCTCATACTCCCTAGCTATGTAAAAAGATGTCCCCAAAACAGCTTTTCTTTCAGAAAATGACCTTTTCTTTCCTGCCTCCAGCTCAAACTATACACACACAAAGTTCAATGTGCAGTACACTTAGATCGTATATAGGACATGTTCGTAAGAGAAGGGAAGGTTGAAAACAATTGATACATACCTACAGTGAGTCAGCACCAGCAGCATGGCTCAGGGCCTTCAGAGTTGAGGCAGGCATCAGACTAGGATCCTCAGCAAGGCTGTCAGAGCCATGCAGCACCATGCCCGTTCTATAGCTACAAGCCTGCCTCCAGCTTGCTGAACACAATAGTAGTTTGAGGCCAATAATGTCAAAGAGCCATTATTGTTAGTCCCCATCTTCAAGAGAAACCAGCAGCTAATGTCCATCACTGAGCACAAAACCACACAATTAGCACCTGCACTGAGATCTGGGCAACTCAGCTGACAAACACTTTCCTGATTGCTGGCTATCAAATTTAACAGAGCAATTTAAAAGTATGACCTAATACACTGTGAGATTTGGGACATAGTGTCACTATGGTTATAACCTCCTTTGCTTTCTTCCCTTTGCAAGCAGCAAAAGAGAAATAGAGTAGGAGATTGTATTGTTCATGGATATTAAGTGGTTCAACCCTGGATTCTCTTAGTGTAATTCACTCTCTCCATAGTAAATGAAAGTTTGTTAAAGGTTAGCAGAAAATAAACAGTCTCGGGTAGATAGTCTAGGCGATAAGCTTATTTTTACTAATTGAGATAGAAAATTTTTGATGGCCCGTTCCTACCTCGGGCTGCTTACTAGGTAACTTGCCAAGACTGAAACCCATTGGTACATACAGTGAACTGGCACTGGTAGGATGGCTCAGGGTCTTCAGACCTTCAACAGCTTTAAAGCTGTTATGACTATATATATACTACTTTGCCAGACAAAATATACAAGGAATTAACTGGAATGATCAAAAATGCATTCTTATGCATTTAAAAAAAAAAATTATCCAGTTGCCAGAACTATATTTAAAATAGAACATCTACCAAAAGCTTTATATGGCCCCCATAATTGCTGTGCACCTATCTGAAAATTAAAAAAAAAAAAAAAAAAAAAAAAGGANAAAGCTATTTAGGAATATGGTTGAGAGACATTTTAATCCATAAATAATATATGAAACTGTCTAAGGAGGATTTAAAAGGGGGGTTGTTCACACGGGTAAGAAATTTTGCACTAGTGAATAGAAATAGTTGAAAACAATGCAATCTTCTTTGGATAACAGATCATTTTATTGTTCAGTCCAAGTATTGTAAAGAAAACCAAAGAGACTGAAAGTATTGGCTCAGTTTAGAAATTATAACATAGAAAAAAATCAAAGCAAAAAAATAAAAGCCCAAAACAATACTGGGAGATGAGAAGTTTGGTCAGGTTTTAGACAGACTATCCAAACAGCTGGAAATGATGTTGACTCTCTGAGGAAAATTTGTAATGTATTTGACTCATGTTTTTGTGGAGCTGTGAATTATCCTGAGGGGTTTGAAAGAAGGAACATACGCCAAGAAGTTAAGAACATTATCTGGAAAATGATAGTATTTTAGTAGTTTTCCAATATAGCCAGCAACAGAATCTAAAGTTAAAGAAAAAAAAAAAGAAAGAAAAAGTAAACCAAAAACTGGTAAGGTGATCAAAAAGAGAGATTATCTATTGACGAAGAGGATTTTTTTGCTTTGTTTTCACTAAATATAAGTAGACTTATGTTTTCAAAACTAGGTTTTCTTAAAAAAAAATGTTTTCAGGATTAAATTAAATTTAAAAAAAGACCATCAATTTCTTCTTAATTTTCACAATTTTACATTCATTAAAGTGACAGAAGAGAAATAAAATTTTTCATTAATAGAGCTCTTACTGGCATGCTTTTTCAAGTCACATATGTGCTACACATTTTAAGTGACAGACTACCCCTAACATGTGTAATACTGTCTTCACAAGTAAATCTGTTTTATAATGATTATGACTTTACAAACTATTTATTTTTAGAGATTTGCAATATGCTCTCTCTCACCATTTTCAAGTGCTTTATGAAACTGGTAATTACAGAGGTATTTTGTGTGTTTCTTGTCTCAGAAGCCAGGGGCTGGAATGGCTCAGGATGGTCACTTTTTCAGACAAAGATTGCTGTCTTCCCTTAAAATCAGTGCCTGAAATTTGTGAGGTGTCAAACCAAGATGACTAGTGTGTGACAGCTTACTAATAGTATATCATTGGTAATTATATACTATATACTAATTACTAAATTAGTAATAAAGGTAAATATTCAGAAACTAGTCCAAGTTACTTGTCCCAATGATAAGGTTTGGGGGTTTTAACTTCTATTTCAGTGATCCAGAATTTAACATTTAAGGAAAAAAATAATATATATATATATATATCTCAGGTACTCATGAAAGTATCATGCAGAATTTTCAAACACCCCTTGATTGACAGGAGCCAGTGACAGAAAAACTCTGTGAGAAGGGACGTGCCTGGTGTACTTGACATATCACAAGGTGGGGAGGGATGTGATGGGCAGTTGGGGCTTAGGGCATCATGCCCCAGAAGTATCCCCAAACACGACACCCTGGGGATCACACACACCTTCCCCAGCTCCGTGGGTATCACAGCCTCACGTGCAAACACAGCTGACAAAGAAATTAAAACCACTGCCCAAACAACCACATCCAGTCTAATAGGAGTTACTGGATAGCAAGTGTGACCGTGATGTTGACATGGCAAGCAGCACCAAGATCAAATGCATTAGGAGTAACAAATATGCAAAGACTCACAATTTTGTGATTCTTAGTGGAGAAAACTTAACAAATTTCAGTATGCCGGAGTAGCATGCATACCTTCAGAGATTATTGAGAGTTTATCAAGACACCAACTATGCTGAAGTCAGCTTTGTACACAGAACTTTTAATCCCTTCCTGGCATGGAAAGTCTCCAGCTGTACATTTTGAGCCAGGCTGCTGGAGGGTCCACAGCATTGCATAGAGGGCATCTGGAACAGCTGGTAGGTAGGTGGCTAAACCTGCTTTTCACTGATAGAGCTATACTAGTGGACTAACCAGCCAAGGCCAAAGCATCACTGCAAATACACTGGCAATTCCAGTTCTGAGACCATTTCAGAAAGATAAGAACATTGAACAAGGTTGTAAGAGGCCTAGTCTGTTTCCACAAAAATTTAAAAGCATTTTTGCCGTTAAATTTTTTGGAGAACACAGCTTTGCAGAAGATTAATCAAGTTCATATTGTTTGCAAGCTTAACAGTTTTAAGGCTGAATGATGAACACATCCAAACCTTCAGGGAAAAATTCTGCTTGCTCTTTTAGTCCAAAAATGACAATCAGAGTTTAAGCGGCATAGTTGAGCAGATCCAAGCACCAGTTTAAAATTCAGTTCAGAATACAGAACATAGCAGCCAACTGAGAAGTATCTGGGGATGTCCAGATCAGGCCAAAGAATATATAACACAAAACCAACATTTACATAAAAATCATAATAAACGTACAAAAGCATGTTAATATGAAGACAAAAAAAGTCACTGAATTTACCAGGATATGAGATGCTAGTAAAATTCTACAGTAAACCTGTTACATTCGAGAAAGTCTGGAATTAGGTTTTCACTTTGCATTGAAAAAATACCAACTGAGAAGGAGAATTTTAATTTTGAGCAGAAATCAAGTAGCAAACATGTAATGAGAAGACTTCTGTCAGAGTGGAAGACAGTCTATTTGAATATCATCGGGGTTTTTTCCAACACAAAAATAAAGGAATGCTGATTCATAAATAAAATCTTTAAAACTGAAACATTTTTCCTATGTTCTTTATTTAAACCGTATCTCAATTTTGAATTTGTTACAGAAGTGGAGACAGTCTTTTTAAGATGAGTTTAAACCTTTATGCACAAATATTTCTCCATTTCAGTAATCAGATGGGTCTGTTTTAAGACAGTGATCCATGACAGGTAGCATATTTGCAGGAGATCAGTGAGTCCCTTGGTTGCTCTGCAACATGCAGGTCTAAAGGCAGAGTGACATCAACCAGCCACGAAGCGCAGTAATCCCCTGGGACTAGCTGTCATGTCTCATTGTCATTATGAAAGAAAAGTGGTAAACAAGGACATCAGTCTGTAATTATGAATTTATGGATGTTTGTTAATGAGTATCTCAGAGCTAGTCAGACAGGTCTTTTTGGAGTATTTTTCACATTTCAAAGGCTGTTTCAGAATGGTCCTTCAAAACTGATTAAAAATGCCAGCATCATTAGATTACATGAGAAAAAAAAAACACATTGACATGTTAATACAAATATGTTCTGAAAACCTGGGGAACACACCCACCCTCAAAGTTTCAGGCATTAGTTTTTTTTAGTTGACAAATAATCCAGGGATGACAAAAAAAAAAAGAAAGAGGGAGAAAGGGATTTAATTCATGAAGGCACAAAAAAGAATGCTCCAAGAGGACTCCAAGGACCAAATTTAATATATTTCTAGTTTAAGCTACACAGACAAAAATGAGGGATCAGAAAACATACATTGTGATTTATGCTAAAGGAATCCTTCAGAAAAATCCCCAGACAATTACACAAAAAGATAATGAGGATACGATGACACAATTTAAATGCAGATCACCCAGACAGACACCCTCTCAGTCATTTAGTATGTCCAGACAGATGGTTCTTGCAGCAGTTCTCTTACACTGACTGTCCTTAAAATCAGGGTAATCACTTGGATAAAGAACAACCTAAAGGCAAAACTCAGCAAAGAAAAATCTTTTTAAAAATCCTTTTCTTAATAGTAGTTGAAGGACTATAAAAAAACCAGAATGCAACTAGAGCAGGAAGATATTCAGAGAAAGAAACACTGATGATTTATAATGAGTGCTGGTTCTAGACAGAGAAGCAGGGTTGGGATGGCAGTGGATAAGCAGTTCATAAAAGTGTCTTGGGCTACAGGTCATATACAACATAACACAGTATGTTTTTTATGAGAGAGATTTACTTGCATGTCTGCTTAATCCTTTGCTGCATGCCTTGGTATACATATGACCCTTAAGGGAGACAGTGCTGTTTCATACATGGTGTTTAACAGTATCCAGGCACTAGGCTGCACCTGGAGTTTTGTAATTGGTTAGAATACACTTTCCACAAATAAAGCTGATTTTTCCATGATTTTTTGAACAACAAAGGCAACCATCCACTGAACTACCTGACATAGCCTTAAGAGCAGTGGAATAAAGAGGAGAGGCCACAGAACAGCATATACTGCCACTAGCTAAGACTCAACTAAAAAAATTATCCAAAAAAATAAAAAAATCATCTTAGTTATACAATCACAGCAAACTGTAGTGCATAGCAAGAAAAATTAAAACATATAAAGAAATTCAAACATACTAAAATAACTTTCCTTTCAGAATTAAAAAAAAAGAAAATGATTATGAATGATCCAAAACTGGACCAGGGAATCTTATGTTTGTACAAATGATTTTATCTATATCCAATACATCACAGGAAGATTAACAAAATGTGAAGGATGCAAGGTTACAATGCTTGAACGTGGCATAGTCCAACTCTTACACATCACTTGATGTAGTTAACAAAAGCCTTCCTTTTTTTCAAATCTCAGACATAAATGGATCCTAGAGGAACCAGATATCTTCTTGCTTAATAGCTATAGCAGTATATAAAGTTACTGTGCTGCAGATGTTTCTACTGTTATTCTACACACACACTCACTTGAGCAAGATAAAATAGTTAATTGCACAAGCTCCAGTACATTTCAGCTCACATGAAAGGTTAGTTTAAACTGTCTTCATCAGTAGATTACACCAACACGTTTTACTTTGCTCAGAAAATAAAGGAGCATTCACACTGCTGAATGTGTCACTGGAGTTCAGGGCCAGTAATCAATGTTTTGTGGGGTAACTTTTGAAACAGCTTCTGGCTGCTCCACACAAAAACCAACTTGGTTCCATTTCCATTTTGGTTGCTGCAATTATATCTTCAAGTTGAATACAGTAAGAACGAGGGTCCAGTTTTGCAACAAAAAAAAATCCACTTTCTTCCCTTGGTACCAGAGTCTGCAAGTGGCTAAAGCAAAAACTTTGTTTCACAAGGCGTAAGTATTTCTCCATTTTCTCTGGTCTCCAATACAGAATTGTATTTTCTTGAACTGCTGGTATTTATTTTATTACCAGCTTCCAGAGACATTTGCCAAGAATCATTCTTATCGAGTGGGTTTTTTTTGGAGGAGCTGTTAGCTTTTCATGGGGGGCTTTATAGTGGTTTTTTTGGGGGTGGGGGGGTGATTTCTTTTGTTGGTTTTGGGGGTTTTTTGTTGTTGTTATTTTTAATAAAAATAGCTATCATAAATCAGGCTCTTCAATGGTACAGATACACATAGTGGACACACTAAAGTTTTACTGGTTTGAGAAATAATAAAGAGTTTCCAGCATTGGTATTTTGCCTCCTCAGAACAGTCAAAATTATTGTAAATGGTAGGAGCTGTGCACTGTCTGATCTTCCAATTTAAATGGAAACCTTTATTCCTAACTTCAAGAATGATGAACAACTTGCCAGAGGCATATGACTAAGGACTCGAGACAAACCTTACAGGGAAAATCTGCCTCTACAGTTTTTGATCACTTTGACTTAATCAAGCCACAGAGAACGTTCTTGTCAGAGATGAGTGTGGTCTTTGCAGACACAGAACATCATAAGAAACGAAAGTCTAGACAGTCAGCAGAAACTTGAGCATTAGCAGGAGGCATCAGTATGCCTCTGAGCCATGACAAGAGAGGATTTGCAGTTTCCCCAGAGACACCCTTCTCGAGCAGAGTTCCCACCTGTGCACAAAACACATAATCACTCCACAGCTTTCCAAGTGCTTCTGTCAGGTCACACCTACTGTGCGAGCTCAGGCCTTGTCAGCGAATGCACAAATAAAGTCCCGTTTTGAGGACACAGCCACAGAATTTTACAGTTTATGCCAGATAGCTTGGCTAATCCTACAGCAATGTGCACACAGTAAAAGAAGGGGAAGCAAAGAGCTCTAGTTTCATATCCCACCTTTTGTCTTGTTTGGAATAAGGGGATGATAGCATAATGATTCTTGAATTTTCTAAAGAAGGAAATCTAACAGTGTGCTAAATTTCCTAATAATTTAAGCATCAAGATTATTTCAACTTTGTCTTTTTTGTTTTATAACAAGACCTGTAAGTTAATAGCAGTGGAGTCACACAAAAAAAACCCCGAGACGAATATTAACCTTTAAAATATTTAAGCAAAAAAAGTATAATTTGATTCTGATTTTGTTTCTCTTTTTATTTTTTGTATTTTTTAAAAGGCCAGTTGGGTTTCCATAAGTGTATTTTTTTTGTTTTGCAAAAGTTTATTCAACAGATGCTATGTATTTAGAAAAGTAAAGCAACAGTGTTGCAAACCAGGCTTGGGAAAAGTCATCACATACTGTTTTCTTCAGCTGCATCATAGAAACATTTAATACTGACTTCAACTATAGGCTCTAAACTATAGGAAGTATTGAGTGCACTAGGTATTTTCTGCTGATACCTAAAGTTTAAACATTTGTGCATAGAATGAGTAGCATGACAGTCAGCTGAGTCTACAAAGATTGGGTTTGAGTAGATTGCTTCGGTTACAGCAATGTTATTTACTCTATTAGTGTTTATGTACATTAGCATATTTAAATACATTTAAGCTGGTTTTCTTCTAATCTGAAAAAAATCAGCAGCTCATTACCACTGGCAGTTAAAATGATGCTAGACTCGGTGACAGGATGCCTAACCTCAGAATCACTGAGGTTCGCTGCAGCAAGCAAGTCTCTAAATCTCTCCAGTGTCAAGTGGGGACAATCAGCATTGTGCTGATTAAGAGGCAACTACAACAAGGATACAAAAGGGTCACCATACCTAAAGAAACATTGTGTCTGAAGGCAATTTCAAACTTTCTATGTTTTGTAAACTACAGAGTTTTCTTTTTCCAAGTAAAAGCAATATGAAATTCACAGCTTTCCATTTATTTTCTCTTAAGTCACCTCGTATCCTAGCATTTATTTTTTATGCTTTGCCAAGCAATATTGTAATTGACAGAAGTTTTTTCTAATAGAAGAAAACCTGGGAGCTCTCTCCAATGCCAAGCAACAGCAGTTTAGAGAGTTTAAATGGTGAGTAATGCACTGATAAAATACTGCAATGCAAATTTTTTCAAAATATTTAGGACTTAAGAGATTACTTGCGGAAATTGTAATGTTTCCTAACAAATCAAGTGTTTCAAGAACAGACCACCCAAATGTATTATCATAAAAAGATGTCGGTTACTTAACTACATGACAGAACAACGCACGTCTACATTACTTCTCTTTTTTACTTTTTTAAAAAAAATAAAAATATATCCTCTCTAGAGTAAAAGGTTTACACCAGAAAGCAGGTTGAATTAACTTTGCTAGTAACCAACTTCCTCATGTTCCAATTATTTTGGAAGTAGTTTAACTTGAGCCATTATAATGTACATATAGCAAAAGGGAATGAAAACACTACCCCGTTTTGGCATCTGAAATGGCTTTACTAAGACCACCTACATTGATTTAAACTGTATGGACTTCCAACTAAATTTAAAAATACTTCTATTTGTTCAATGTATTTTATATCATTTCACCTTCCCCACGGATTGGTCAAGAACTACTGCATTTCTGCAGTCTGTGCAAAAAGTGAGATACTTCCTGAGTTACTTCGAAAATTTTACAACAGACCACCTAAATATCAGATTTCTCAGATTCTCAGTCTACTTTGAGAAAAACCACAACTGAACATTATTTAACAAGTAGAATGTGAACTAGGAAATTTTTTAAAAAAAATTTAAAATTTAAAAAAATAATTTGCGTAAAAATAAAATTGCATGATGATGTGCTTATCCTTTATTTATGCCTGTCTGCTAGGTTCCAGAAATCAGCCACTCAGAACAGGTCTCCTACCTTTTAATGTAAATAAACATAGTTCTTATTAAGACTTCATAAGGCCTTCACGAATACTGCCTTAATTTACACATATAATACTAAACCTCTCCTCCATATATTAATTGACCTTTAAATGACTATTTTTCTAAAATGGATGAGGTAATAATATGCCTGGCTGTTCCAAGAGTTATCTACCAACAACTTGCCTTAAACACCAGGACAGCCTAGTGATTATTAAACATTTGAGAGCAAAGTGCTGAAACAACTACTTTGTACTTCACTACCTACAGACTATATTGTGTACTTATCATGATTTCAGAGAATAGCAAAGTCTACTAAAGGGACTACCAGTATCTGATGAGAAAGCAATATATATTGGCAATCCATTAGAGAAGGGTAAAAAAAGGACAAAGTGTTTAAACAATTGAATTTCATAGCAAATAACTTTAGTGGGTGTCATAAAATGTGCTATATCTGTAAAAACACAAACACTCTGAAGAGGAAAACAGAATAAAATTGGATCAGAGATGCTCTGCCAAAGATAGCAGGGAGAGAACAGAGATTTTGTAAAAGAATTCAGCACTGGTCCCTTTTCTGTGCAATTACCCTGCATTTTCCTCTGAAGTTGTGACAACATCTTTGGGATCTTCTTTCTTATTTTATTGTGGTGCAGGACTACCATTTATTTTTGCATACTCAATGAGTGACTAAGCACTTTTCTCAGTTGCCTGTCACATTGGTGTACTTGTCATTTGAGGGAATTTGAGGGAATCCTATACCTCATCTGAAACTAATCTACTGTGCAAAGAAACTTCTACTTATCTCCTTGCTGCACTAAAACTGTTTAAACCAGATGTGTCAAAATAAATGCAAAAAGTGACTGAATTCCATGTTTTACTATGCACCACAGAGCAGGTCATAAACCTTGTGCTATCACTGACAAACGTTTTTGATCCGTTTTGAAAAGAAGCTGCTTTGGCCAACTGAATGAACACAGAAAATAGACCTATTCAATTGACAAAAATACTTGTTTTTTAGCCTTGACTCTGTATGTACAAGGAAAATAATTGGAGGGAAAATGGTATTAGATTAGTAGTATTTACTGGCAAACAGTTGGCCAGTACAATAGGACAAAAAAGAGCTAGCAATATGGAAGCAGAACTAGCTCAAGTTTTTGCCTCTTGGGAAGTAACCCACTTGCCAGTCTCTGCAGCAGAGTGACTGGAAGAAGGACCCACTCCTCCTGTGTGACAGGGCAGTGCGGCTTCATTGCAAAACATTGCATGGCACCACCACAGAACAAACACCTCTCTCTCAGAAAAAAAAGGACGGTGCCTCAAAGAAAGCAGAATTTTAGTGACTCTGCTTACAGCAAAGGTATCTCCACCCACCATCTCCAACAGCAGTGTTAGTGCAGCTACTGCAAATGCAAATTTGCAGCTTGGTAATGAGGAAGAACTGGCCAAGGGCAGTGTAGGGAGAAAAAACGAAAAAGACGCAACAACAAAAAAAAAAAATAAAACCCCATCAAGCTGGCACATTATATGCGCTGTGTAACTGAAACTTCCACTATCAACCTTTTCAACCCATGCATCAGTGGAAATGTTTGAGGATTTCATACCCTTGGGTTCTCGGTTAAGAAAAGCAAGGA
>VWZO01014578.1:0-12563 GCA_013396975.1 Bucco capensis
GAGCTCCAGAGGTCCCTTCCAACCCAAAACCTGTCTAGGATTCTATGATTCTATTTGAAGAAGGTCAGAATTACATCTAACTAGGAATTATAGAATGTTAGGGGCTGGAAGGGACTTCTGGAGATCATCTAGTCCAACCCCCCTGCCAGAGCAGCAGAACCTAGAGCAGCTTGCACATGATGTGTCCAGTTGGCTTGGGAATCTCTCCAGAGATGGAGACTCCAGCACCTCCCTGGGCAGCCTGGGCCAGTGCTCCACCAGCCTCAAAGCAAAGAAGTTCCTCCTCCTGTTCAGCTGGAACTTGCTGGCTGCTAGTTTGTGCCCATTGCCTCTAGTGCTGTCCCTGGGCACCCCAGAACAAAGCCTGGCCCCAGCCTCCTGCCCCCCACCCTGGAAGGATTGCTAAGCATTGCTCAGCTCTCCCCTCAGGCTGCTCTGCTCCAGCCTAAGCAGCCCCAGCTCTCTCAGCCTCTCTGCACAAGAGAGCTGCTCAAGTCCCCTCAGCATTTTGAGCTTGATTAAAGTAATTACAGTCACATCTCAGCTTCTCCTTAACATGCATTTGAAGTGTTCACTATTTAAAATAACAACAAAAATCCCCCCAAAACAATCCCCAAACCCAATGCCCAGAGCATGTCTTGAGAGAGAAAGTCCTCTTCTGTTTAGAATTAGAATGGAAGAGACTAGCAGTGCATATGTCATCTTTTTCTTTCTCATAATCAGATCTTTTTGTACCTGATTGCAGGCTTACAAACTGTTGTAGTCCATCAGCAGTCTGGAACAACTGCCATCTCTGCAACTGCAGCAGGCTACCAGCAATCCCACCTCAAGGCAGCTAAAGTGAAAGCACGGGTACTCACAGCTCTGCTGCTCTGCTTGCCATTTTCCTGGGCTCTTTCATACCTGTCCCATGCACTTAGTGCATTGCTGCATAGTAATGGAAGACTAAGGCAGCTCCACAGCCAATCACAGGCTGTTAGGGGTTGGAAGGGACCTCTGGAGATCATCTAGTCCAACCCCTCTGGCAGAGCAGGAGAACCTAGAGCAGCTTGCACAGGATGGGGTCCAGTTGGGTGAAGACAGCTTCATACTTTCATGGCTTTTCCTGCTTTCCTCTGTGCTGCAATCCATGTCAAGTATATCCAATTCCTTTCTTTTTTAACCATCTGGGCAAGGGGGTTGCAAGGAATTGTTTCACTTGGGTTTGTTTCAGGTTAGGTTTGGATGAATTGGTGAGTCTCTGGTGCTTGGCCTTCTCTAAAGCAGCCATGTGCTCAGTGCAGCTCTCCCTGGGGAAAGCAACTGGATCATTGCCACTGCACCACTGGGGAGAAAGGTTCTGCATGAGCAAAGCAAAAGCTGCCTGCTCTCCTCCTGTGGACCATCTGTAAATACTGGGCTCTGACTAATCCTCTCTTCTCTTTTGTCTGTGGTCTCCCATTGATCTTACAGAAGAGAGAGACTCCTCATTGTGACAGTGCCAGCCTAGGCTCTGATTTGACAAGCCATTAGCCACTCCCTGAAACACTTCAGTGTGTAGATCCTCAGCATAGGGAAGGTCAAGAGCAAGAAGAGATGAGGATGACCCAAGAAGGCAGATGGAAACAGATGGCAGTTTTTTGCTTATGTCACTTTGGGTTTTTAAACTGCATATAATGGCCTAGGGAACAGCCTGAGATGCACAGTGACTAACTCTTCCAACAGCCTACTGCTCTAAATGGAAGTTCTTTCATTTGTTCAGCAGTATTGAAGTGGGGTTTGACTGTATGTAGTTCTGAATCAGGTCCTATAAAAGCAGAGTAAATCTCCAAGCTAGAGGTTACAGCATTTCAAATTCCCAGCAGCTAACTGTGGAATATCCTGGGGTCCAGGTTTCAGGCAGTATGTCCAAGCTTTAGCACCTGGGTGGTGAATTTCTTTGGAAGATGATCTAGATTGCTAGTTGGTTCTCCTCTTTCCAGTGAGGTTTCCAGTGTTAGCAAGCGTGGTGCAGATGCATTTCCCCTGAAGCATTTGAGTAGAACTTGGTGAAAATGACTAGACCAGAGACACAGTTCCTTTGCCACCTAAGAGACTTGGTAGGTAATTAGCTGCTTGTTTGCATCTCCCTCACAAATGGAGTGCTGCTGGCTTCTGCTTCCAGACCAAGCCATGCTTACACTTCTTCCTTACAGAGGAAAACACCCATGAAAGCTAATAGGTGGTAGATGAAGCTGTCTTGATCATTGTTCCATGTTTAAGTGTCATTAGGGAAAGATGATATCCTTCCTACATCAAGGAAATCATTCTACTAATGAGCTGAAATGGGTACAGAATACTAACTTCCTCTCAGAAACATTTTCTCTTGCTAAACTAATGTTATTAGGAGAGAATGATTAAACTGGCATCTGGTCCAGTGTTTATCTACTTAAATAGAAGGAATCATTTATTTTGGTGGCCTGCTAGGAAGAATTGTACCAAAATGAGCATGAAGTAGAAGACAGAATGTCTTTGTGCTTTGTTATTTTGGCTGAACTGACCCCATGTCTCCCAGTATGCCAGACCTGGTTAACTGCTCCTTCTCCATCTGTAAGGCATAGACTTTGTCTTGTCCTTGATCAGTGATGCAGAACAGAGCAGCATGCCCTATAGATGACCTTGCCTGTAGAAGAGAGCTAGATCTTGTAGACAGTCATCTCCCCTTCTCCAGCTCTAGCCCTTTGTTCATCTGCTTTAAGCATCCTTCACTGCATATACAAGAGAGTCAGTGTTTGCTGACTCCTAGTGTTTGCTTGCATTGTTTCTTTCAGTATGAACCTCTTCTCCCAGTGGCTGCCACTGTTGAACTGATTCTAGTGGAAGAGGTAAAAGTGACCCCTACTGATGTCTCCATTTACAACCACCCTGCCATCCAGGTAAGGAATGATTCTGTTCCTTTGGAACTGCAACGGGGGTGTGCTGGGATGTGCCAGGATACCAGTCCTGTTAGAAAGATCCAATCTAATTTTGGCTGCTTCTCTGCTTTTGCAGGCAGAACTTGTCATCAAAGGAGGTTCTGGATATTTTTTCATTAATACCAGTGTTGCCAATGTTGTCAGGGTGTCTCATAAGGAAACTCAAGGTGTTGCTTCGGTGAGTTGGAGTGGTTTGTTATTTGATGTCTTCTGGGTGATCTGAGTCTCCTTCTGCAGTTTCCTCACTCTTGGTCCTTTTGCAGTGCATATGGCTAAGGATGGAGGAAGGGAAGGGAATCTTGGCTGTGTTTGCCTGCCACAGTCAGCTAGCTTTGTGCTAGCCATTTCAGAGAGAGTTGCAGCTACAGGAGCTGTAGTTTCACTGCAGTGATGATAAAAGGCAGTCCCAGTTGTTCTTTGCAGTGAAATGTTCCTGATTTGATAACCACAACATGAGAAAGGTGACAGAATTAGTCAGAAAAGAGTAATTACTGTGTAGATTACTACTGACATAGTTGCTGTAGGCTGGTATTTCTGAAACCTTCCAACACTTCTTCTAGTGCTGTTTCACTCTGTTTTACTGTCACAGTATTTTGTGAATAAATAGGTGTTAAAGAGTTGCTTTCCTATTTCCATATTAAGATTTTCAAGCACTTTTCCACTAGAAGATGCAACTAAACTACAGTTACACTTGACTTCATCCAGTGCCAGGAGATGAGATCTAGTCTACATGCAGACAACAATAAAACTGTCTTTGCAATGTAGCTTTCATTAGATAAGGACTGGAAGTGACACAAGTTGCTTTTAGGAGTCATCTTTACCAATGTATCATTTACAGGTTTATCTTGTAATAAATAACCTTGATCAAGTTGAGAAATAATGATCATAAAGGTGGATTTTTTTTCCCCGTTGTTGAGAATACGGAAAATATTGGTGAAACTTGAAAGCATAAGGTGGGAATATTTTTCCAACTGAGTAAGCTGGGCACAAAGGTTGAGGAAAACAGAGAAGAGGTGAGCTTAGTTGCTCATCTCTGAGGGTGTTGTGTTGGTATCTGATGGTACAAAGCAGGGAGGAGTCAGGCTGCTATTCAGCCAGACCTGGACAGGCTCCAACAGGAGAGCTGAAGGAGAGGAACCTCATGAAGTTCAACAAGAGCAAGTGTGGAGTCCTGCACCTAGGGAGGACTAACCCCCTGGGCCAGGACAGGTTAAGGGTTGATCTGCTGGAAAACAGCTCTGCAGAGAAGGACCTGGGAATGCTGGGGGACAACAAGTTCACCATGAGCCAGCAATGTGCCCTTGTGGCCAAGAAGGCCAATGGTCTCCTGGGGTGCATGTGGCCAGCAGAGGCTAGGAAGATGCTGAGGGCACTGGAGCATCTGTGGCAGGAAGAAAGGCTGAGAGCCCTGGGGCTGCTGAGCCTGGAGCAGAGCAGAGCTAGAGGGGAGCTGCTCCATGCTGAGCAGGAGCTGAAGGGTGCAGGGGGCAAGAGGCTGGGGCCACACTCTGCTCAGTGGTGCCCAGGGCCAGGCCAAGGGGCAATGGGCACAAACTGGAACCCAGCAGGTTCCAGCTGAACATGAGGAATAACTTCCTTGCTGTGAGGGTGCAGAGCCCTGGCCCAGGCTGCCCAGAGAGCTTGTGGAGTCTCCTTGTGTGGAGAGATTGCAAAGGCACCTGGAGGTGATGCTGGGCAAGCTGCTGTGGAGTTCCAACCCCTGCTGGGATTTTTGTAAATTCTACACTGTTTCAAATCTGAATAGTTTTTCAGCTAGATCTCCCTCATGCTTTAACTCATGTACACAAGGTAATTTCAGGACAGTACAAGGGAGGCTTTGTGAAGTACAAAAGGAGATTTATTTTAACTACCTGTCAGAGTAAAGGAGGGAAAACTCCACTTTTTAACACATTTAAAAACCATTTTGAACAGCCCCCCCCCCCCCTAAAAAACCACCCACACTTTATAAGTTCATTGTTCCTGCCTCTTATCTTGGAGTTAAATCCCAGTATTCCCTATGGATGTTTCTTTCTATGGAAACCAACTGAATGGTCTGAAAATCCCCAGGCTGCAGGCTGATGTGCCAGGCTGATGCTGTGGCAGGAATCAGTGCAGCCAAGTTGACACAGAATGGATTGATAAGAAACTCTTCTGAGTAATTCAAGTCCAGTTACCTGGAGCAGTGATTGTCAGGCTTTTTCCTAGGGCTGCCAAGGATAACTTCTCTCCCTCTTACTCTTTTTGGCACAGCAGCTTTTCTGGCTGTGGGTGGGAGCACAGGGGAAGAATGGTTGCCAGTGGAATGTGCTAGGGAGCCACTGGACACCTCACAGCAGAGGAGAACACAGGAGGGAGCTGGGACAGGAGCAGTTTTAACAAGCTGGAGTAGGAACTGCTGCTGTTCTGGAAGCTGACATTTATTAAAGCTTTCTGTTCCTGTCTATTTTAAGGCAGAAGTAAGAGTGATGCCCTCAAAGAACAAAATGTCAGCTCTTCCCACTGCTCTTAGAGCTAACTCCCGTAGGGCTGCCAAGTCATGCTAGGAATTCTGTTCAGTTCCTTGGAACTGGAGGAGCCTGGCTGCCACAGAATCACAACTGTTAGAGGTTGGAAGGAACCTCAGGAGATTATCTAGTCCAACCCCTGCCAGAGCAGGAGAACCTAGAGCAGCTTGCACAGGATGGTGCCTCACCCCTTGCTTCAAAATTGACCTTCACAAGCCAGATGAGTGCACACAACAGGACACCAAGCATCTGCCCTGGCCAAAGTAAGGGCACCTGTGAAGGTGAAGAGAAGAGTTGGGATTGTCCCTGAGGTGTGTGACAAGGTCAGGCAAACTGTGAGGGAACTGCAGGGATGCTGCGAGCAAGGGGTGGATGCAAGGCCCGGAGGAAGTGTGGAGATGACTTCAGGGGTGGTGCCTAGTTCTGAGGGCTTCTCTTTGGGAGCAGAGGTCTCTTTCTTTGTTGTTTGAGTCTTGCTGGATTCTAAGAAGTGTAACTTGTACCTTCAGTTAGTAATAATAATAGTTGTAGCAAAAAAAATACATAATCTATTAGTCATCTTCTTATATGAGATCTACCACCAGATTCTGGCTGTTCACTCAGATTAACCAATAACTGTGAAGTATGAATCCTTTGGGAAGCAGTACCAGTGCTTTACAAACATACTCTCTGTTCTTGATTCTTTTTTGTTTTCCTTATTCTTTTGTTCTTTACTAAGAAAATTTTCATTGCTCTGAGTGATTTGTTGTGGGCTTTTTGTCCTTCTGATGGCAAGAGAACAGCAGGATGCCAGCCTGTTTCTAGATGAACATATGTTGATTCAGTTGCTGCCCAGAGGCTGTGTGCTCTCCAGCTCAATAGTATGATACTTTTTAGGTGTGTTTTACAGCTTTACTTTTACTTTCACACAGAATCACGAAGGTTGGAATAGACCTCTAAGCTCATCGAGTCCAACCATCCCTAGCACTCCCATACCACTAACCCATGGCCCTAAGGAGAGCAGCTAAATATTTCTGAAACCCCTCCAGGGATGGTGACTCCAGCACCTCCCTGGGCAGCCTGGGACAAGACTTAACAACCCTTGCAGGGAAGAAATTCCTCCTTATATCCAATCTAAACCTCCCCTGCTGCAACTTGAGGCTATTTCCTCTCATCCTCTCCCTGCTAACCCTGGAGAAGAGACCTACCCCCAGCTCACTGCAACCTCCTCTCAGGGAGCTGTGGAGAGAGCTAAGGTCTGCCCTGAGCCTCCTCTTCTCCACACTAAGCAAGCCCAGTGCCCTCAGCTGCTCCTCAGCACACTTGTGCTCCAGTTCCCTCCCTAGTCTCCTTGCCCTTCTCTGCACACACTCCAATGCCTCTGGCTCGTTCCTGTACTGAGGATTTGATGGAAGAGTTATCTGTATCTAAGTCTTGGAGTCTTCTGCATCCAGCTACCTCTGCCCTGGAAGTAATACAACTTTTCTGCTATGAATAGTAGACAAATGAAACTAGCAAGTGCTATAATGGAGTTCTCTTTTGGCATTGCAGGTGCAGCCTCTGCTTCCAGGATCAGTGACTATAATGATTCATGACTTGTGTTTGGCTTTCCCTGCCCCAGCTACAGCTGCAGTTCATGTATCTGATATCCAGGAGCTCTATGTCCGAGTTGTTGACAAGGTTAGTGGCTCTGAAAGTAGCATTCTTAGCTGCTCCAGACAGCCCAGGAAGATGAGCCATGTACCAGAGGATCCAAGGTGGTTAGGACCTTCCCCTGCAGCTGTGTGACCTGAGAGGAACAGTTTGATCTCCTTGTGCTTCTGTTTCTCCCTCCTAAACTGATTCTTGTGTATTGTAAGTCTTTCAGAGGATCAGGTGTCTCCCTTCCCGTTCTGTGTGGCAGTAATCTCAGCTTCTGCATTTATAAAGCAATGTTAACTCCTCATTTGGATGAACAGACTGTTGTTTCAAGTGTGATTCTTGTAGGAGCAGGCTTTGCCCCAAGGTCATTTTTCCTTATGTCATGTTTTAAAATGAAAAAAACCAACAAAAGCAAGTCCAACTCATTTTCCGTGCCAGCTTGGATCTGTCTTACACAAACAGAGTTGATATTTCTGGATGTTTTAATTACACCCTTCCCAGCTGGAAGACCTGAATTCCTTTCTTTCATTGGACTCCAAGCATAGCTGACAGTGATTATTCTGAAACCAGTGTGGCTCTCACCTTAGGGCTTTAGCTCTAATACCCTGCTCTAGATGGAGCCCACAAGGAAATGTAAAGGTTTATGTTGATAAAGCAGAGAAATGGCTTCATGTGACTGTGTTTCAGGTGGAGATTGGAAAAACAGTTAAAGCTTATGTCAGAGTGCTGGATGACTCCAAGAAACCTTTCCTGGCAAAATACTTTGCTGTCATGGATCTACAGCTAAGGGCAGCAGCTCACATTGTCTCACTTGTGTAAGTTAATGGATTTCTAATTAATCTGCAAATAGCTTTATGGGCAGGATAAGCGAAAACTGAGGAAAGGTATTGGCCCAGGGGCACAGTGATGTACAGTGACTGAGAGTTTAGTTTATTTTTGTCAAGTTTAATTGCCTGTTAAATGGTAAAAAATGGTTCTTTGTCAGGAAAATTGCCTAAGCTAACAGTCTAAATCTTGTGGCCTGCTGAGTGAGACTCTGTTCCTAGGCTAATGTTTCATGCAGCCTTATGCATCTTGGAAGCAGTGAGTAGGCAACTAATGCCAGGTGAAGAACTCCATCAAACTAATTCTGTGTGTTACTTAGCCTTCTAGAAACAGACAGGCAAAATCACAGAATCGTTAAGGTTGGAAGAGACCTCTAAGCTCATCAAGCCCAACCATCCCTAGCACTCCCATACCACTAACCCATGGCCCTAAGGAGAGCAGCTAAATGTTTCTGAAACCCCTCCAGGGATGGTGACTCCAGCACCTCCCTGGGCAGCCTGGGACAAGACTGAACAACCCTTGCAGGGAAGAAATTTCTCCTTATATCCAATCTAAATCTCCCCTGGTGCAACCTGAGATCATTTCCTCTCATCCTCTCACTGTTAACCCTGGAGACCACTTTTGTGTCCTTCTGTTTCAGGTGTTTCACTCAAGATAAAACACAGGCCAGGCTGCCAAGAGCCATTGTGTGATGTTACCTGTAGAAATGTGATGGTTACCTTAATTTTGCTGAAGACATAGTCTGAATAAGTCCTTTGCATTTGGTATTGGTGTGATTTATTGGGGCAACCTCTCTAATGTGCTGTTTCTTTGCTCCAGCCCACTGAGGGAAGCTCTTGATGACTACACTGGTGTTTTCCTAGTGCATGGGATGGCCATCGGGCAGACTAGTCTTATGGCAACTGCTGCTGACCAAAAAGGACAAAGAATCAACTCTGCTCCACAACAGATAGAAGTAAATCATTTCAGATCAAACAGATAAAATCTGTGCTGTGACAGAACAGGAACAGGCTATGAATTGGTAGTTTAGTGATTAATTTGCCAGAGAAGGTAAACAGTTCTGTGCAGCAGTTACCCAAGTGTTAGCCTGTTTCAGATTCCAGTGGCTTATTAACTGCAAGTTATGAGTTTCTGCATGCTCAGTTTACTGTAATTAAGCAAATGAAGATTCAGTTTTACACCTATATGTACTGCTTTGTGACAATTTATATGATTGAAGTAGCATGAACCTAAGTATCAATCTATTTCTATTTTTAGGTCTTTCCCCCATTTAGATTGCTGCCAAGGAAAGTAACCCTCATCACTGGGGCCACGAGTCAGGTAAGGCATCTTCTGACCTCTTTTCTTTCTTTTGTTCTTTCTATTGAAAAATAAATATGTACAACTTGTTTTTCAGGAGTAGATGTTCAACTTGGCAGCTTAGCTCCATTCCCACTGACTACTCCTCCTACCCAGAATAGTTTAATTCCTGAGCCACTTTCCACTGGGTTGCCAGAGCAAAGGTTTGGTAGTTTTTTGTGTGGAGGGAGTGTCAGCTTTTCCAGTGTTCAGTAGCAGCACAGCAGTAATCCATCTGTCACTTCCATGAAATGAGACACAGTGGGCAAAGATCTGCCAGCTGAAAGGCAGAGCAGGGCTAGAGCACCTGTGAGGAGGAGACTGGCAGGTGAATGCTTCTGAAGCTTGCTGGGCTGCAGGGAGCAGTAGCCTTTTCCATTCTACCAAGCAGAAAGTTCACTTCTGTGCTTAGCTCATCTATTTCTCAGTCTGCTATCATGCAAGGAGCAGTGTGCAGGAGAAAGAAGCCCTGAGATGTCCTGGGAAGCCTTTTAGAATCATAGAATCCTAGAACAGTTCCAGCTGGAAGAGACCTTGAAGATCATCAGTGCAGCGTTTTTCCTAGCCCTATCACCCCACTAAATGATGCTCCCCAACACAACATCCACCTGTCTCTTAAACCCCTCCAGGGATGGGGACTCAAGCACCTCCCTGGGCAGCCTGTTCCAATGGCTCACAACCCTTGCAGCAAAGAAATTCCTCCTAATGTCTACCACCCGTGGGGCAATTTCCATCCATTTCTCCTTGTCCTATCACTCTGCACCAGGGAGAACAGCCCAGTCCCTGCCTCTCTACAACCTCCCTTCAGGTAGTTAGAGAGAGCAATGAGGTCTCCCCTCAACCTTCTCTTTTCCAGACTAAACAGGCCCAGATCCCTGAAGAGGTTGTGGTGCTGAGCAGGGAAGGGGTATAGCCTGCAACAGGAACCAGAAGAAAAGGCTGCTGGGTTAACTGTGTCTGTGTGCTGTTATTTCTAGATCACTTCAGAAGGAGGCCCTCAGCCTCAGCCCAACATCATTTTCTCCATCAGTGATGAAAAGATTGCATCAGTGAAGAGCACTGGGCTTGTCAGAGGAGTGGCACTTGGCAATGGAACTGTGACAGGCCTCGTGCAAGCTGTTGATGCAGAGACAGGGAAGCTTGTCGTGGTGTCTCAGGTGATGCTTTAGGATACTCTTTGGGGCTGAAAGAGGCTCTCTGTAACTCCTGGCTTTGGCTCAAAATGGGCAGATAGTCTTTTTGCTTCAGTAATGTGATCTTGTGCACTTGCCTGATTGCCTGGAGATGAACAATGTGTTTTTTACTCCCTGGCCTGTGAAATTACAGATGTGCTGACACAGGTGGTGCTTCCAGCAGGAAACTAAATCTTGCTGTACCTTAAAAGAAAGTTCTCCTGGGAGAACTTTCATAACCTCCAGGGAGGCTATGAGCAGAGTGATCTATTTAGGCTTGATTAGTAAATCTAGGAGAGCTCATCTGAAGGAGCCTTTCTCAAACAGCAGAAGGTTGTCCTTGCCTGCATCACTTCACAGTTCAGCAGTGTTTGATGGCAGGAGAAGTCAGAAGGTAACTTGTCCTGGTTTTGCTGGGACAGAAGCTGCAGCTGTTAGCAGCTTGAAGGCAGCCAGGGCACTGACCTTGAGTTGGGTACAGCTGTATCCCAGACCATAAACATCTTGCTCAGTGTAAAGGAGAAAGTTTGCTGAGGAGAGGAAGCCTCCTGCTTGGGCATGGGTTCCTCCTAGGTGTGAATCCATCTATGAAGTACAAGCAGTGAATCCCCCATATTGCATCAGAATCTGTGCTCCTCTGGTTTCCTCCTAGCTGAACATGAGGGAGCTGCTGTGCAGGCCTGGGAGGGAGCACAACTCCCTGGCACTTGCTTGAGACTCAGAGCAACACAGCTTGGGCTGAATCTTAGGGCTCTTCATTTGAGGTCAAGGCAGGAGAGCTGCTGCACACCACAAAGCTCTGCTGCTTGAAAGGTGTCACCATAGGCCAAGAGGACACAAAGCATGCTGTCTTTTTTTCAGAAGCTCTCTCTCTCTGTGCTGTGGGGGCAGCAGGCTGCCCTGCTGCTGGGGCAGGAAGCAGAACGAACTTGAAAGCTAAATCTACTGCCCAGTAAGGTCCAGGTCTGACCTTTCCTCTCTGGTATACAATACGAATAAAATCTATTAGGAATGTCAGGATATGTGAAGAGGAGACATCAGAGGATCAGACATCATCCTTTTATTCTTGATTGACCCATTTGCTGCTTGTACCAGTCTCATTTCCTTCTAGTTCTGTGAAGGCCTTCCTTTTGCCTTCTGGGTTTGTTCATCCCTCTTCTAGGGACCCTGTGGCCTGGTCTCTTGCTGTCTGTCACCTCTCAGCTCCATTGTTCATGTTGTCAGTGATTTTGAGCAGAGCTTGTTTCCTAGTTTAATTTAATTTATGTGGCATTTTTAAATGGGTATTGATCAAAAGTGAATGCTTTAGTGGTCTTTTTACACTCCTACTGAATTATGTCCATCTGTGTGTTCTGTGATAACTCACATGCAAATCATGTGGCAATAGTGATTAGATAATGGCAAAAGAGTGGGTAGATCCCGAAAGGCACTACTCTCACAGAATCACAGAATCATGAAGGTTGGAAGAGACCTCTAAGCTCATCAAGTCCACCATACCTAGCACTCCCATACCACTAACCCATGGCCCTAAGGAGAGCAGCTAAATGTTTCTGAAACCCCTCCAGGGATGGTGACTCTAGCACCTCCCTGGGCAGCCTGGGACAACACTTAACAACCCTTGCAGGGAAGAAATTCCTCCTTATATCCAATCTAAACCTCCCCTGCTGCAACTTGAGGCCATTTCCTCTTGTCCTCTCCCTGGTAACCCTGCAGAAGAGACCTACCCCCAGCTCACTGCAACCTCCTGTCAGGGAGTTATAGAGAGAGCTAAGGTCTGCCCTGAGCCTCCTCTTCTCCACACTAACCAAGCCCAGTGCCCTCAGCTGCTCCTCAGCACACTTGTGCTCCAGAGCCCTCCCTAGCCTCCTTGCCCTTCTCTGCACACACTCCAATGCCTCTGGCTCCTTCTTGCACTGAGGAGCCCAAACCTGAGCCCAGCACTCTAGCTGTGGCCTCCCCAGTGCTGAGTGCAGGAGGATGAGCACTGCTCTGCTCCTACTGCTCACACTAGTTCTGCTCCAGGCCAAGATGCTGTTAGCTTTCTTGGCCACCTGGGCACTCTGCTGCCTCATGCTCAGGCAACTCTCACCCAGCACCCCAGCTCCTTCTGTGCCAGGCACCAATGCAACCACTCTGCCCCAAGCCTCTAACACTGCATGGGGTTGTTGTGA
>VWZO01014580.1:0-10938 GCA_013396975.1 Bucco capensis
TCACAATAACCCCATGCAGCATTACAGGCTATGAGATGAGTGGCTGAAGAGCAGCCTGGCAGAGAGGGACCTGGGAGTANAGAGGGTGATTGGGCACTGGAATGGACTGCCCAGGGAGGTGGTGGAGTCGCCATCCCTGGAGGTGTTTAAGAAGAGATTGGACATGGCACTTAGTGGCATGGTTTAGCTGATGCCATATTGTTGGGTCATAGGCTGGACATGGTGATGCTGGGGGTCTTTTCCAGCCTTGGTGATTCTGTGATTCTGTAATTGCTTTTTTTTTTCCCCTCCCCTCTGCTGCAGAACATCATGTTTCCATTCTTTCTAGCAAGTTTTTTGCGGTTCCAGTTGATTGTGTTAGAGGCTGGAAACCTATTTCTGTTCTCCTCTTGAGGAATAAAAAATTAAGTTCCATAAAACTGTGGATATCCCAAGATTTATTATATATATGAGAAAAAGGATATATGATCTATCATAGGGCTGTGTGGGCCACTCATCTCCTCTCAGAGCAATACTGCTTTCTTGGAGAGATGAGATGCACAGAGCAGAAGAAGGAGGTATTGCAGGTTCACACAGCAAGAGAGGTTTGATGGGAACTGTGCTCAGTTCCCAGGAGGTTACACATGATGCTCTCTGCTTCTTTCTCCAGCCTTCACCCTCCAAAAGCTGCAATACTACAGTAGTATTTGAAAGCTCTGGGAAGGGACAAACATGCCTCAAGAGCTTTTTTTACTTTATCTGTGAAGGAGTCACAGAAGTTTAGCCCTTTGTTTACATCTTTTAATGTCTGTGAAACCAACCCAAAGAGAAGTTAACTGTTGCCAGATCTAAGAAGTTCTCACCAGTAGATGTAGATTTAGAGGAAAATAACAACAAAAAAGTTTTGGATTCTATTCAAGGTTATTTAAACACACTAGCTGTACCTGTTGTCCTGTTCTGAAAACAGGATAGCTTATTTGACAAATGACTGTACTTTGTGCCGTTCCTGTCTGACAGGAGACTTCAGTCCCATCACTCTGCAGAGAAAATAAACAGAAAAGTGATCAGATTTTGGCAATGCAAGGAGGATATTCCCAGTCTGTCTGTATCTTCAACACGACATGCATTATGCTAGGAGTAGTACAAACAAGTGTTGTGGCAGCAGTTCCTAGAGATGGAACAGATGGGTGGGGCACAGGCAAGGTGCAGGGAAAGGCAGAAGAAAGGTGGAACAAGGACCAGTCCCATGTGGTTTCTTGTGAGCTGTAATGATCTTGTTAGAATTTCATGCTGGGCTTGGTAGAAGGAAGTAGAGGTCACCTCTGGCACTAACACCTACAGTGCTTTTTTAACAGCATTTTTACAGAGCTTTTGCAAGACATAGTTACATGACCTAAGAGCTAGTTAAGTACTCACTGTGGAAGTTAGTGTGCCTAGGGGAACTATATTGAACTTTTTGTAGGAAAATCTACAATACTTAGCAGTTTATTTAGTCTTTCATGTCATCATCCTGTATCAAAGACAAACTTGTAGACCATAGCCAGTTATCACTTTGAAAAGAATTCATTACAATGAATCTGTCTTTTGTTGCAAGCATCCCTAGCAGGTATTTGCCATTTATGAATTGTAACAACTCCTCACCCCCCAAAACAACATGAATGCATTGTCAGCTTATGCTTTACTTTCTGCTTTGAAGCAGACACATTTTTGGCCACAAGTTTCACATGCAGACTGAAATACTTCTAAGCTTTTAAAGCAAAAGAAAATCCCAGCTCCATTGTGGTCTTTTGGCATGAGTGGAATGAGCCAATTTAGCTGCACAACAGGATGGGGAGGTAGAGGAGCACCCTCTGCACTATGTGGAATACTTCTGCCAGTTAATTGTTTAGGAAAATGGTGCTCTTGAGTAGTGATGAATGCTCCTATCCCTCCTCTCCCATCAATATAGGGATTGTTCTGGATTGCACCCCTGGGATTATCAGGCACCTCTCCAGTAGCAGCCTGAACACATAAGCCAAGCACTGAAATTTGGATTTCATCCTTTGTACATTGTGACCAACAGCTGAGGCTATAGAATTACTGCATTACACAAAACACTTTGTCTAATTCTTTTCCATTTTCTAAGACAAAATCCACTGGAAGAAGAGCTTCTGGTATAGCAATCATTTCAATCCGATTAACTGTCTAGCTGGAACACAAAGCCTTCACAGCAACACCATTTCTAGATTCAAAGTTTGTGTTTTAAGTCTGTATCATCATTGCTGCATGCTTAATTTATCAAATACAAATTCCCTGTGGCACAGCAACTGCATTCAGGCATGTTGTTGAGAGGTCAAGTAGAAGTTGTGAGTGCCGAGGCCTAAACTGAGGAGAAGACTGAAATACTGAGGTGAGGTCAAACTCAACAGGTTGCCAGCTTTTAGGCTGAATTGTCCGTGTCTCTCCTTGACCTAAATAAACTGATATGCCGAAGAAAATAATTCTGATATCCAAGAAAACAAAACTGAGAGAGAGGTTTGCACATACATTTTTTCCTGGGATAGGTGCAAGTAAAAAGAAAGTAAAAAAAAAAAATTCTGAGAATCTTGAAAATATAACAGAAACAGCAAGGCTGAATATCACGCACCGGTAAAGATGATGAAGCAAAAAACAAGTTGTCTGAAAATGTAGCCTGGATTCTGGTGTTATATGAATTTTCCTTTTTATTTCTCAATTTCACATTGAATGTTAGTCTTCTGTTTTTGCTGCTGACAACAAACTGCTGTTTGCTGTTGGAAAATAAAGTTCATTGTTGTAAACAGAGGTATTAGAACAGCTGTGGATCATGAAAATGTGTTGCCTGTAGCCAACAAAAAACAACAAGCACAGCAAGACATTTCCTACATTCTACACACTTAAACACTCTGCTTTTAAATCCTTTGACAAAGAAACTCTGTGATGGTTTTTCTTAAAACTGAATGGAATTAGTGTTTTCTCAAAGTGATTATGTATGGTTAGCATCACTTTGTCGAATTTTCAAGGGGTCTGCCCTAGAGAAGGTGGGAAGGCAGACAGAGAGTGGGCAGCAGGCTTGTTTTGCTGCGTTCTGTACCTGTATGTATATATCTGCACATGGACTTGAATGGCTGACCTCAGCTCTCCAGTGACATAGCCTGCTTCAGGATCCCCACTGCTCTCTGTGAGAGGAACCAAGATGGCTGCTGCAGATCCTGTGGCTCCTCTTTCCTGACAGCAGCTAGCCAGACATGATTCTTCTGAATACTCACTGTGTAAGCACTTCCTAAGTTACAAGACTTCAATTTGTCTCAGCTGAGACAAACAGTCCTAGAGTCCTATATCTGTGTTCCTATCATACCTCTTTTTCCTTGAGACAGAGGTGCTATTGCTTTTTTTGTCCTTGCTATTTCTAAGTAGATGTTGAACTAGAAAGGCAATCTTATATAGAAATTCATCCAAAGCTTATAAATGAACCAACTGGTGAAAGCTCAACTCCTGACTCCAGCAATTCCACTGATTCAGCTCTTACCCATCATCTGCCTTCGGTTGAACGTTGAGAACAAGATCAGTAATACAAAGTTCATCTTCACCACAGTCTTTAATAAAAGGAATCTATGAAAACCGAAAACATTTCCTGAATTACAGGGCTCAATTTTAAGATTATCTACCACACTCTTGGTTTGCAGATAAGAAAATCCCTCTGAAGAGCATGAAAAACTCTGACACATGAACAAGTTAACACTGAGTAACATGTCATTACATGTCAGCTGATCCATAAGAACAGTACAGGCAGGTTATTGTTAACCCACAACAAACATGATGTAATCAAAGTTGTTCCATCTCTCATTTTTGTAATCTTGCTGCAGGATAAACTAACCTAACACAGTTCAACTTTGCCATCAACTAGAATTTCACATCAACAATGACATGGCTCAACCAATGTGCTAGTTATGCCATGGTGGCTGATGCGTGAGCAAGCCTGTGCAATACAGACAAAGGTAGAAAACGCTCCACTGTGTGCCTCCTTTCAGCCCAGTGCCTTAATTAGAACACCAGTTTTCACTTGCATGAACTCTTTGGTTCATTGGTTCTTTGGTGTTTGTGGGGGGGCCACATATTATGGATGAGTACAGCCATGCATTTTTTTGATGACATGTCTACATACTTACACCATAGGCCACAGATGCAGGAGAATATATATCAAGGACAGGGCTTGAGCCAGGATTTGCAAGGCCAATATCAATGCGCAAACTAAGTGAATTCACTGCATCAGAAGGTTCCTGTAAAACACATTTTTCATATGATAGGTGTAAGCACAGCAAACATAGTTTTGTTGTAAATTGTGAATGCAGGGTAAAATCATACTTGCTCTAAACAAGAAGTAACGGTATAAAGCTTCATGTCTTCACCAAAATAATTCTGTGAGATTGCTAGTACGGGCTTCTTTTACTAAACAGCTTTTAGTGCTGTTTCGGTAATAAAGTCCATTTTCCTTGAATTCCTGTAGACTATTCATGATAGTCACTTCTAGGGCTAAGGAACATGCAGATTCTCAGCATCTGCAGAAGCTGTTCCTCAAAAGCCACCACCAGGTGACTTCTAGTCTCACCTGGCTGTAGAAGTTAAATTCTTATCTCACTCTGTCTTACCACCACAGAGAGCACCTGGGCCTGAGCAACACTAAACTACAATATACTTCATGTCTCCTCTGTTTCTTAGTACTGGATGAGTGATTTTTCTAGCTGTATGGCTTGTGGCTACACAATGGCAATACATGTAATTAACAGGTCAAAGACATCTGTCTTGCAAAGCAAAGCAGGAACCAAAGTCCTCTACCTGACCTAGCATCATGCAGGGGGCTTAAGGCAACTCTTAGGGATGCATTTGGTCTTTGGTTCTACAGAAAGATGGAGATTTACTTATTTTTACTTTCCTAGGTATATACATAAGGCTAGCATGCACCAGAGGTCTGCCTGAAATGTTGTTAGTTTGAGAGAAAACATTTGCATGCATGGCTTAGTTTTTACAGAAGAATCTACTCAGAGGGAACTTAAAATCTACTGAAACTATGGACTATGGGCTCTGCATTATATCAGAGCTGAATTAGATGATTAAGGACTCCCTTCTCCATCCTGAAAAGCTGTGCTGAATTTGACAGTTACTAGTTTATTTGAAATCAGTGTTACTAAGTATTTTTCAGTTGTAGGGGATATGAGAAACATAAATCATTAAGTACACTGTGCAAGAAATTCATCTTATAGATATAAAATCCATTGTCTTCCTCTGATCACTGTTGTTTCATAAGATTGCTTACAATTGCCCTTACCTGTACACTGAAGATATCATGAACACAATTCTCCTCGTGACGTACCATAAGATCCCTCTGCAGGTATCTTTCATTATTTTCTTTGAATAATCCTCTAGAAGTCACTCTAGAGGACTGGAGATCTGCATCCAGTGTTGCATAGTACTTTATAGCTACAAGAAGAATAATAGTACATTTTCTGCCAAATATGACTGTCCACGATCTCATTACCGTGCTCAACATTAGAGTGACCAGGCTTTCCAAACCACACTAAATATTTTACGTTTTTCATAGCTTGCTAAACACAGACCAGTCTCAAAATGAAAAAAAGATTTCTCTTGTGTTTTCCGAAGCAGTCAAACAGGTTCAAATTCTGGTCTAAGTTCTCATCCACAGAGAGCAATCAATCCTGTCTCCACTGCAGATGACTGAGCCTGCAGGTCAGGCAAGAAGCCAGTCAGCAGGGCCAGGATTATGCTAGATAAATGGGCCTTGCAACAATATCCCTGACCACTGAGGAGACTATAATGAATCTGCATCTTGTCTTCAATTGCACAATAATTTTTGCTCTCTTCTCTTCATACTATGACTAACATGCTATGGAAGTTCACTATTATTTTACAGCTCACAATTGTGAGTTCCTAAAGGCACTATACATAGCACGGAAGCAGTCCAACTGATGTTAGCTGTGAAGTGTAACTGAACAGCTTCATGAAAGGCCAGTGCTGGTCTCAGAAATACTTGATGCTTTCCTGTCCTCTGAAAAGAAGAGCTTCTTCCCACTGACATCTGCACTGAGCCTAAGGAAACTATTTTTTTCAGAAGACAGAAGAAAAGTCAGCTGTTAAAATGAGCAGGTTGAAAAAAAAAAAATCAGCTTCTCACTAGTGATATTTTCTGAGGTTGCTGAACAGTAACAATTCCTCACTTTACGAAGATTATAGAGCCAGTGATGAAAGTAGGTCTTAAAAACACTTTCTCAAACACTTAATTTTTATACTGATTTTGCCCTTGTTGACATTCAACTTAATATATCTTTAGAATTTCCACTACTCATTTGAATAATGGACTTTGGAATAAATTAATATAAGACAAATCATTGAAATACTCTTACCCACTTGATTATTTCTCTTAGCAGGTCTAAATGTAGCCTGAAAACATATTTTGACAGTTATTTCTGTGTTCTTGTTCAGCAAGCTGATTTTTTCAGGTTTAAATGAGGCAATTATGGACACATTTGCAATGCTTTGTGACCTGAAAAATATTTTTAAAAGGTTACATGTGATTTTCAAGAGCCCTGGGTGATGTAGAAGCTGTTATCTATTACAATCTGTAAATGTAACATTGAATTTTTTGTTCCCAATGTAAACATTTTTAAATGACACTAGTAAAATTATTTTTCCTTGCTTGTAAGTGAATTTGTTCATACAGTAGCTTTCAGTAATGACAATAAATAATCTGTCATGACAAATTAATGAATAATCAATGTCTTTATCCTAAGGCTGTAATCCTTCCCTTAAAATAACAGAGAATGAAGGCCTTGTCCTGTTTTCCCAAGAAGGAACCTTTTTCTGCTCCTTTAGGGAAGTTACAGAGCTCCTGTGGAAAAGCAAAGAAGGGTAATTCTTTATTTTAATTAATAACCTTATTTTTCAGAAAAACAACTTCCATGTAATTAATCAAGGTTTTTAAGAATAGTTTCAAAGGAGCCCTGCAAGTAAAACCAAACACTTTAATCAAAAGTGAAATTCATTAATCAGACCAAATGCCAGAGTGAAAGAAAAATAAGCATCTTCATTAATCAAGTCTGAATAAATGCTGGTATTTCAAGGAGCATAATTTTCTTTAACGAAATTCCCACCAGCACCAGTTGTGGGTCAAAGGTCCAAACTGACCATTTTTAATAATCTTGTTTCATTATGAGATAAGTGACAATTCAGTTATGCTTTCCTTCTTTTAGGGGGGAGCCTCAGGCGAGAAGACAGGCCACGTACAGAAAAGCAAGCTGCAGTTTAATTTAGTTCCTTCAGCATGTAGTGGAAAATACACAGTAGTTAAGGAAGCAGATTTGGGTTCTGTGAAGCCTGTCATCTTTGTTTTGTGAAAGTACTCAGATTACTTTGGTGAAAGTACTCAGATTACTCTTTTCTGACACATGCCAGAAAAGATGGGTTTCTTGCTAGAAAGAAGTCCCAACTCTCTTTCACTGCTTTATGTCCTTACTCTGCAGGACAACTCTCTCTGTTGTATCAGCCTATCAGCCAGTAGAGGTCATGCAGGTTGTGTGGGAAGTGGTTTCTTCTGTCTCAGGCTCAACTATCAAAATGATACTGTGTCTTCTGAAATACAAGCTGCTGTTACAAGTAGTCTGGTGACCAGCAGCAATAGGACCTGAGGGAATTGCATAAAGCTCTGCCAGGGTAGGTTTAGGTTTGATGTTAGGGAAAAGTTCTTTATCCAGAGGGTGGTGGGGCACTGAAGAGGCTCCCTAGGGAAGTAGTCATGGCACCAAACCTGACAGAATTGAAGGAGCATTTGGACAACACTCTCAGGCAAATGGTGTAATTGTTGAGGTCTTCCTGTGCATACGCAGGAGTTGGAGTCATGATCCTTGTGGGTCCTTTCCAACTCAGGACATTATAGTTCTATGATACTCTCAAGCGAGCTCCATTCTCTGTTGTTGCACCTTCCCTCTGGACCACTGTCTGCACAGCAGCAGTAGGCAAGACTATCTCCTGGCACTCCCCATGTGTGCCCAGGTCCCTTAGAGCAGCCCCCTACCACCTGGCTTCCCCTTGCATGCCCTGGCTCTGTCTCCTACACTGCCTTGGCTTTTGATGGTTTGGTGACATCTGTTTAAAAAGAGGTTTAGTTTAATGCCTTTTTTTAACTAGCAATGATAGCAACAATGAAGCGTTAAGCGTGTTAGCTCTGAACATGGAACGAAAGAGCTTTCTGGTTTGTTTGCTTTGCTGTTTAATTAACTATATGCTCAACTTGCATCTGAATCATGAAGTGTTTCCTTTCTAAAAGAGTTTACCAACCATAGCAGAACCACATTTCCATCAGCACCAACTGATATGTCAGTAATGTCATTGTCATCTAAGTCTCTATGGCCATCTACTGATCTTCCAAAGAATTGGAGCCGTTGTCCAAAAGCAGAATCCGAACCTAAAATTTTCTGGGAAAGAGAGTTTGGTTACTGAGTTTGCCACAAGTGTGCTTAAGTCTGTAGATAGCAGTCTAAACAACAGATTTTCACTGACACTCCCTTTAAAAACAATGTATTGTGTAAACAAAATGCTCTGGTGGATGTTTTCTCAGATGCTTTCAAACACTATTTCCTTCCATGTTGGAGCAGGCAACGGACTAGATTTTTATGCCTTGAGAGTAGATAACTGACTGCTGTATGCCTGTTAGCACTTTACTGGAAACTTCTTCCTCTCACACTGACCAACTCAAATAATAGGAAGCTTAAGAGGACTTCTAACAAATATTTTCTGCAAGCAGAAAATCTGCATGGAACGTAGCATTAAAATTACTATTATATTAGCATACAGACTAGGGGTTTATCTAATCTTCATTGCTGTATTTCAGTGCTAAAAACCTGAATAATGGGTGTAAAAAAAAGTATAGGAAAATTGCCAACTTCATACATAGGCACCAAAAATTGTAAGAATCTCAGATAGAGAACCTTGCAACCCCTTTTCCTCTGTATGCTTCAGTTATAAGCACCACAACATTAACTAAGACATACTGGCAGCTGAAGTAAGGAGAGGCACAAAACCTGAAATAAGCCACGAGAATAATAGCTCTTTTAAGATGATGAAACAGTAGCCAATTAAAAAACAGAAAATCCCTGTTTTCCACTGGCAGATCTAAAGTCACACGAGTACACCACTATGCAACAAAATTGTTTACCTGAGAATATTTGGTACGTATAGTCTTTTGAAATCCATTGTAAATGTAAATTGCTCCAGAATTTTGGTTTTCCAGCGGTGCACCTATTACAACATCATTAAAGCCATCTAAATCAATGTCTGCAAGCATTGTGATTGATGATCCAAAGCGAGTGTTTTCTGACCCCTGTGGGCCTTCCAGAAGTACTTGTTGATCCAAAATTCCCTTTGAAAAAAAAGAAAAAGCAAAAACACAGCTATCTTTGCACCACATTAGACGTAGGAGCATTATCTATGTGTATTGTTTTTTGTTTCTGTTTTCTAGTACATTCCCCTTGGACTCCTCAATCCTGAATTCCTTCCCCATTGTATTGCCCATTCAGTTTGCATTATGTCTCAGAGTCTTGGCAAGCATTACACAGCAAAATCAAAGCATGCTATGCAAAGCACTAACAGCAAATATAACCATATGTATGAAGCTTAAATGCTCTCCCTGTCCTCATCTGACTGTTCTAAAAGTTTCCAGTTTTGGATTACCAGTTTTTATGCAGAGGGAAATTATGTAACTGGACATAATTCTTTGAAACAGAAATGGAATTTCCTAACTAAACTAATGCAAAAAACATGCGTCCAAATGCTAAACTCCTGACCTCTCCCGTGCCAATGAAAAAAAAAAAAAAAAGAAAGAAAAATTAGAGATCTTTATAGTTAAATAATCACATTTACACTAGATCAAATTCAGCTCTCTGGCAAATACCATTCTCATCTTTAACCACAGTTATCACACTGTGCCTAAAATTTTTAGAAATATCAGCCAAGTTATTTATTAAAAAATGACTAGAAAAGACAAGTTTCACAAATTCAGGTTCTTTTAAAAAATGACAAAGCAATCACTATTTCATTATTATAAACTTTTAATTAATTTTAAACCTAACATTTGACAAAGTCTAAAAGTTGTAAGGATAATCTTCCCATTTGTTCTGTTTTCAAAATATGAAAAAAACCCTTAATTTTCTTTTCTTCAGTATTTTGTGTCTAATTCCACAATCACAAAGACCAATGTCAACTGCCAGCAGTTTCACTTCCAGCACCTCCATCTACTTCGAAACTGCCAGTAAGTCAAACATCACACAAGTAACATAGCTTCACTGAACAAAGGAGACAACATGAGTAAAAGCAAGCATCTAGTGTGAAACTCTACGAAATAATGCAGAAAACCAGCAGAAGAATCAAATAGAATCACAGAATCACCAAGGCTGGAAAAGATCCNAATATAGAGAATGTATTGGAACTGATTAGAACCGATTTGGGCATACTGTTAGATGTTGAACAGATTTACAAAAAAAAGAATTAATTATCGAAAGCCTTAAGCTAAGTTTTTCAGATAAGTGGTCAACCTTGTGTTGTATTTGTGTGCAATGTAACAAATTGTACTTGGCATAGTATCTAAAACCAGGGCCAGGGAGCTACCTAGCCCTGCAGGCCCATGGTCACTGATAGTGTGTAGCTGCTAACTTGATTATGGAGTCCATATTGGTCTGTTCCAGATGGCTTATTCCCACATTACATTACTCTGCAAGTCAGAGCAGTGAGCTGCGCTGAGAGAGCATTCATCCCGATTGAGGAAAGCTGGGAGGAGAGTTTTAGACCTCCTGTGCAAGGGGGTTGCTGATAACAGCACTACCTGAACAGCCCGAGCTGCGGCGGAACCAGGAAGCCCACGCTAACCAATCAAGGCGAGGAGTGGGCGGAGCGGGG
>VWZO01014585.1:9642-22329 GCA_013396975.1 Bucco capensis
AGGATAGGGAGCTGCTGGAGAGAGTCCAGCACAGGGCCACCAAGATTATTACAGGAGTGGAGCAACTGCCCTACAAGGACAGGCTGAGAGAGCTGTGTCTCTTCAGCCTGGAGAAGAGGAGACTGAGAGGAGACGTCATTAATCTTTATAAATATGTTAAGGGTGAGTGTCAGGAGGAGGGAGCCAGGCTCTTCTCAATGTCATCCAGTGTTAGGACAAGAGGGAATGGGAACAAACTGGACCCCAGGAGGTTTAGTATTAACCTGAGGAGAAACTTCTTTACAGTAAGGGTGCCGGAGCACTGGAACAGGCTGCCCAGGAGGGCTGTGGAGTCTCCTTCTCTGGAGACATTCAAGAGCTGCGTGGACACATTCCTGTGTGAGCTCGTCTAGGTGATCCTGCTCTTGGCAGGTTGGTTGGAGTAGACGATCTTTCTAGGTCACTTCCAACCCCTGACATACTGTGATACTTTCTCGCCTAATACAGTAAGTACTCCTAAAATTAAATTCTCTGAATGGGAAGTTTTGAGAGAGGGTTGAAAGAAGGAATAACCTGATTTTGGTTTGTTAGTTATATGGCATGGGGAATCATGTTTTGGCAGAAATAAGTGTTTTCTCAACAAAGGAAGATTTATTGGCACATGTGGAGATTGACTTTGCAGTAGAATTTAATGGTGTGTGTTTTTACTTTTGTAGGAGTACATACATAGGTCTAATTCTAGCATTCTCACTTTCAGTGTCATTTTGCTTTTTCATCTCTTTTTGGATTTCTAAAGCCTAGTTTTTCAAGACTAGCTTTTCTCTAAGTGATCTTAATTTTTCTCAAGTGCAATTTTTGCGAGTAGACACGTGCTCTACAGCAGAAACCATATGTCATAGGGTGACTAAAATTGAAGAAGAAAGAGACATCAGGGATTCTCTTGACATTTGTATGTCATTTCCCCTTTTTGAAGAGATTAGACCTGTCTGTCTCTAAACAGACAAGGGACAGAGACATTTCCTCTTTAAGAAAATGAAGTTGGAACTGTGCCCCCTCCCCCCCCTTTGCCCGCGAAAGAATTTAGCGAGAGAAACTGATAAGGAAACGAAGTTGGAACTGTGCCCTCCCCCTCCTTCCTTTGCCTGCGAAAGAATTTACCGAGAGAAACTGATAAGAAAAACGAAAGTTGGAACTGTGCCCCNTGTGGGCCCAGTGTTTTATTTTATTTTGCTGTCCCCATTTGGGGAGAGGGGGCATCTGGGAGGTCCTCTCAGAGAGATTGTTCCTTTGACCCTGACAAATTCTTAGTTCTTCTGGTCAAACTAGGACACCATATTAAACAACCTCTTGAGAAGAAGGTGTGGAAAGGTGAACGGAGATAATGAAACAGTGAAAATGCCATGTGTTTCACTTCTTCCATGTAAAATAATCAAAAAAGAGATTAAAATAAAATCTGCAGTTCTTTCCCTGCTTTTGCCTAATCAAGCTACTTTGTGCATTTGAAGTTCTTACATGCAGAGGCTGAAATGTGTCCAGCCCTTCAGGTGAAGAGAACATAAAAAGATATTTTATTTTATCTCAAAAGATGATTTTCATTTTCACACTCTTCCACTTGTCTTTCCTTCTTCCCCATTTACAGCTTCTGCGATCCCAGATAATGGAAGGAGATCCTGTCTAAAACTTAAAGTCTTTGTGAGACCAGCAAGTAAGTTCTTCAGATTAAGCTTTCAAGTGTGACTTTGTAGTGCTTGCTTTACTATGTGGACTAGTAAACAGCAGTAAATCTTTTTGGGTTTTTTGTTTGTTTGTTTACTGTTAAATCTTGTGTATCTGTTCTGTACAGCACCGTCTGTGTTACTGTTTTCATTGTGTTTTCTTATTTTTCATGAAGCTTGGTTTTAATTACAAGGCAGTTGCTAACTTGTTGTTTCTTAAACTATTGTACAAATGGAAGACTATACTGGCATTTGGACAAATGCCACAGACTTTAAAATACAAATATGCTTAATTATACATAGCCAATAGAGAGAAAAAGAGAGAGAAAAAAAGGAAGAATGGGAATTTAAGGTTGTCTCACTAACATATTTGGCTGTTATCTCTATTTTTGTTATAGACAGCTGTATGAAAACTATAGGTGTTCATGATCGTGTTTTCGATGTTAACGACAAAGTAGAAAATTCATTAGAACCAGCAGGTTAGTATGCTTAGAGAACTTCTTTTTAATCAATGTGTGTATCCCTCTGGTGCTTCAGTACTTTTTTTCTCCTTTCCTCTGCTTGCATGGTACAACTTCATCTGCTCTTGCACATTGCTAGGCAGTGTTAATTAATATTACTTATAGTAACTTTCCTGTGTCCTTGTTTAATACATGGGAAGAAAAATACTGCTTTATTTATTTTTTGGGTGCAGTGGCTTAATGAAATATGGTGTGTGCCAGTGTAAAGTTTTCACCAGGCTAATGAAGTCACTGGCCTGTTCTAGCCAAACACCAAGGTGTCAGCAAAACACTCTTATTTACTGACTGGGCACAGAGTTCTAGAATAAATTTGATGAGCACTCTTCATTTATTATGTGGTCTCAAAAGGCTTTCAGAAAAATAGAACCATGGCTTGTTTAGTGCTGGTACATGACACAGGCATACAAATGACAGAATGAGTGTTTAGTTAAGAAATTAGTTCTTTTATGTACATTTGTATGTGTGTTTGGTTAGGCAAAGTATCATTTTTACATATGTGCGCACAAACACACATATACTCTCCGACACATATAGAATCATAGAATCATCAAACAGTTAGAGCTGGAAGAGACCTTGGAAATCATCAAGTCCAGCCTTTGTCCTAGCCCTATAAATTCCTGTCATGTTTTTATTGACGCGAACTTAAGTTTGGGGGAGGTTTCTCTGTCTTTTTCTGCAAAAAATTGCCTTAAGAATGAGAATAATGCTTGCCATGATAAACCCCCATATCTGCCCAGGATATATTAACCTCCACCATCAATCAAGCTGGTGTTTCTCTTCATGGCAGGTGCATCTGAATTGTTTGTGTGGCTGAGGTTTATGACAGATATAAGCACATTTAATTCTAGGCAGGTCAGTAATCCCAACAACTTCTGTGGGATGGCTCATGACATTAAATTAGGTGGATGTGTAGAAAAAGTGTTGCAATACTGGTACTACCTGTTTGTTTTATATATACCTACACACTGCTCACACATTGTTGTATTCAAGCCTCAATAATTAAAATATACAGGTAAATATATAATTATACCAGAAAAAAATTACACTGATACACATCATGTACTACATACTGTGAAGAACAGATTACCAAGATTTTTTTTCCTGCTATTACTCATTTGCAAAAGAAACTATCCGAATAATAAATGCATGGTTTTAGTAAACATGCTGAGCATTTTTTTATCCACGCTGTTCACTTCCTATTGAATGGCTATACCTAACTAACACCATCACAAAGGTGGCGTATCATTGGAAAGCATCAGGCAAACCAGGGAACTAAAGTCATACAAAAGTCTCAGTCATCTGCAGACTGAGATGAAATACTCCTTGTGTTACCAGGAGGAAACAGTAGCTTTAGTGGGAAGTTTTGGTACCAAAAAAGTTCCCTCTCCTGACGTGTATATTTGCATTATTATTTGGGCCAGTTGCCACTGGATAATCAGTCATTCCCAGATCTGCCAACTTCTGTCACACTTCTGTTATTAGGCTGTTAGACTTGCTGCTGCCTTGGTCGATCTTCTTGCATGTTGTCTCTGTTGTGTACTAATTTAACTGCCTCTGACATAATTTTCTGCTTCTGTGCTCTCCTCTAGCCTGCCACTGCCTTATTCCACAGTAGAAAGAAGAATTGGGAGGCAGGAGGATCATGTTGAGCAGATTATTTACTGTCACCTTTCTTTTAAAAATCACCATTTGTGTGATTTTTGGACCCTTGTAGTTTCTCTGGTGTTGTTTGGGAATTTGTAGGAAACTGATCTATAGAGATCACTTGTTTCAGAACTGAGGAGAGTAATTGGCCCTATTCCTTTCCTTCCCTTCTACTCCTCCTTAATAATAAAAACATAAAGGTCCCTAAACAAAAAATGCAGCTATGTATATGTGGGAAAAATATACCTGAAGTATATGATGTAAAGCTATGTGTTCTGGAAAATTTATGTCTGTCAAAAATAATGTTTTCTAATTAATCATTCTCAGTCTTTAGCACTGACCTTCCAGATTTTACTCAGGAATTTTGTCCTGTTCATTACTTGCCTTCAGTATCTAAAATAAAGCAGAACCTTTCCCACAAGCATTAAAGACTGGAGTGTTGTAAAGCCACACCCCCAAGGAAAATAAAATTTGTAAAGTGATTTTGAGAACCACAGGTGAGTCATATGCTTTAATATATGAGTGCAGAAACCTTGGTACTGCGTTAACAGAAAACCCAGTTGATTTCTTGAAAGTAATCCCTTAATGTTACATGAAAATTAATTCTTCCATGAAAAATGGCTTTATAAAAGTGGCATCACAGAAGATCTCCATATCTTGCCTTTAAGAGAAGTAATCTTTTTCATTTAGGACTTTCTTGTTAGCAGTAGCGGTTGTCCCAGTGGTGGCAGTATCTGGTAGCCAAAGAGAATGAGGATTTATTACTACTCTACACTAGTTCTGCCCTGTTGTGTTTTAATGCTGACTCGTGGGTGTAATTAGGACAAAACTGTTGACATTCATTGTTACAAATTCAGACTTATTTGCAGTTTTACTGATGATGCAAGACATAGAAGGTAATGCACATCATTCTCATCTGTAGTTTAGTTCATCGGAAGTGAATAAAATGTTTTCAAATTGGGAACAGCTAACTCTAAATGACAGTAAGAAAAAGGAATATGTATTCCACATAACTTCTTGTAGTTTGATGTAATTGGAAATGTAATTGGAAAGCTGCTCTTCTGCCATACTGTATTCTTATTGCAGTGTCACCAGCATAAAAAACTGAGAAGTGAAATGTGAAACACCTTTTGCTGACTTCCACTGGAACTAGCACTTTTAAGTAGCTAGCATTCACTGAATTTTTTATATTCATTTGGAATAATTCTGGAGGAAAATATTAGGGCATTGTTCAGGGCCAGAGTGCTTGGGAGGGTCTCCCTGCTGTACCTGGTGAGAAGCTGTAACCAAAGTTATTCCAACCAGTTTTGCCACTGATAATTAGCGGGACTTTCATCTGATCATGTCCCTTTCTTGCAAATGTGAACATACTTACAGCTGAACAGTGGTTGCTTTTTATACTTTTGCCTTGAGCAGCACTGAAGACCTGTGGATAAGCCTGACAATTGTAGTGTCAATTAGTGCTGGAAAAAAACATGAGACATTGTTAAGCCACTTTACTGTGCATCTTGTTGTTTAACAAAACTGGGGCTGAAGAGCCTATTAACTTAAATTCTGCTACATGCTCTACCTGCTTTTGTGCTAGGTGTCAAAGGTATGAAAGGAAGGAAGCTTGTCTTTACCTACGTAGCTACAGCTAAGTAACATGAGAGGCTCAGTGCCAAAGCCTCATGGTGATCCCAGTGCCCTGACTCCTGCTTCCTTTAGCGCCTTTAACTGGAATTGCACAGCTCTCACTTAGTATAATGCTGGCAGTGCAATTTGTTGAGATGCGAGCTATGAAACAAATACATCATAGTTATGTCAACATCTCTCATAAGACTGGGGATCTTATTACACTGATTAGTGAGATACTATTAATTTTCTTGGAAACTTAGGCACTCTAAAATAACTTAAGAATACATTTTTAGGCCACATCACACTTCCTGAAAAGGTTTAGCTTATGTCATTCATGTAGTACTAAGAAAATTGAAAGCCAGAGATGGCCTTTATGGCAAGCCTCAGACAGGTTACTTTTAAAATTAGATAGCTGTGGATATGGAGCGCTTTGCAGAGAAAAATACCACACCTGTAAGAAAACTGAAACTGAAGTTGCCTTTACCTACTTTTTGTGTTAAGCATTGCAACTCAGCTGGTTCTTTCTTCCTTTAGTTTTAGCAAATATTATGTAAATCTGTATTTTGTGTACCATAAAAGATATTCTGTTACCAATGAGGTTTTCCAGATTGAGTATGTATTCTGCAAAATCAGAAGTTGTCATGTATTGGCCTTTAAAATTCTGTTTCAAGAAACAGAGACTGATCTTACATACCCCGTGCATCCCCAAATATTAGATACTTCAGTGGAAATTTTATGCTTGCAAGTGGAATATCTACTTGGGCTTACATGTTGTCATTTCAAATTCAGGAGCCAAAATCTGTAACTCAGTGAGGGGATTAACTGCAAAATCAATTCTGAGCACGCGCAACTCTTCTCCAAGCCCTTTTGAAAATCAGGTGCTTCTGTTTAGCTCCCTCTATATTGACATTGCTATCTGATGAGCTATCCAAAGTTAAACCTATGATGTTTTATAAGAAGAGGAATTTTCCATTCCTCAGTCTGCTGAAATCAGAGTTACTTTCTGCTCCTCTGGTCTTCAGTGAGAGTTTTGCCAGTAAGAAATGCAGGACTTGGCCTCAAGTTGGTTATGTAATGAGATATTACACGCTTGTGAAAGTCAATGACAGCACAAGGTTCATTGCCCTGTTTCATAAAGACACTGAAATCTACTTGTATTTGTCAGCTCAGTGAGAGTTTATTAAGGATGAAAAATCTCATTGGAATGTATGCTTTTTATTTGAACAGATGATACCGTACATGAGTCAGCCGAGCCATCCCGTGGTGAGAACGCAGCACAGACACCAAGGATACCCAGCCAGCTTCTGGCAACTCTGTTGTGCCTCCTGGCAATGCTTTTGATATTATAGCACTGTATGCTCCAGCAACCTGTCGCAGAAAATATCAGGGTCTTGGAACATCAAAGATCCACCTAACTGCTCATCCCAGGAAAGGAACTTTATTGGTTTTGCAGATGTCAAATTGTTATTTTTCCCTTTTCTTCTCCCTTTTAGCCTGAACTCAGCAAAAATTTGAAGGGGATAACTAGCTTCAGCACCCATCCCTACCTACCCTGTTACTTTCTTAACCCCTCCATATAAATAAAAGGACTCCAAATGAAAATGCCAAACTATAATAGTGACACTAGTGATTCTTATTTTCCTCTGCATTCTCCTTTAAGAAGTCACCTCTGTTAGCTCACTGTGTCATCCGTATGTGGACAAGGAAGAATAGTGGCAGATGTATTCAGTGAGGGATAAAGAAAATGAGTAAAAGCCTGGGAGAGTTTCTCTCTCTGATACAATATTTATGCCTTCTCATTCAGCACTCTTGAGATGATCATGCAAGGCATTGTGTCACCATGTCAGGACTGGAGGGGAAATATTAAGCATAGATATGGTACAATACCATTTCCTCCAGGAGTTTCTAAATGTACAGGCTTCTGAAAAGGGCAAAGACGATGTTTGATATAGGACTGTCTTGAAGAATCTTTGACAGTAAAATTTGTGCTCACAAGTAGAAATGCTGTATGTAGTGAAAGGAATAAGTATTTAGGAACGTTAGCATACAGCAGGCAAGGTCAGATTTAGGAAACTTCACTGGGGGTGTGAGTGCCTCTGTTATTTCATTTTAAGGGGATAGTGCACACCGGATTATTCTGTTTTAAAACAAATCGCCGTGGTGCTACAATATTTTTCTTGAAATGCAGAGGCACTTTTGAGAATAAAGTGACCTTCCCCAGCACTGACTAGTAGCTGATAGCCTTGGATGCTGCACTGGGTGTTAATACATGCTAAGACAGGACATAAGTGGCTCGAGGAGACATGAGGATCTCCAGTATCCTCTTGATTTTGTCTCCTGCAAGTTCCTCAATCATGGGAACAAACCACAGGTAGAAGAAGCCAGGACAGTCTAGTAGCATTGTTTGATGGAGAGAAAGAAAAGAAATGTGGTATATGGATTCAAGTGTTGATCTCTTTCGTTGTCTTTTCACCTTCCAGCAGTTTGAAGGGTAGAGAAAACTTATCAGCTGGAGATAAACTAGATGGGCTCCCAAAGACTTATTAAAATATTTTTTTAAAAATCCACTAGAATAGAAAATACATTATTTAGATATACTTTATGCTGAGAGTGAGTATATATGCTTGTCCTATTTAAATGTGAGGGAAGTGGTAGCCCTTGATGCGATTAGGAAATGGGACTGTCTTGTGTGATGGAATTAGGAGTGACCCTGTTTTAAGGAACCTGAACCTTGGCTAACAGAACTTTTAAAAGTTATTTGCCAGGAAGTGCCAAACTTGGGATAGGTTTTAGCTAGGCTGCCATGAAATTTGGACTGCTAAGCATAGTTGGGGAAATATCATACCAAGACTAAAACAGAGCTTTTCCAACAAAAACTTTGATAATTATGTTAAATATGAAATGGAACATGGAGCACATTTACGCAAAACAAGGATTTTCTATATTAAGGCTGAAGAAAAAGTCTGCTATAAAACAAAGTTGAGTGATACCATTCATGGACAGTACTTTGTGGGCTTTTTTTAATGAAGAAGAGCTTTCTAGAAACTAAAGCAGCTTAATATTCAAAAAAGGAGGAAAGAGAGAGAGAAATTTAGGATGTAAAGGGAAGTTTATGCATGCTAAATGAAGATCTGGACTTGCCTGATACTGTGCAACATCATCATTAATGCAGGGCCTGTTCTTACAGGAGGAATGTAGGAAACTTCCTCTAGTGTGAAGTGCACACAATAAAGATAAGCAGTCTTAGCAGTGAGGGAAGTCATCATCTCATTACAGGCTATCTGGTACTTTCCTCTCTTAATGTGGATATGCTTGGTATACACAGTAATGAGCGATTCCTTCCTGTAGGTAGGAATTAAAAAGCTTAATCAAAATGCACCTTATCAAATGGATTATTAACCAGAGTACAGATAATATTGCATGATAGGTAACCATATTAAAATAACTCATAGCAATTGCAGGCAGTCATACCAGTAGCACCAATTTAATGTAGAAATGATGACTTCATTTTTCGTCCTTTGTCTCTGAGTGATATCAGAGTTCAAGATGTAAGTTTATCCTTACTCACTGAAATTCACCCCTTTGATTTATTACAAAGCCTGGGTAGGTGAGGAAAAACACAACTGATGCAGCTACAAGGAAGGTTCCTGTGCTGCTTGGTGTGGCATGGCTGGGAGCTTAGCAGGCACTGTTGGTTTGATACTTGATGTCATCAGGCTGTCCCAGTCATACCACATACATAAGTGGTGATGGTATTAATGATGTGTTGCAAATCTCCGGGTGCTTTAAATGCAGGTTTTGGTGCAAATTAAGGAGCTATCTGCTTGCTTCCCCTTTATCTGCCCCAGCTCAAGCCTGAGGGACCAATTCTCCTTCGGCCTAGATGGCTTGCTTACACCCATGACCTGCACTCCTGGCTGCCAAGGACATTGCAATGTGAAGCAGGGAAAATAGGGATTAGTCAGTTTAGTGGATACTGTGTATCCTTTAATAGACTAGGTAACATTTTGTGTTAGTTTAGAATATTGTTTTGTACTGTACTTACTTGGATGGTAAAGGAAAGACAAGTAAACTTAAAGCTATGTTCTTTAAATTCTGTATTATTAGCAACCTCTGTTGTATATAGTGTTTGATAATAAAGTATTAATTTGATTCTTATGTCTTTTGTAAGTGAGAACAATAGACTTTCAGTATATTAAAATCATGCATTGATTACAAGACAGTTTTGAAGCATCAAGTGTGATCATGGCTGAGAACTGAGAGACAAGTGGCCATGACACTGCAGCATATAGGACTCATCTTTGAAAATTTTTCATCTGTTGCAAGACTTCACAATGTCAAGACCGGGAACAACATGACTTCTGATGATCAGTGTTTTGTCCTCAGTGTATAAAGGTCTGATGTTGGAGCCCTGTGGTTTCTGTGTTAGTTTTTGTTCTTTTGTATTGTGTTTATTTCTAAAAAGGCTTTGGGGATATAACAACTCTTCTGTTATTTTGTTTCTTTTTTTCTTTTTTTTTTTTCCCTTTCTGGTTTGGCTTCCATGAATAGTTTTTTTCCAGAAAGGATCTTGCCAGTGTCATGTGCGATGTAGGTACGTATTTGTTTCCAAAAGAACTAGAAACAAATTTGGGAAGTACTGAGAGTAGATTAGTAAGTTTGTTTCCATTCTGATGTAATTATGGAAGGGGAATGGTTGCATTTGTACCTATTGATTCCCACCCCAACCCTCAAAACTGAACTTAATCCATTGCATTGTGAGAGCAATGATCCAGTTACTTTCAGAGGCTTAGATTTTTAACTCTTATCCTCCTCTCATTACACAGGGATTTTGTAACCATGAGTTTTAATGTACAACCCTCCACATTTCTTTTCCCTCTTCCTGCCCTTCCTTCTCTCCCACCCTCCTCATTTTTTTAATTTGGAACTGTGAATGGGCAGATCTGTTTCTGGTCTGGCATCACTGAGTTCTTCCCATGCATTCACCCTCAAGCTTCTCAGATATGAGACAAATCCCCCTACAATAGGCTTGCTGCCATTGTTTGTACAGTGTAATAGAGGCTGGCATGTTGGAGGTTACCCATGAGTCTGCAAAATCTGCTTTCCATGCTTACTCTTGACACCCCATTGAAGACACTCATTGTGTATGCATCTGGGTATGAAAGTCCAGCTCAGCGTGGTCCTGTGCTTGTACTGCCCTGCTTTGCAGTTTCTTTGCACTTACTCATTGAGTGCTGTTTTTGAAGTGCTTACAGTATATGAATCTAAAAGAAAATGTTTAAAAAACCAACAACAAAAGAACTCCAAAATCTCTGCCCCATAAGATCTGTATTTGTATATACACGTGTCCGTACAATTATACTTAAATAAAATGAAAGATTTTCATTGTTTTAATTGGTTCTCTTAGGCTACATTTTTATCCAATGAATTATGTCTTTATTTGGGGGGCTATTTGTACCTACCATACATATTTATGGGCAATGGAAAGCAGTGAGGAGTATGAGTGGGAAAGTGTGAAGAACGCAGTGGACACAACTGACTATCTAAAGGAGTAACTACCAACATCCTGGCTGATCTAAAGCCTGGCTGCTCTTCTCTTCACCTGTTTGGGTTTTTTTGTTTGTTTGTTTGGTGGTTTTTCTTGGTCTGTGTTCATAGTTCTTCCAAAGACTTAGGAGAGTAAGCTTCTCTTTGTTCCTTCTACAGCTGAGAACTAATTGTCCTTTTTGTTCTGATGAACGGTATCATGCAGTATCTTGACTAAAGATTCAACAAATTGCTGACCACATAGTCCAAGAAGTTTAGGACTTTTTTCCTCTTCTCACTGTCACTTTTTTATTGCAAAGCAAAGGATTAAGAAGTCTTGAAATTGAATGCAACAAAAGCAAATCTTCTTTAGGCCTGAAGATACAACTCTGATGTGATACTGAATTTCTGATCCTTTTATACTTAGGAATAAATGGAGTGCTACATATTGCAAATGGCAAGCTCTGGTCCCACACCAACTGTCTTTGCGTGAGGAAAGTAAGAAGAATCAGGCCCTTGGCTGGGTATGAATGCTTCAGTGGAAACTTGGCATGCTGTGCATTACATAGTTTTGTGTGTATCCCAATGCTTTCATTTGCTACAATGGAGATGGAGAAGGGGTTGGGAAGAAGCTAAAGCTCATTTAGCCACAGACAGCAAAGCAGCAGTGGGAAGTATGCAGCAGAGACTTTGAGTCAAGGAAATAGCTACTGGTGCAAGATGTCCATGAATAATATATTTCTTTTTTTTTTTTTTTGAATTCATGAACATTGAATTGAAAACCTGCAAGGTCCCAGATCGTGTTCTCTAGAAGTAGTTCTCTAGTCAAGCACTATGTTGATAGTGGGGATTGTTCTGACCCAGGTGTAGGACCCTGCACTTGGTCTTGTTGAAACTCATGAGGTTCACCTGGGCCCACATCTCCAGCTTGTCCAGGTCCTTCTGGATGGCATCTCGCCCCTCCAACTTACCAACAGCACCCCATAGCTTGGTGTCATCTGCAAACTTGCTGATGGTGCATCCAGTGCTGCTGTCGATATCATTTATAAAAATGTTAAACAGTACAGGCCACAGTACAGAGCCCTGAGGGACACCACTTGTCACTGATCTCCAGCTGGACTTCGAGCCATTGACCACTACCCTCTGGATGCGGCACTGATCAGTTCTGAAAACCCACTAGCATTTAATAACACATACCTTACCTTGCCATTTTAAACTGGGGAAAAAGTTAAAATCTTGCCCTTGGCAAGGCTCCTATGGCTGTAGCTGGAGCTATGGCATGTGAAGCTGGTAACTTGCGGTTTTGAAGAAAGGTCTTTTGCTATTGCTGAGCACTCTACCTAGCAGATAATTTGGTGGTGTTAGAATTTGGTCTGGGGAGTAAATTTTTGTTGTTATCCTTGACATCAAAAGTATTCTGAAGCTCAGTCAGGAGTACAAAGTGCAGATAAACTGACTTTCAGGGGAACTGACTTTCAGGGAGCAGGATACAGCTGCACTTCAATGTAGGACAACTGCAAAGAAAAGGATGGCAGCTAATGAACAAAAACCGTAGTGGCTTTCTACGATACTGTGACTACCTCAGTGAACAAGGGACAAACCTGCAGATGTGATCTATCTGGACTTCTGCAAGGCCTTTGACACGGTCCCCCACAACAGTCTACTGGCCAAGTTAGAGATCTATG
>VWZO01014612.1:4497-22883 GCA_013396975.1 Bucco capensis
AGGGGAGGGGAGGGGAGGGGAGGGAGAGGAATTTCTGTTTGAAGTGACCTACAATGATCACCTAGACCACATGCCAATAGCTACTACATATACTAACCACCCTCATAGATACTACCTATACTCAATTTGAATATGCTTAAAGTATGTATAATGGATAATTCATTAATGTATTTATGAATACTAGTATTAAATTATGTAGACTTTTTCAGAAATGTACTTCAGATGATATACCACATTTTTTGTATTGTTAGATACTGACATGTACTTTCTTCAACTTCTCTTTCACAATTAATGATACTGACTTTTACCTTAAACTTAGTGGCTACTCTTTTTCTGATTTATTGTACTAATTCACATCAATGGAAGCATCAATGAGCTGGTAGTTGATTAGTGACTGATATTAGTCCTTCCTTCTTATTCTGGGAATGATTTCCCATGTAAAAGGGGAAACAGGTTGATTCATTGAAATTATTGCATTTAATATCTTGCACCAAAAGCCTGGGAGAATGAGTTACAACTAAGGACAGGCATCTTCATCTTGCCTGTGATAATTCATAAGTCACTGACATGGTTCAGAATTGAGTGCCATGCAGCTTTTTTTTTTTTTTTATGTATTAGTTCATTTCACCTGTAAGAATTGATAGGATAATGGAAAGTAAAATTAGTAATGAAAAATAGGGTAAAATTGGAGCAGAGGCTGGGTAGAATTAAAAACAAGATAAGAAGGTCTCTGTATGTAGCCAGAGAATAGAGAGAACGGAAGAAAAACAGCAGTAGAAATGTCAACTTTAAACCTATACACAGGGAAGAAAAGAATGGTGATGTCAAATAACTAAGTTACATCACAGACGTTCTAGGATGAGTAGCTCATTCTTACAAGAAATTGTAGTCTGTGACGTTTGCCATATTCTAGTAACAACTACTACACTTAGAAGTAAAGCTGGCACAGAACTAAGCCTTTGAAAGTTGGAGTTCCATCCTTCTGCCAAATATTACTGCCTAGCTTTGATCAAAATATTTTTCTGTCTCTTAATTCTTCATTTATGAAAGAGGATTAAAATAATTCTTCTGCTTAGAAAGGGTAATGAGGTCAAATCCACTAATACGTGGTTCAGACACTATTTAAGCCCTCTTGCTGAACAATTTCTTCCTAGCACATTCACATTGTGTAGGACTTTTCACATCACATACAATTCAGTGCTTGTATGCTAGCCAGCCTCTCCACACCCCACCACTGACATAGCAGGCATGAGGCAAGCATGGTGTTGAATGTGCCATTGTCTGGTTCAATTGTCTGTCCTGTGTGTGGCCTCTCCCTGGTTCTTGTGCAAAGTTAAGCCTATCCAAACCCAGGAAAAACCTGAAGTCAGAACATGAATTTAATATCAGAACACGCCAGGAAGAACGCACTTCCTTGTGACTTGTGCTTGTGTAGATCTAAAATAATTATATTGAAATCAAATAAATCATACTAATATAGACCTGATCTCTACTCTCAATCATTACAGAATCACAGAATCACAGAATCACCAAGACTGGAAAAGACCCCCAGAATCATCAAGTCCAGCCTATGACCCAATACACCAAAACATCTAAACCATGCCACTCAGTGCCACATCCAATCTTCTCTTGAACACCTCCAGGGATGGTGACTCCACCACCTCCCTGGGCAGCCCATTCCAGAGCCCAATCACCCTCTGCATGAGGAAGTGCTTCCTAACGTTCAGTCTAACCCTCCCCTGCTGCAACTTCAAGCCATGGCCTCTTGTCCTGTCACTAGCTGCCATGGAGAAGAGCCCAACCCCTACCTGACTACAACTTCCCTTCAGGTAGTTGTAGAGGGCAATAAGGTCCCCCCTGAGTCTTCTCTTCTTCAGGCTGAACAGTCCCAGTTCCCTCAGCCTTTCCCCATATGGCTTCCCCTCCAGCCCCTTCACCAGTCTCGTTGCCACCAGTCTCGTTAGTCACTGAAGTATATGGATTTTTAAAATTACTTCGTTTTATCCAGAAACCATCTTACAACTGAACTAAGTTTACCACCCATTGCTTTCTGTTACTGGTCACACCTGAAGTGCAGAGTGTTTTGTTGTCGGGCAGAGACCTGTTCCCATTGATCCTGTTCTTGGGGATTGCCACAAGAAGGCTGGGGGGTTGTTCTAGTGGAGATCAATCTGTGAAAGTAATCAATTTCCCTCTCACTCTCCCTGATACTTCTCAGCCTGCTCACCTCTTCTCTGAGCTCCATCACTTCATCTTGGAGCTGTGCCATTTGGCAGAGCAGGTCTGTAACCTGCTCACACCACACACAGCCATAATCACCATTGCCTCCTGTTGCCACTGAAAGGCTGTGACGTTCTTCACAGCCTGTAACCTGAATGCCAATATCCATTTTGGTGGGTACTGGAAGGACAGCCCTTTTCCTTCGAGTAGCTACCATAATTAAGGGAAAGAGAGGGGAAAAANGGGGGGGGGGGGAGCATGCACTCTGTGAAGGCTTTTAAAGCTGCCACCTTCAGTACTGCCCTGCCCATGATGAGTCACAGCTCTGGCTCGCAGGACAGCTGCTGAATAGCATATGAGAGGTTTCATTAGCATTCCAAGACCTAGGTTTATAAATGTGCTAAGAATGCACTCAGATTTTGTTACACCCCTCTCAAAATACTAAATTTATCCTCCCTAGCAGTAAATACAAACTTCTGATTCTAAACACAAGGTTTACAGGCATTTTCCAACCACCCTAAATAAAAATATAAGCTAAAATACAGACCTTTTTTAATCGTGAGTGAACTTGCAGAGTTTCAGCATATTGCCTGAGGAGCAAAATTCAGCTACAGTATTCTAATAAAAGAAAGCATAAGATGAAAAGCAAATTATATCAGGATGAAAACAGTTACTTGGAGAGGAGGGAATTCTGTAAGCATGTTAAATGATAACAAAGGACTCAAAGGAACCCCTTTATAAAATAAGAGGATTGCATTATGACAAAGATTTTGCTGAATTTACGTTGGAGAAGCTTGGAATAATCTTAGATGTTTCAGAAAATGCTGTTTCTTTGCCACCTTACCTGGGCAATTGTGAGCTGTATAAAAGGTCATTCAGTAAAAAAGAGCCAAATCAAAGATGGTGATGTGAAAAGGGGCTACAGGAACAATACAGATGAGTAGAAATAGTGGACAAAAAGAATTAATGACAACCCTATTACTTCACAACTGTATTTGAAGGAACTAAACTATATCAACCACAGCATCTCCTGCTCAATGGACTTGATAGGAGTTACCAGACATGACTCTGCCTGTGGTTGTGAAAAAAAGTAAATGTTCTGCAGGAAAATCAAAGTAACTTCACCTTCCAACCCAATTTGGGAGCATGCTACTAAGAATTTACTGTCACTCAAAAGGTTCCAATGCCCATCTGTTCCAAGTACAATTCTTAACTATTATTCAGCTACTCTATAAACCCAGTGTACAGTTAAGCTTTAATGATAAGTTTAACAGTTGCTAATAACTTATTTATGGTCTTTAAATGTATTCCTTGAAAAAAAAATCCTGAGAAGTTCTGAGGAAGAGGTATATATCTTTCTTTCCTGTTTCATTTTGAGAAACACATCTGTAATGACTAAAACTTTATGAATGATATGAAGAGTCCTGGGTGTTTAAATGAACCTGCTTGGGCAAGACATTTTCATCAATGTTTATAAAGGTAAATTCTACTGTGTTACAAGAGGCATTTGTGCAGGATTCCACCAACCTTCAAATTTCGTCTCACCCAGGTGGCTCAGCTCTGCTATGCTTTTCTATATTCAATATGAAGGAAGATACTGGCATAAGTGTTTTCCCCAGCTTTTAAACCTTTTTCAAAGAAATAACCTTTTCAAGTAAGGGTTTGATATCGATCTTCTACCTATGCTTTCAGCTAGTTCAATTACTAACATATACTTAAATCTCAAAGTAAAAGATTGTATTTTCTCTTATTTTTATCTGGGAAAAAACAGATTTTGGAGGTTTTTGATGACATATTTGAAATCAAGACATCATTATGGTTTTCATAGATGCTTAAAGGAGAAACTTTATTTAATTTAGTACTGTTGTTATCTTCTGTACCCTATATTGATTAGTAAGATATCTAGTAAAGGATTTGTACAATTCACCTGCGATATCTAAGCCTAAGAGATATTTGTTCTTTTTCCCTGCTTTAGTTGCAGACTTTCATTTGATTTTAGCAAGTGAGATAGAAATTATCACACTCTTTAGCTGGTAATTAATTCAGCCTTTTTGCCTATGCAAAAATCACAGAAACCTGAGCTGGAATTGAACCTCTGGAGATCACCTAGTACAATCTCCTCCTTGAAGTATGAATACTACTTTTGTCTGCAGTAGTACTATATGATGAAATCTTGAAAACCTTGATGAATAGGCTTTGACTTTTTAGCTGAAGATGCATGCTACAAAAAGGAAAACTACAGACAGAGAAGGTCTACCTGAGCTAAAGACCACACAGCTGGTACAAAGACAACTAGGTATAACCTGGCCATGAGAAATGCAGGCCTGAAATTCAAACGGAATTTAGGCTAGCTGTCAGAAGACATGAGTGATTTAATGACAAAAGAGATTATTTTCTGCATAAGAATGGAGAAAAGGTAAGATTTTTTGGGAAACATTCCAAGATCACAGAAGGGATTTTGTTATTTTTTTAAGAAAGAAAATAGTGAGGTGATTCTCTTTATCAGCAGGGGTGTAGATATCCAACTTAGTAGTGACATCAAGTGTCTCTGTTCTTGTCTTTGCTGTCACGTTTGGTAAAACAAATATTATTCTTCATTAGTTTGTTTATTTTGTACTTGTTTCTTTATTGGGTTTAATTTAGCAAAGATTGCATTTGAAGGAAGAAAATTATTTCCATAATTATAATTTAATAAAAAGTAATTGCTGTTAAGATAATTACTTCAGGTAGAAGATAATGTAAGAGAAAGCAACAACAACAGGAAAAAAACCAAATAATCTAGGAACAGGTTTTATTTCAAAAAGATCAAGAGGATGCTGGTTTTAATTATGATAAATATTTTAGCATCTGACCCTCATCTATTTTTACAGTTTGTGGGAGCTTATATTAACCATAAGCGAAAGGAAACATTTGGGTGAATTAAAAGAGAAATATTGCACAACCTAAAAAACGTCTGTCCTGATGAGCTGAACATAAAACATGCTCAGTCACTGGAACATAATTATTTATATATTACTGTTGAACTGCCCAGATAGATCCTGGAATGCTCTAGCCCAGGCTGACCAGCACAGTCCCAAACAACTCTTGAGAGCTGTTCAGTAGGTGGAAGGAACCAGACACTGTTTCCAAAAGGCAGGTAGTATGTTGACTCTATTCTAATGCTAAAAACCAGTTACATGGGTAAAAACAATTTAACAGCATGGAAAATTTGTCACCAATTCCAGGGAACAGCCTCAATGTGATTTAATTTACTGATGTAGCCTCCATGTCAGACATCCATGACATTCAGTATTTGCATTTGACTATTTTTCTGGACATGTTGAAAAGACCTGAAATCCCAGGTGGGTTGGTTGCCTACTAGAGCACCTTGCTGTACTAGAAAATGTTTATATTCTTTCTAGAATACATATCCACACAGATGGACACAAACAGCCAGTGGAAAGAAAACTGACTGTTGCACTATCCATCTGCTGCTTTTATGAAAGCTGTGCTGCCAGCACTGCCTGAATTTTACTTGGGAAAGACGATATGCTTCTCCCAAAGAAAACTCAAAGAGCAGCAGCTTCAAAGCAAACACTTAAGTTTGGAACATCTCTTTCTTGTACGAGGAAGAGATCTCATCTAAAAGTCTCAGGAACTGCTTTGACTCTCTGCTCTCCAGAGAAATTGCAAAGAAATATTTGGACTATTTTTGATGCTTAGTATTGCCCAACAGAAGCACACAGAAGCCGAGTCAAATTTGTCCCTAGCACAATCTTGAGAGACTTTCAATACAAACTAAACTAGAATCAGGTAAAGCACTGGAACTTTTGCACAAGTCCAAGCTGGACTAATACCTCATTCTCACAATCCAGATTTAGACACAAATGTTCATCTGAAGGATAAGCCTGCTATATCTATGCTTCATTTCAACATCAACCTTATTTTCTTCTCTGTTAATTTGTGGAGAATGCTCCTTCAGCTGGAGGCATGTTTGACTTGAGTGAAGATAACAAAGAAGTGCTAATGTTTCAGTTCAAGTAGATCTTAAAGTACAGGACTCACATGTACATCATTTTTATTTTTACTCTGCAGTTTTGCTGGTGGTTTGCAGGTACACAGCAAGCCCAACCACTTTAAGTGACATGTAGTGACATCACACTTCCACTCTGCATTAGAATGATAGAATGGCTTGGGTTGAAAGGGACCTGCAGAGGTCATCTAGTCCAATCCCCCTGCACTGGGCAGGGACATCCCCAACTAGATCAGGTTGCCCAGAGCCCTGGCGAGCCTCACCTTGAATGCCTCCAGGGATGGGGCCTCAACCACCTCCTTGGGCAACCTGTTCCAGTGTTCCACCTTCTTTCTAATGTCCATTTTAAATCCACTCCTCTCCAATTTAAAACCATTGCCCCTTGTCCTTTCACTCCAGGCCTTTGCAAACAGGCCCTCTCCAGCCTTCTTGGAAGTTCCTTTTAGGTACTGGAAGGTAACCAGTAGGTCCCCCCAAAGCCTTCTCTTGTCCAGGCTGAACAATCCCAGCTCCCTCAGCCTGTCTTCAGAGGAGAGGTGTTCCAGCCCCTTGGTCATTTTTGTGGCCCTCCTCTGGACCCACTCCATCAGGTCCATGTCCTTTCTGTATTGAGGGCTCCAGAACTGGACACAGTATTCCAGATGAGGTCTCACCAGAGCAGAGTAAAGTGGCAGAATCACCTCTCTGGATCTGCTGGCCATGCTTCTTTTGATGCAGCCCAGGATGCGATTAGCTTTCCGGGCTGCCAGTGTGCACTGTTTGCTCATGTCGAGATTCTTGCCCACCAGCACCCCAAGTTCTTTTCTGCAGGGCTGCTCTCCATCATGTCATCCCCTAGTCTGCATTGATAGTTGGGATTGTTCCGACCCAGGTGTAGGACCCTGCACTTGGTCTTGTTGAAGCTCATGAGGTTCACCTGGGCCCACCTCTCCAGCTAGTCCAGGTCCTTCTGGATGACATCTCACCCCTCCAACTTATCAACAGAACCCCATAGCTTGGTGTCATCTGCACACTTGCTGATGGTGCACTCAATGTTGCTGTCGATACCGTTTATAAAAATATTAAACAGTACAGGCCCCAGTACAGAGCCCTGAGGGACACCACTTGTCACTGATCTCCAGCTGGACTATGAGCCATTGACCATTACACTCTTGATGCGACCATCCAGCCACTTCCTTATCCACTGAACAGTCCATCCATCACATCCATAGCTCTCTAACTTGGCCAATACAATGTTGTGGGGAACCGTGTCAAAGGACATGCAGAAGTCCGGATGGATCACATCTGCAGGTTGTCTCTTGTCCACTAAAGTAGTTACACTATCGTAGGAAGCCACTAGGTTTGTCAAACAGGATTTACCCATAGTGAAGCCATGCTGACTGTCTCTGATCACCTCCCTACCCTCCATGTGCCTTATCAGACCTTCTAGGAGAATCTGCTTCATGATTTTCCCAGGCACAGAGGTGAGGCTAACAGGTCGGTAGTTCTCAGGGTCCTCCTTTACACCCTTTTTTAAACTGGGTGTAACATGCCCCTTCTTCCAGTCAATAGGGACTTCACCTGACTGCCAGGACTTCTCAAATATTATTGAGAGTGGCTTGGCAACTACATCAGACAATTCTTTTAGGACTCTGGGGTGCATCACGAACCTGATTTTCACATACATTAGGAGGGACTTCACTGTCTTGGTCCCCACCTTGTGGTTTTTTAACTTGGGAGGTGTTGGGAGAGAGGTTGCCAGTGAAGACGGAAGAAAAAAAGTTGTTGAGAACATCAGCCTTCTCCTCATCTGTTGATATTAGTTCTCCATTCTTGCTCTTCAGGGGGGAATGTTTTCTTTGACCATCCTTTTTTCATTGATGTACCTGTAGAATCCTTTCTTGTTATTCTTTGTATCCTTTGCTAAGTTGAGTTCTAGCTGTGCTTTAGCCTTCCTGACTTCATCTCTACACCATCAGGCAGCATCCCTATATTCTTTCCAAGATCCTTGTCCCTGCTTCCACTGCCTGTGTAGCTCCTTCTTGCTTTTTAATATGACCATCAGCTTTTTAATTACCTGGAAAACCAGACCCTCTGCAGAAGTGGCAGTATCACCCACAGTAGGAACACACCAAATCCAATCCATCCAGTGTTGTTACCATGCTCCTCCCTCATACGAACTTCCCTGTGCACTTTGAATTCTTGTATCCAGAGGGAAAGAAAACAAGGGCTTTGCTTCAGCTCTGCAGCATTTTTGTATACGTATGTGAATCTGCTTCTACTTCTGAAAAAACATGCATTCTTTGGAAACTCCTCTTTTGTAAATTTCATGGAATTTTGATAGACTTTTACCTTAAAGGTACAATAGTTCTTCCCGGCACAGTCTGAAAACCACTTGGGGTCTTCTGTGGCCCCTGGTGCCATAACTGTGTCAATAGCAGATGGAGCTAAATACTGTTTATTTCAAATCATTAGAAACAAAGAGCTATTATTGTCTTTTTTGAAAATCAAAATTAGTTCCATGTAATTTTGCAAAATAAACTATCAAGATCTATATTCTATTGATGTAAAAGTAGAAAAAAATATTACTAGGAAAGTAAAAATATTATTTTCTCTTATTCTATACTGAGGAAACAGTTGAAGAGCTATATTTTGTGCTTTCATCTGAAAAGAATTTTTTAGCATCACTGGATAGATGAAATATCATTAATTTTATTTACAGTTTCTCCAAAATAGTTTCAATTGTTTTGAGTGAGATATGTAATAGGGTTTCTTGGAATGCATAGGAACTGCTGGTAAGATATGCCCTTTCTGCGAAGATTTCCTTAACTTCAGAAAAAAAAAGATACTTGTGTATTTGAAATTTCCTTAGCTTTACATTTTTTTATGTGCCAACTTTCTGGTATCAAAGCAGTTATGCAGCTAGTCTCAAGTCCTGACTTGGAGGACTCTGTGATTTATAGGAATTACTCATGAAACAGAAAATCTAGGGAGCTTCAGTTGCTGGGTTTCCTGTGCCCTAGAAAGTTAGAGATAACTCACTAACTTTCATTTCAAATAATAACGCAACTATCAATGCTCTTTTTTTATAATATGTTATGGTTTGGATGAAATAACGATACTTGTGGACTGGAAAAGGCAAAGTTTAACTATTTTAATAGAAAGCAACGGCAGCAGACAAATATATACAAGCAAAGATACAGACCCAGCACCAAGATCCAAACCTCCCACCTTCCCTCCTGGTCGCTGTATTACCACAGCCAAACTCCCCTGAAAGGGAGAGGAAGGAAAGGGAGGAAGCTGGTCCCCGGAGGCCTGGACTCAGAAGCGGCGAAAGCAGCAAAGCTGGGGCACCAAGCAGGGCTGCAAGGGAGGTGAAGAAGAAGAGAGCAAGAGAGGGGACAGCCCCCTAAACTTATACAGAGCATGACATGTATGAAATGGAATACTCAGTTGGTCAGTTTGGGGTCACCTGCCTTGCCTGTTTCTTTCCTATAGGTGAGGACTCTCACCCTGCACCCCCCTGACTTCTCAGTAGAGCCACAGAAGGTTTACATTCCAATTCTCAGGCTGTAACCCAAACATTCAGGCTTAAGCTGATAATGTTTTTTAAAACATACTGCCAGCTTTCAGAGGACTTTTAAAGGAACCCTGGCTAGAAGCAATACCATCTTCGCAGAATTAATTCTGCTCTAGCCCAAACCAGGACATAATGCAAAACAAAAAAAGTCCCCAAAGTGCTTAGCATAGGTAAATTATACTGTTGTTCCAACATTTATGGTGTTATTAATACTTACATGAGTATAGTAGAGCATATATTCCGTTCGCATAATTTTAATTTTATACTAATATTTTTTGCCTTTGAGAATGTTGCTTTATCCAAAGCAGAGATTTTTAACTGAGCTGCTATGCCCTAGACACACAAGACAACTATACTGTTCTTTACTGAATTTGCTTGAATGACAAATTCCATGGAGTAGATGGAAGGGTCCTACACCTGGGTCAGAACAATCCCCACTATCAAGAAAGGCTGGGGGATGAGATGATGGAGAGCAGCCCTGCAGAAAAGGACTTGGGGGTCCTGGTGGATGAGAAGCTGGACATGAGCAAACAGTGCACACTGGCAGACCAGAAGGCTAATCGCATCCTGGGCTGCATCAAAAGAAGCGTGATCCAGAGAGGTGATTNGGGTCTTCAATTCTTATTTGAACTGTAGTGAATCACATTATTCCTCTGAGCTTAACTGTGGTACCATGGATGAAGAAAGTCCTTCAATTTTTTTGTTTCATGCTTAAAGATGCAGTATCAGTGTATACAGCTTGAATAACTGGTGTTTAAATGCACACTTAACTTACACAGGTATAAGTTTGATTTTTCTAGCCAGTTGTTTTTGGCTGCAACAAAGTTTGAAAAGGCTTTTCTTTCAACAACTTGCTTTCTGACTATATTCTGTGAATCACGGGGAAAATTAAAGATTTTCATCTGTTTCTTGCAAGTTGCCATGTCATTGTTTTGTAAAATCTTAATCAAAACTTCAAACACTTAAGGAAAGAAAAAGAAAACCATGGTTTTCAACTGCATGTCCTCATTGTTTTATGGTTTATTGAATTTCTGTTTAATTGTTCATATGGAAGGGCTCTTACATTTTTCTTAATTAAAGAAGTTGTGATATACTTTGGGGACAATTGTAGCAACTTCAGTGGAGTTGACTGAGTCTTGGTCAGTACAGAATTTTGTCTTGTGTTTGCAAACTTTGTACACTCTCCCTTTAGGATACCAGGAACCAGGGACATCACAGACAACTGAGAACAGGACCTCCCAAACTTCTACTCATCCTCTCTGCAAGTTACCTCCTCAAAACTAAAATCTAATTAACAACTCTACAGAAACTTTATTTTTCCCCACAGAAGTATAGAGTGCTTTGGGTTGGAAGGGAACTTTAAATGTTGTCTAGTCCAAACCCCTGCAGTGATCAGGGACCTCTTTTACTAGATCAGGTTGCTCAGAGCCCCATGAAACCTAACCTTGAATCAATGAAACACACATAATATTTCCATAGCCAGAAGTAGAAATCATCGCAAGTAGTCAATATGGCTTCACCAAGAGGAAGACACATTTGATTAACTTGATAAAATTATACAATGAAATGACTTGCCTGGTAGATAAGGGGAGAGAAGTGGATGTTGTTGACCAAGACTTTGTAAGGCTTTTGACAGCATCTCCCACAAGATCGTCATAGATAAGTTGTTGATGTATGGGCTGGATAAACAGACAGTGAGATGGATTGAGAACTGGCTGAATGGCCTGGCCCAGAGAATGGCAGCCAGTGGTATGAAGTCTAGCTGGCGGCTAGACTTGCTGTGTTCCGTAGAGGTCAATACCAGGTCCAGTCCTGTTCAACATCTTCATTAGTGATTTAGTTAATAGGGCCGAATCTACCTCAGCAAGTTTGCAGATGATGCAAAACTGGGAGGATTGGCTTATATGCCATGGGGTTGTGCTACTGTCCAGAGCGCACTTGACAGGCTGGAGAAATGAAAAATGCTGACGGGGCCTCATGAAGTTCAGCAACGAGAAGTGTAAAGTCCTGCATCTAGGGAGGAGCAATCCCAGGCACCAGTAAATGCTGGAAGCCACTCAGCAGAAAAGCAGTTTAGCAGAATAGGGCCTGGTGAACACCAAGTTGAATATAAATCAGCAATGGGACCTTGCAGCAAAGAAGGCAAATGGTGTCCAAAGCAGCATGAAGAAAAGCACTTCCAACAGGTCAGTGGAGGGGATCCTCCCCTCTGCTTAGCACTGGTGAGGTCACATCTGGAGTGCGTATCTCCATAGCAAGAAGTAGAAATCATTCTGTGATTCACAGATGTTACCTTTTGGACACACAGGTTTAATTTCTTTCCAGTGGAGAGTTTTGGAAGAGACCCACACTCACTGTTGTCTGTGGGTCCAATTCAGGAAGAGTTCCTGTAAGGAAATGCAGATAAAGGCTGCTGTGCCATAGCACTCAACTGCCCTTTCTCTCCTTCCTCCTTGCACCCAAGCTTCATCACCTGTTCAGGTGAACTTGTGTAATCAGAAAAGGTGTAACTATTAAGTCCTAAAGTGTCAAATTTTTCTTTCAGTCAGAATCTGTCCATTGACACAGTTAACTTGAGACTCTGTTCATACACTGCCTGGTTCCTCCTTTATACTTGTTTAGGTTGTTTTATTCTTTCTGTGTGGCGTATCCTGGAAGTAAACTGTCTCTGATGTATTCAAAGGATACAGAATCATAACTTCATACTTAACTTGCATAGGAAAAAGGAATTTGCATTCAAATAAGTATTTTATCTTTTGATGTATAATAAGGTTTTAACTTCCATTTGCCTAATTAATTCCCAACAAATTTCTATTCTCACCGATTCTTCAGCTGATTCTTCAGTTACCCAGCCACATAATCTTTCCTGTGTGCTCAGTTACATGAACAAGTTTTAGAAAAGTAGTCTTACTGTCACAGATGAAGATTTTTTTTCTCTGATTTGTTTTTCTTCCAAGTAAGCACATAGTTAAACATCAAAGCATGTTATTGATACCACATTCATAACTGGTATGGAAATGATTAAATGTGCCATTAAAATTAGTAGTTTCCTAGTCTGTATTTTAACCATGCAGCACTTTGGCTGTTTCTTGCAGACTTCATAACTAGTGTCGTGGTTACTGCAAGAACTCCCAATTCCCTATGTACTGGGCATAACTGAAATTTCAGAAAAGCTCTGCACCTTCATTTCAAGCAAGTATGCCTCTCTTACATTTGCCCCAGTGATGCAGGCCAAGAACAACAAAAGCACCTGCAGTACCCACAGACATTGGTTGCTTTTATTAGTCTACAGTCTTTCCCCGCAAAAAGTGGTTTCCTTGCAGGGGGCTCACACGCATGCTTGAGCGTGATTACCATAAACAGAACAGGTGTTTAGGAAAAGAAGACAAAATACGGTACTCTGACATTCATGTGTGACTGTTAAGATGTTCTCTGTATATTGCTGCTTACTTCATTTTGTCCTGATAATGTGTTTTCACTCTGACATATGCTTCTAAGAGTCATTGTAAGGCAGCTTGAAAAGGAAGGAATGCAGCTCCATTTCCCCATTGGGTAGCTTGACTGCACAGATAGCAATATCTGATCCTCTTGTGTAACTGCTAAGATTATAGATCCACCTTCTACAAGATTTACTCCTACGAAACAACTGAAGAGTTCTTTGACCTGAGCAAGGAGCTGACCTCAGAGCTCTGCATGGAATAGAATAGAATAGAATAGAATAGAATAGAATAGAATAGAATAGAATAGAATAGAATAGAATAGAATAGAATAGAATAGAACAGCTTTCCAGTCGGAAGGAACCAAAATGCAAGATTGCTTCCAAGCAAAGAGGTATTGCTTACTCTACAGATCTACATCTTTTCCTCTATGCCTCAATTCCTAAATGGTGTAGAGCCATTTTCTTGTTCTAAGCTCCTGACCAGACGCTTGTTTATTGCAGGGGCTGGGGTTTCTGCAATTATCTGCAGTTAACCAAGGTTCAGGCTTCACCAGCACGTTTAGTGTAGATGGTTGTAATACTCTGTCATTAATCTTTTCAAAATAGCATTACTGTTGCTAGCACAGTTTTGAGATCACTAAATAAGATGTGTGAAAAATCATACCCAGACTACAGTAAATAAATACTGTGCAAAGAAACATGTAAGATTTACAGAGGAATCCAGTAAAACATGGAAAGTACAAGAAGGAAAGGGAGGAGAACATAAAGATGCAATGGGAAGTGAAAAAATAAAACATAAGTCAAGAAAGGAATACAATTTTCTCAAAAATTACTAGAGATTTTAAAAATGTTCAGACTTGGCTGTTTGAACTTTAAGGTAATAAAAGGACCTTGATTTCATGGGAAAGTATTTACTCATTCTTGAAAACTGGCTTTAAGTTTACTTCTGGTTTAATAAAAATTACAAGGCGAGTAAAATCACTTCCCATTTTTGAGCTATGGAACCCTAAATTTTTCTCTAAAATGAAGAGATGCTGCATAAAATATAATAAGGAAATAGGAAATTATTAGGTATAAAAATATAGAAGGAGAGAGAAAATAAACAGATAATACAACAGGATTTTAAAGATCATCTATGTACCTCTACACAGAAGGAAGTTGTAAAGGAAGATCAGTAACACATATTTAATTATGGAGAAATTACATTTTTATTTTTACATATTTTGCCCTTGATTTCTACAGAGTAACCATTAATCTGTACCATCCTTAACCTACAAGTAAACTAAGTGCTAATCTATTATTTCCAGTCAGGGATCACAGACTACATGCAGGCTCTTAGTTCTGAGAATATATTGAGCATTATTCATTTATAAACAGCGAGTAGAGATATTGATCATCTTTTACATTTCATTGGCCTTTATGATTTGTTTTCCTAGAGGGCTAACACATTTAATGTCAGCCAAGATGTATTTTCACTGTGAAGCAGATTGCAAGCCCTATTTTACCAGCAAATGTACTAATCTTGTCCTTTGGCAACCAATAAAAGCACTTGCTCCTGTATCTAAATACTCCTATGGGCAGCCAAAGTCAATATTTAGGACATAGATTGCTGATTGGCTTATTCACAGTGCTTTCTCAGGCTTTCCAGTAAGCTTGAGAGACACAGGAGCAGTGCAACTCAAAAAAACAAATGAATATAGAAAAAAGGGGTTTATTTTTATAACAACATTTGCTAGCTGCCTCTTCAGATAAGAAACTGTGTAGCCCAATGTGTGTGCTGGCCAGCCTCCAAATCACACCATGGATCCTTGGACTTGATCCCAGAATTGGAATTTGAGCAGAGGATGCCTGGAAAGGACAAGCTGCTGGCCTTCCAAGAGGAGAACCTACTCTGTTTGGGGCAAGGAGAGTTGATGCTTAACGTGAGAAAATGTGCAGGTGGTGCCCCTGAAAGGCATTTACAGCTTACGGTGGTAAAATATTAATAGGTCATCTTCCTCCTCTATTAGATACAACTTCCCCTACAGTATCACAAAATGCACATATAAGGCAACTTTCTTTCTTCACACAAATCTCGCAAGCCTCGAAGTGCCAGGGAACGAATGTTGGCATGTCTTCACTGTATTTAGGTGTCATCTACAAAGCTTCAACATGCAGTGTGCCAAGGCTTTCAATCTGAGAAAACCACCAACACTTTTGAACCACATTAAGGCTCCATCCATTTCTTGAGAAGATAAACGAACTGAAATGACATAAAAAATAAGTATACAGGGATAACAAAAATTTAACTGCATTTGGTGCTATGTAGAAGTAATAGAGCAGTTGGAGAAGAGAAACCCTTCTTAACAGCTGTGCACATTAAACTTCCAGCTGCAGAGGGAGAGAAACGTTCAGTCTAGGGTAATAAAAATAATCAGACAAAGATAATGTTAAAGAAAACATATTGGGGTTTGGTCCCAAATTAGATGATGTTCTTAAAGGTTAACTGCGGTGGGTACGACTAAGGAATCAGCGCTCATACTTGAAACTATAGTTGCTGTATTTTCTTATGCTAAAACCTAGACTAGAGAAAAAGCCTGTGCTGATCACTGGAAAATGCCAAAAATTTCCCACATTAGGAGCATTTTCAAAGCTTTTGAATCTCTCTGTCAAAAAAAAAAAAAAAGAAAAAGAAAAAAAGAGGATCACCATTGCACTAAAGAGTAAGTTCTACTTTCAGCACAGCAATAAGACAATTGAGTTTGGGTAGACACACAAAGATCCTCAGTACATATCACTGAGTTGATCTTTCAGCTGTAGGAACTAATCTCCACATTCCCATTGTAAGTCATACCTCCTCAATCCCTCCTTCACTTTCTTTTGCAACAGTTGGCATAGCTCTTAGGCTCATCTAAGTTGCTGGCCCAAGAAACAACTCCAGCCCTTCCCTGACTTTATAATACAGGACAGGGGCAGCACTAATTTCTCCTTTCCCCATCTTGTCTCAGACAAAATATTTTCCTTACAAAGAAATTAAAGTGATTTAGCCAGAGATTCATCACCATGGCCCACATCAGCTAGGTCACAGGCCTGGATTTTCAAGGAAGACAAACTACTGAGAGGATTAACATCCAGCACTCCAGCTTGATACTATTTCAGTCACCAACCCTCTAAGAAACAGTTTGTAATCCACCTCACAGTTCTCAATCCATCATGCCATCAATACCTGCTTCAGTGGTGATCTTTGTTAAGGAAGGGAAACAAATACAGTGTCAAAAGATAGCATGGGACAGTTTATTGCCTTATGGGGATTAAATGATAGTATCTGTAGGTTGCCTCCTCTGTTTCATATCAGCACTTAACAGTATTTATATTATCTCTCCCCATTATGCTATGCTAACTATGCAGTACATAAATTGACAGCACACTTTGGCCTACTTTGTTTAGTATCTTTAAAGCCTCAGATTGATCATTGTTGATGAGACCTATTCTAGAGTCATACAACTCCAAAAGAGGTCACCAAATAGCACTAAAGTAGGAGAAAAAATATTGGTTTCATTTGGGGTTTTTGATGTAGATGAGAGCAGTGCAAAGAGAATTGAAGAATATTACCAGAACAAAGGAAATTATTCAAGGAATATTAATTGAAAATAAATAGATCAAGGAAAAGTTCATTGTTGTCAGCAAGTATTTCTCATTTATAGGAATTCATGAAGTATTTCAGACTGTCAGTAATGTCACACTTTGGCTCAGTCTGAAAATCACTTGGGGTCTCCTACGGCCCCTGGTGAGATAACTGTGCTGACAGAAGAGGGAATATTAAGCTTATTACCCATGGTAAAGTGTGGGGAGTGAAACCCATGTTCCTATAATCCTTGTGGGTGGCAGAAAAGTAAGGAGTGAATGGCTTGCCCTAATCATTTTGAGTTGGAAAGAAGCCTGTGCACCTTTATGCGGTTGCGAGCTATACTGGTGATGGTATATGTCTTTGGTAGGGTCTCCCATGTCAGACAGGTCTAAACTGAAAGATCAGATAGTATATGTCCATGGGCAGGATGAGCCCATTAGCTTTCTGGCAGTCATCCTAGGAGAAGGACAACTCTAATTCCAAATCCAGGCAGATGGAGCTCATTTAGCCCTGTAAGGCCTTCCATCTAAGAGGACACTCTAATTAAACCTACGTCCTATGGACCTCGCTGCCAGTGTCCAAGCTTGCTAGGCCCTGACAGATGAACCTTAGGATTAAAGGGTGGGTCCAGGTCTGCGCATGCTGTGTCTCACCTAAAAAATACATTGCGTAGGCTCTAGGGTGATATCTACATTTGGAAAGCCCTGTAGCGATGGGTGAAGGTTGAAACAGCAGGTGATAAGATGCACTGGAAGCTGCAGACCCAACCCTGCATGCAGGCGGTTCAGGACATTGGTCACTAGAGACTGACCCCGGACATGACAGTCTCTTTTGGCAGCATCCTTAATGACCAAGCAGCCTTTTCAAGGAGAGCACTGCTTGCTTCTTTCAGAGAAGGGCCTAGAAAAGGTGGCCTAAACAAAGCTCATCTCCCTCTTCACCTGGTTGGTTAACAGCAGCCAATGGGCATCTTCCTATAATGCGATCATACAAAGATTAAGAGACAAAGGCATACACCTGCCTTCAAAGGTGTACCTAAATTAATTCTCTCTTGTTGGAATATCAGAACCATGCTTGATACTGTGGATAGTGGACGTTCTGATTGTTGCTCTGCCCTAATTGCCTATGAACTATCACGTCTTAACATCGACATTGCTGCTCTTAGTGAGGTTCATTTCCACAAGGAAGGCAGCCTCAGAGAACATGGTGCCGGTTACACACTTTTTGGTCAGGTAAACCTAGAACTGAAAGGCATCTTTCAGGGGTTGGTTTCATGATTAAAAACTCTATTGTTTCTAGACTTGAAAGTCTGCCAATGGGTCATTCTGATCATATTATCTCCTTACGCCTTCCACTACACAATAAGCAACATGTTGTCCTCTTTAGTATATATGCTCCAACTCTCCAAGCTGACCCTGCCGAAAAAGATAAATTTTACAACAACCTGCGCTGCCTTATTCAAAAGGTTCCTGTAGATGATAAGATCATTATCCTTGGTGATTTCAATGCCAGAGTAGGAAAGAATTTTGAAGCCTGGAAAGGAGTATTA
>VWZO01014620.1:0-11140 GCA_013396975.1 Bucco capensis
CAGGCTGAACAATACCAGCTCCCTCAGCCTGCACTCATAGGAGAGGGATTCCAGCCCCCTGATCATTTTTGTGGCCCTCGTCTGGACCTGCTCCATCAGGTCCATGTCCTTTCTGTATTGAGGGCTCCAGAACTGGACACAGTATTCCAGATGAGGTCTCACCAGAGCAGAGGAAAGTGNTTCCAGATGAGGTCTCACCAGAGCAGAGGAAAGTGGCAGAATCACCTCTCTCAATCTGATGGCCACGCTTCTTCTGATGTAGCCCAGGATGCGATTGGCCTTCTGGGTTGCCAGCGTGCACTGTTTCTCATGTCCAGCTTCTCGTCCATCAGCACTCCCAAGTCCTTTTCTGCAGGGCAGAACATCTATGACTCCGTAAAATTATGATGGGTATTTTTTCTAATTTACTAAGCAAAACTTTACATTTCCCTCAAGAAAGGTAAGATTAAATTAATTTCCTTTTAAATTTTGAAGTAAAATCAAATTAATTTATAATATTTTAATAGCTCTTATCTTGCTGTGACACAACTTCTGTTAGGGAAAATACTCTTTAGAGTCTCTCTCACAAGTCGGAAATGGTTTTAATTTGAAAATGAAATCTTAATTGTGCACTGATTTGTTTATTCCATTTTAATATTTTTATATTTCCAATACAGTAGATTACTTTTACAAATTATTATACTACATTCTATGCTTTGAAAGGCATTCAGTTCAGTTATTTCTCATTTTCCCATCAATTCTTTTGCTACAGTCTGTTCCAAAAAGTATAGTATGCAGGCATATTTAGGAATCATCCTGCCTAGATAAACTGACTTTTCAACACACTGGCCGAATTAGCATCTATCTGAGCCACCTCTCAATGATCAGAGAATCCTTAGTGCTGAGTTTTGGCTGCCTAGCAGTGCATGTGGAGAGGTGCTTTAGCACATAATCCAAGACAGCTAGTGTGCTGATCAGAGGCCACACACACATTTTCAGTGGGAAATACATTTGCTGGCTCTTAAGTCTCAAATCCTGCCAGACTCCAGCTTCGTCTTTCAAAGCAGGAGGTCATCTCCTAAGGACAGAGGCCTATCACTGTTTGGTTTTTTTCGAAACAACTGGATAGGATTTGTCTCTGATTTATTTTTAAGGCTTTAGCTGTGCCTGTTTTTTATGTAATAGGTTTTTAATTACGTCCAGATGAAGAAAGTGGGGCAATTATGTTCATTCAGGCCTTTTTGTGCCTGGGGGTTCAAACGTGTTTGGGAAATGTAAGCCTTTTGAGGAAAGGATATAGTGTAAGCTCCTAGTCTGTAGTGTAAGCTGGCTGATGCAAGCATCTACTTCTTCTAGAGGAAAGTAGTCATTCCTTTCTGGTCTTACAGGTGACTCCTCTTCTAGTAGGGGAAGTTCTAGTTCTGGTCTCTGATTTTGCAATTATCCCTCCCATGCTCCATAAATATACATAAAGGACTGCATCCTACAGCTGGGTGTGAGGGGTCAGGTGCTTGTTTGTTGGTTTCAGACCTCGTTGTGGCTAGGCTTCACGAATGAAGATCCAGGGAGGGCTCCACCCACGCTCCTCATCAGCGCCTTTTACAAGAGCACTGATAAAAAGAGGATAGCGGATAGCNTTTCAGATTCCTACTGCATAATTTCTTGCACACTGGTTTAGTTTTCTGTAAATTAAGAGGCATTTGGAAAAAGGGAATGCATTGTTTCAGCAAGTTGTATGGATCAGAGAATCACAGAATGCTAGGGGTTAGAAAGGACCTCTGGATATCATCTAGAGCAGATTCAGCTAGATCAGGTTGTACAGAATGGCATCTAGGTGGTTTTTGAGTATCTCCAGAGAGAGATTCCACCACATCTCTGGGGAGCCTGTTCCAGTGCTCTACCACCCTCAAAAGGAGTAAGTTCCTCCTTGTGCTTAGATGAAAACTCCTGTGTTCAATTTTGTGCCCATTACCACTTGTCTTGTCACTGGGCACCACTGAAAAAAGACCGGCCCACTCTTTAAGTATTTTTAAGTATTGATATGATTCCCCCCTCAGTCTACTCTTCTCTAGGCTAAACAAACCCAGCTTGCTCAGCTTCTCCTTATAAAAGAGGTGTTCAAGGCCCCTTGGTAGCCCTTCTCTGTACCCTCTCCGGAAGTTCCTTGTCCTTTTTGAACAGGGGAGACAAGAACTGGGCACAGTACTCCACATGTGACCTCACTAGGGCAGAACAGAGGAGGAGGATAACCTCCCTTGATCTGCTTGCCACACTCTTCTTGAGGCACCCCAGGATGTCATTGGCCTTGGCTATAAGGGCACATTGCTGGCTCATGGTCATCTTGCTGTCCACGCAGAAGCCTAGGTCTTTTTCCTCACAGCTGCTTTTTAGCAAGTCAGTCAGCCTGATGGTATGTCAGCCACTCCAAAGCTAACTTGCTGAGGGCACACTCTATTCCAACATCCAGGTCATTGATAAATATATTGAACAGTACTGACCTCTGGTGACCACCACTACCTTACAAACCTTCAACTGGACTCTGCACTATTAATTACAACCCTCTGATGTATCCTAAGAGGTTTTATATAGTGTATCTATGCTAATGGCATCAGTACAAGATGTTATTAAAGATGGTCCTCCTACTCAGTGTTGTGGCGTGTGAAAATAACAGAGTCTTCATCTGGACAGTTTCATTTTTTTCCTACCTAAAAATTGTGCATCCTACATGCTAAGGTATGCTACAAAGAGGAGTGCAACAGTCAGCGAAATCATCCATGTCATAGTGAATGTTGGACCCTGAGGGAAATTGGGTTTTAAAGTTTTAAGAACTGGTTTGAATTTTTGTGCTTCTTAGACCTGGTGGAGAAGAAACACTAGTAGTACTAGCTATTCCTCTCCTAAGAAACTGAGTCTTGAAAATTGGGGCAATTTTTTGTTGTGGGGTTTGGTTTTGTATGGTAAATAAATGAAGAGGCTGTATTCTTTTTATCAGAGACAATTTATCAGATGGTACGTGGTAGCAAGTCATCAGTGTTTCCAAGACAGTTTGACTTTTGCAAACCCAAGCTAGGGCATCTGTCCTGAACCACTAACTGGCTGACTCGGCGAGTACAAACAACAGCAGGAAGTTAATGTTCATTTTAAAAACGAAGTAAGATATCTTCTGGGAAGCCAAAAACGTCCCACTGAAGTAGTCTGCCCCAAGGAGAGGTTCCCTCTTTGCCTGTCCGGGAGGAGCCAAGTATCTCCTCCAGCCCTCTACCTGCACTCGGTCCCACCCTGCGGCGTTGCTTTCTGCCCCCTCCCCTGGCGTACCTCAGCCCCATTCCTTCGTTCAGAGGCCAGCTCTTTGAACGAGGAAGCCGACGAAGCCTGTCAGCATGCCCGCCAGTGAGACTGAGGCACCCATGGCTGGGGGTGCGGCGAGGGGGCGGTGGTGGTGCACAGAGAGGGAGGGGTAAGCCTTGTAGGCTTGAGATGAGCCCGGCCCTCGACATGGGCGGCCGTGGAGGCGGGGTGAGACGGACTTCGCCAATAAAGGTGGTGCGGCTCCGTCACGTGCCACCGCCAGCCACCCAATCGGTGAAGGTAGCGCTCCACAGGCCTGGATTCAAACGGTCAGCGGATGCGGTGCGTGAGGCTGCTGGTTTCCGTGGAGACAGTGAGGCCTGCTCGCGGCCATGGAGCCGACGCTTGTCGTCCCCGGGCCCTACCGTGCTACCCGGCTGGTGAGTGATTCCTCCCCTCGCCTTTGTCTCTTGTGTAGCCTTACCTTGTCAACGTGGGCCGCCGTGCCCGACGGAGACAGCCTAGCGTCTCCGACGTACTGGATCGCTGCCTTGAAGTAGTCTGGCCGCCTAGGTCTATCCCGTCGGCCGAGTCTTTGCGGCCTGACGGCCGAGCGGCGCTAGCCTGGGGAGGCCCTGGGGCTGGCCCTGGGCCAGTCAAAGGCAGACGGTCCTTCGTCGGAACCCGGCGGGGCGGTTACTGACTACCGTCCGGGTGCTGGCGCTCCCTACGCGGAATCTGTGTGCAGGGCAGCTAGACCCGTGTGTCCCGCGTGACTGGAGCGGCGGTAAAGCCCGGCAGAGCGGAGCTCTTTCTGCAGCCTTTTGTCTAGTTAAAAGCCAAGGTGAGGTTAAAGCTGTATTCGTAGAGCTCTAGATAGTATGGGGCTCTACATCTTTCAGCTTCCTACGTCTGGTGACATCTGGTGCTTGCTTTCAGATCTCGACTGTTTAAATCACAGTGTTACGTTCCAGTGTGCTTGTAAACACAGATGATCAAAAAAGTATGTAGTCATAGATCTGTGCTCAGATCTGTCTGCATTCTGACCTTGCTTTTTACAACTAAAATGCTTCTAGGGGAACGGCTCCTGTAACAGTTTGCTCTTTTTTTGTCCCTAGTGGAACGAGATAATAGAAGTTTTTCGTGCTGGGATGCCTTTACGAAAGCATCGATGCCGCTTCAAAAGCTACGAGTGTTGCTTCAAAGCCTCAGAGGCTGTAGACTGTTTGCATGAACTTTTAGCATCTAATCAAAACTTTGGCCCAGAAGTGACTCGCAATCAAACGGTTAAACTGCTTAAAAAATTCCTGAAAAACCATGTTATTGAAGATATTAAAGGAAGATGGGGCAAAGAGGACTTTCAAGATGATGGCCATTTATATAGGTAAACCTATATAGGGTGACTGAAAAATTCTGGTATTTGAGAATGCAGAGTAATAACTCTTGTGCATTAGTCTTTCAAATGCTTTCATAGAATGCCTTTGAAAAGATGTTAAGGTGAGATCCTCCATTTCTTTTTAAAGACTTTTTTTTCCTTTAGTATAGGCAACTGCAATGATCTAATATTTCACTTTTTCTTGTTTTTAAATATTTTTGAAGGAGACTTTTACTGGATTACATTCTGTGAATACTAACAAAAGCTTTTCTGCAGCTTTTTCAAGGCACAGACTTCTATTTGGTGTTTGTCTACGTCACGTTTGTCAGTGTTGGAAGAATGCACAGCAAGACAAGGATGGAAGTCTTATTTACTCATCCTAAAGGATTCTTCCTTACTTACCCCTGTTTAGCTCCTCAAGTGGTGGCTTGTTAAAAGAGTGAAATAACTTTCTTTGTAATGAAAGCTTAGAACTGCTGAAATGGGTTCTTTGACCTCTTGTGATCTCAGTTAAGGTTTGGGTGTCCAGGTGTTGCAGGTTCTGAATTTGTACCACATTGTAGTGTCCTGTTCAGTGAAAAAGTAGTGTAACAACGACCATTACTTTAAGCAATAGGAAAAAGACTTCAGCTATTATGTTATATTCCTACTTACCATGTCTATTACTATATACTTAAAGAAATTTTAGGGTTTTTGGTGATGATTTCTTAATATTATCACTGGGAAAATGTGTGTGATACTGAATTTTTCACTTGATGTGGTTGAAGTAAATTTTTTTCATTTTATACTCTCATCTTCACTGGTTTGTTTGTAGAGTGTGCCTGAGCTTTTCTCGTGTCTAGTCTGGACACCTGTACTGTAAGAGCAGTTGTTCATTGCTATTCTAATTTTATTTATTAACTTGGAATGCTTTAAAAGAGGTATGCATGATGTAATTCTTTTACTTTTACATTAACCCAGGTTTATAACAATGTTGGATTGGGTCAGATTTGTGTTTAATTACAGTAACAAATTAGCACAAATTCAACTTGTTTGTTATGATACTATGTGATACCTTTCAGTAAAAGTGGCAGCTGTTTTTTAGCCTGCCTTCTGAAGTAAACAACACTGAATGCTACAGCTTCTCTGCCAAATAAGTTAAATATTCAAACCAAATTCGATTGACTTTAAATGAAGAAATATAAATAATCGGGGGGTAATAAAAAAATGTTTCAAAACTTAGCCCTATAAAGGGAGATTCTATGTAACAATCAAGGAAAATGTAAAAATTCAGAACCTGGGTCTCAAATTTGAAGGACCCAGGGCATCAAAGGGCTTGCATCTGAAGATATTTTGAGAAGCCCACCCAAGAAAGTCTGTTGTGAAGTACCTCAACCAACTATATATGGTTCTGCAGTCTGTGAACTGAATATTGCCAAAGTCTGGGAAAGGATGCTGAGGAAGTATCATGTATGCTTGTTTTGCTCTTAAATTCTTCTCTGGGCGTCTGCTTATTACTGTTGTAGGATGGCAAGGTATAGTGATAGTTTACCTGGTCGTTATCCAGTTCAGATTGGAAAACAGCCATAGAAGACAAGACGAGCTCCCGAGGAACTTATGTCTTGAGTTTGGCTTGCAGAAGGCTAAATGTAAAGGAGTGGTGTGGAGTGGGCTTTTTACTTGTTTAAACAGAAAAACAGACAGGTGCTGGTACAGAACATGGTGGTAGGTTTGGTATATTCCTAGCCCAGTCCTGCTCTTTATGTTCTTAGGACATCACTGGCATTGCACATGTTAAGTACTATCCTTTCTTTCTGAGCATTGGCTCTTTTTCAAAAGATTAAATATAGGTTTTGGTAACTGCTAGTATTATGCTATATCTCTTTGATTTGAGCTACGTTTGAATGATTGTGGTTGATTGGTTCTTTTGGTGTTGCCATCAACACTTTCAAATTGTTTTGTTCTTTTCTCCTTTGTATTTTCAGCTGTGATTTTCCTGAGCTGCAGACTGTGGAAGTTGGTTGGGTGAAAGATTTCTGTACTTTTCATTTTTCCACTTAGTGAACGGCTATTGGACAAGAGAGCTCTTTTGTTACGTCTGTCTTAATGATGTTCTTTCCCTACAGCCTATTCAAAAGATAACTGAAGTAATAACTGAAGGGTTTTTTTCACTAGTACTGCATATCTCTCATGCTTCTTGAAGTGAGGCCAGTTTTGTCCCACTGGGCTTTGTGTATAAATAAAGTAAGTATGCTATTCACGGTTTTTGGTGTTTGGCTTTAAATATTAAAACAGGCTTTTCTCCTGTTTATGGAGCTAAACTTCAGTTTTCCAGCCTGCCTTTAATCATTCAGTGTCCTGGCAGCTCCCTCTGATGGACTTTTCTGATGTTACATTGTTAATACATCTCTTACTCTCTTGATACAGGTAGCAGTACAAGCTGGTTTTAATTCTAATAGTGCATACTCTGGAATCCTTGATATGCTTCATACTTTTTCTATAAATTCCTGTGTTGATGTTGCACCACAGCGTACAGTTAAATTATGGCATTTAATAACTTTGCATGAAAGTGTAGTTTTCTGCTCTTGTTCATTCCACAGATTATGCAAAACAGATGTTGCCAAGTATTGATTTGCCTGAGAGTATTGGGCGAGTATTAACTGTGAAGGTGACATAGTGTGGCTTCTAAAAATAGCAAGCCTAAATATCTGTGTGTCCTCAATTACTGGCTCAGCTTATTCTACAATCATACATAAGTTACAGTTCTGAAGGCTGACAAGCTTTAATTTTTTTTTAATCTAAGCAATTGTATTAAAAGCAAAAGAGTAGATATTCTTGCATTGCTACTAAGCACCTGGCAATTCAGCTGTGGTACTCGTTACAGCACTGATACTAATGTTAGTTGACCTTGTTTGCCATGTATGGCCCAGGACACAAACAGCTATCTCTATTTCCTGCTTGTATAAACTAAAACTTGTATTGCTGACTGTAAGCAATGCTAATCTTGACATGCCAACTTTGGAATGGTTCTCAGTTGCCAGCTTTAGGTAATAGGATTCCATTCATAATAAAATCAGAGGCTTTTCATTACTCTTTTTTCAGTGGTGCCCAGTGACAGGACTAGAGGTAACAGGCAGAAGCTAGAATACAGGAAGTTCCATCTAAACATATGGAGAAACTTCTTTACTTTGAGGGTGGTGGAGCACTGGAACAGGCTGCCCAGAGAGGTGGTGGAGTCTCTGTCTCTGTTGATATTCAAAACCCACCTAGACACCATCCTGTGTAATCCGCTTTGGCAGGCGGCTTGGACAAGATGATCTTCAGAGGTCCCTTCCAACCCCTAACATTCTGTGATTCTTCCTAAAATTTGAATCTATATAGATAGATCTTGCTGTAATACTAGCTGAAAAATGGGAATGTACCTCCTTTTTTCTGCTTGTGTTTACTGATTGGTTGAGAATCATGGCAGCAAATGGCATAAAGCTAAAAATTGCAAAGAACTTAAGGGGAAAGATGGAACTCTTGAGAATACTGTAAGGTGAAGGAAAAATAATGAATGATTAAAAAATAGTTGAGAACACTCAACAGCTGAGTGTGCAATATAATCTGGATTACTGTGAAAAGGCAGAGTAAATATTGCAGGATTAGTGCTAGGTGCTTATTACTTCTTGGATTTGTCTAAAGAAAGTGATATCTTCCTGTGCTGCAGATAATCTGTTGAAAATCATTGTGGAATTATCCAAATAGGCTCAATGTGTTTGTCAAAACCATAACATGTTTAACCCATGCAGTATAACACAACAACGGGACAACAAAACTGAGATATATAACTAATTTAAAACTTAATAAATGATGGAACTCTGTAAGAGGATGGTATGAAATTTCAGAGAACACTTGAGGATTTCTTAAGCATAAGAACCTTTCTGGTAGAATATAAATACATACTATCCAGTGATATACAAGCTCCTGTTGCACAGTTGCAGACATAACTGTCTTTTACGTTCTTATTAAAAGAGTGCACAAAGGCTGATGTGACTTCTTGAAGCATCAGGAATCTTAGCACTTAAAACCTAAGAGTGCAGGTAAAATAGATCTAATCTGGGATGGTCTGATTATATAGTGCCATTGAACTGATTTTTTCGTCTGATGTGCTGTTACTGATTCCTTTTGTACTTGCTCTGACCTGATTCGTCAATAAGTAATTCTGGTCAAGCTGGAGATGTGACTGAGCTGTATGCCATCAGGGATGTATTCTGCAAGGGCTTGCTCAGGGTTTTTTGGTTTTGGTTTTGGTTTTTTTTCTGCTAAATTCTTCAAGGCACTTCTTGAAATACCTTAAGTCAATGAACTTCCTACATAACCAGCTGGAAAAACACTCCAGAAAAGAACTGCAATATATGATCTTTGTGTAGAAAACATGTAAACAGAGAAGAACCTGGTAATGTGGACAAAAAATTGTGTGGACTTCTGCATACACAATAATTAAATCCAAGCATGAGTCTTGCGGCTTAGTTATGTAGATATACTTTGTGAGATGCATGCTAACCGTGCACTTGACATGAGGAAAATTTACTCACAGCTTTTTCAGCAGGATCAGGATCATCTAGTGAAGATCTAAGTCAGTTGTCTATACATGGGAAATTTGTGCTATTTGAGATACACTGGGATATCAGACACCCACCTAAGGCTCAACTATATCATGGGAGGTACAAAGGACCTAAACTGCTCCTGAGCAGCAGACAGAGGCCAAACACGACACCTTAGGATGTTTTTAGGTATTAGTCAGTATCAGCCCTCAGGCAATAATTTGCACTGTGAACGTCCAAGGATTTGTTGTGTTTTTGCATGTGAAGGCCTACTACAGTTTTGCATTGTTAAATATGGAATAGAGTGGAGTTCAGAGTCATTAAAACTATTCTCTGGTTGTAGATTTCCTCCTTCCTCACCACTGAAGCCGTATCCTAAAAAACTTCCATGTAGAAAGGAAGTAATTAAATTTCCAGACTGGGATGAACTGAAGACTGTCACCTCGCAAGAACACATCCTAGTGAAATCAATCACAATGGTAAGATATCCATTTTTGATTTCCCTAGATGTAAGCATACTTGTAAAGCAAAACTGAATTAACCGTCTCTGTTGTGGCGTGAAATACTTGGTTATAAAATTAAGTGCAATGTACTTGTATTTTAAACATAAGAAGTAAAGTTGTTCTTAATGATTTGCTGGGGATGTTAAGTTTGAGTATTCTTTCAGGCATCTTGGCCTGTATTAAGAATAGTGTGACCAGCAGGACTAGGGATGTGATCCTCCCCCTGTACTCTGCACTGGTGAGGCCTCACCTTGAGTACTGTGTCCAGTTCTGGGCCCCTCACTTCAAGAAGGATGTTGAGGTGCTGGAGAGGGTCCAGAGGAGAGCGATGAGACTGGTGAAGGGGCTGGAGGGGAAGCCATATGAGGAAAGGCTGAGGGAACTGGGACTGTTTAGCCTGAAGAAGAGGAGACTAAGGGGGGACTTTATCGCCCTCTACAACTACCTGAAAGGAAGTTGTAGTCAGGTAGGGGTTGGGCTCTTCTCCATGGCAGCTAGTGACAGGACAAGAGGCCATGGCTTGAAGCTGCAGCAGGGGAGGTTTCGACTGGACATTAGGAAGCGCTTTCTCACGCAGAGGGTGATGGGGCTCTGGAATAGGCTGCCCAGGGAGGTGATGGAGTCACCATCCCTGGAGGTGCTTAAGAGAAGATTGGATGTGGCACTGAGTGGCATGGTTTAGATGTTGTGGTGTTATCGGGTCGTAGGCTGGACTTGATCATCCAGGGGGTCTTTTCCAGCCTTGGTGATTCTGTGATTCAGCTACAAATTATCATGTTCTGAGCATCTTAAAATCAGCATGGCTGTATTTGGCAGTAGGTTTGCCTTCCAGTTTGCAATAGGGTATTTATTATACTACAAGACAAATGTCACTTACACTGTAACTTTTATTCAGACACTTAATGCAACAGAACAGTATTGCTCAATTCCTACTTGCTATGATGTTGTATACTGATTCAGCTTCCTTTTTCATGAGGAGTGTATATTGTGACTAAGGAGAAGTGGTCCTAGTTTCACTGTTACTCTTTGTGAACTTAGAGAATCATCTTGCTCCATTGCTTAAATGGATTGATCCAGCTCTTGCAGTTCTTTACGTCTTAAAAGCCTAGGGTTTTAAAGTTATGTATACTCTAAAAATCATGCCTCTCTTTTATATGAGTTTTTCATGTTTTTGAATTCTTGGGGCCTCTGATTATTTTTGCCTTTTTATTAATGCTCATCAGTGCAGGAGGGTAGCCTTTGATTTCTTGGTGATCCATAGACTGTTTGGAAAAGTAGCTCCTACATTTTACTGGACATCTACAGGTCATGAATGAATAGCTAGTCCATATTTTAATCCAGTTACTTATGTGCAGATCAAGCACACTCCTCATCAGGCTTCTGAAGAGGAAAAACGAGGGTCCTTAGAAATTTAGTAGTAGGTAGGAGAT